>JANFAM010000008.1:30767500-31367500 GCA_024362665.1 Prunus padus
ATCGGATCCTTTATGTAGGGAGATATATATTCTTATCTTCAATCAAAGATAATTGGCTAATTAGATAGGATTTAATCAGCACAATTATTTGACCTAAAGAATATTCATTTGTCCATGTGTCACCTTCTGGTTTGTGAGGGCTTGACATACCTGATGTCACTATCTCAATAAGTGTTGGATGCCATGGAACAATGCTTTTCCAATCACAAAATTAATGCTATCTACAGGGAAAGATGCGAAAGAAAAAAAGAAGCAGGTTCACATTGTCATTGTCCATGTCCCATTGAATAAAGTATGATTTGCATAACAATAGAAATACGTAAGCAATCAAGTACTCACGATGAAGGAGTTATGCATAGGGGTGTATACAGAGGAGGGTGCGGGTGTTGGGAGGCCTGGTATAATTATTTTAACTTATTTATTTATTATATATATATATTGTTTTTCATAATTATTTTTAATTATAATTAATTGACGAAAATGCCCTTAAACTTAAAGGAAACTTTAACGGAGTTATATGTAGATGGTGGATTACAACAATTTACAAAGTTCAGGTGGTTAAAAATAAAAATAAAAAGTTTAAGTGCTAATGACGCACATGACTACAAATTCAAGTGGTATTTAAACAAATTTTTCATTAATTTGGGAACATTAATTTGTATGTTCCATATGCCCCAACAGCCAACCCCATGGAAACTGCTAGCATAACTTCCGCAGTAGTCCTCGTAACATTCAACCTTGTGACTAATTTATTCAGGCCAAGTTGATCTGCTTTATGAACTTTCTTCGGCAGAATTATAGAAAGAACTCCTGCTTCAAATTTTGTTTTCATATTGCACAGCTTGTACTCTCTTCCTTCAAGTGGTATTTCTTTGCTGAAGCGCTTCCATCTTGTTGTTGAGGTTCCTTCCAAAACATACTCACGTTCTCCTTCGATCAATATTTTGCCAAACTTGACCTTCACGTTTATTTGGTTCCGTTGGAATCCTGCAAAAGTTAAAGGAAACTGAAACCTACATATTAAAAGGCGCCCAAGGAATTAATAAGGAAAAATCATAGATTGGAAAGAGATCAGATTTTTATTTTATTTTATGCATTGGGATGAATACGAACTCTTAACCTATTCTAATTGCAACCCTTCCTTTTTACCCTGACCTCCCCACTGACTGAGAAAGATTTTGGTTTTAAATCATGCTATATACTTATATAATAATAATTTGGGATATAGGAGGGCGGAACCAGGAATTTATATGGGGATGGGCTAAATTTTTTTCTCTTTGGCTTCTTCTATATTTTAATATTCTTCAATTGGTCTAGAGAAATTAGAAACCAAACAAGTTCATTCTTGGCTTTGTGAAATAAAATACAATTAGTGGCTGCACCTTTGTGGGAATATATGTGTTACGTAGCTTATAAAATTTGCGAGGGGTGGGCTAATGTCTGTGGGAGTAGGACCTTATGAAATTTGCACCAAATTAGTATTTTACCAAATCTTACCCTGGACTGGAGCCCACCCCAGCCTCTGCACAGTTCCATCAAACAATAAGCAGTAAAAAGAAATAAAATCTAATAAAATCTTGATGTTTCAACTGAATTAGCTACGGTTTATACGGTTGCAAGAAATCAAAGTCTTTAGTGCGTACTTCTTAACATGTCAAAGTTACTTTTCTACGTGTCACAATATTATTGATCAGGAATAACACTATTTTGCTATTCCCGTTGCATGTAAGTTTTTCTGCAAAGTTAGGGCTTATGAAATCCCTGATCCTTAATAACATAGCCAATTAAGAAAAGAAAAAGAAAAAGAAAAAGAAAAAGAAAATCCACCTCTGTCCATCCAAAACCTCAAGGAGATGAGTTAATTATATTACCTTGGAGATGGACTCTCAGAGTGTTGCTGGTTTCCCCACTTTGCCATTTGCAAAAGGGTTCGAAATAATCGTAATAATTAGATTTGGTGTCCATGGGAGGGTGCCTACATTAGCTAGTTTCTTGTGGAAGAGAGATATTAATTGTGCTCTAGCTATTAATTAAGTATAGGTCCATTTATACTTTGCCAACAAAACAAACTATATAGACTTTACCAATTGGAAATAGAATCATTCCTTTCTTTTCGTTTGCTTTGTTTCGAAAGCTAGGTAGCTCTTTCACATATGGGCGGCTCACGTTTGCGCAAAATAAGTGGAAATTATTCTTAACTTCTCTTTCTTATCCAGCACCAGCACGTAGTATTTCCAGTCCACGTTTTATAATAAGATACTATACTCTGTTCCAATACCATATAATAATTTTTTCTCATTATCGCAACATGTGTGTTAAATTAGATTTTGCAAGCAACATGCCTATTTCGGCAAAAGAAAAAGAAAAAGAAATTGGTTTAGGGTTATTTACTGTAGACGTCCCTTAACTTTACCTCGAGTTGTAATTGGGTCCGCAAACTTTTTTTTGTGCCAATTAAGTCCGTTGACTAGACAAATAGTTCCAATTGGGTCCTACCATAATTTGGCCGCTAATTTGAGGGCTAAAACTGTCCATCTCAATTAAAATATTGGGTTTTTTTTTTTTATTGTAGACGTCCCTGAACTTTGGCTTGATTTGCAATTGGGTCTCGGAACTTTTTTGTTGTTGGACAATTACATCCTTTAACTATACAATGAGTTCCAATTGGGTCCTGTCGTCCAACCCCTTTCTAACCCATCGAACCCAGAAACCCCATCGTCAATGCCATCAAACCCATTAACCACATCGAACCCAGCCCCCCATCGCCAAAATCCCCTTCCTTGAGGTGGATCGGAGGGTAATTTCCTCCTCCAGTTATGAGTTCGATGGGGCTGGGGGTTTCTGTGACAGGACCCAACCCGAATTCCACCCCGGAACCCGAGCTCGACCCTGCTGGTTTGCCCGACACCAACCCATGTCGGGCCTACATACTAAATAGTTACCCTCTTCCCGACAACCAACATACAAGGGGCCAAGACTTCTGCCGAAAATCTGGCAAAGTCTCCCCTGAAACAGGGACTAACCCAAAATTAACAACCTGTCAAAACACAGCAGATAAGAATATCCCAATTGCCAGCATGCATACACAAATACATAACAGGCCTCCGGCCAATCAAATTCAACCCTAATGGATGATACAGAGCAATCTAAGAGTATACTAATTCAACAACGGAATAGAAATAACAGAATACAAAGTTTAGGGTTCAAGGACGACAATCCTACCCTTCCAACGAAGCTCGAGAAGAGAAGCGCACGGCTGAACAGTAATGAAGCGACGACTACGGTCTGGGGGGCGCAAAATAGAAAGAGTGTGAGTGGACAAAAACAAGGTTTTATTTACTTAAAATCAAAGTACTAACCCCACCGTTTAAAAACAATGCAGACCATGCATATGAAACCGTTTATATACTTAATTGATTTAAAAACCATACTACCTCAAAGTACGTGAGAGCAAACTAGCTCAAAACCTTTTTTCGAACAAAACACCCTTTTACATTTCCTGAGGCATAACCTCCCGAATTATACCCGTGTAGATATGTATAAAAACATAAACAATAGAACTTGTTAAACGTAAGCATAAAGATGGGATAAAGTTCCCATAAGGTAAAACAACATTAAAATACCAAATACCTCGTTCATGCCAAGAAAACCAAACTTGACAACAATACAGAACTCAATGGTAATTCAAAGCATTTATATAAATATATATAAATTAGGATTTACAATCCAATAAGTAAAACCTATCAAGTAATCAAATCCAATCAAGTACTCAACCGGAACAGGTAAACAGTTTCCCAAACTTCCCCACTCTCACAACCACGTGCTCACAAGCATGACAAGCGAGGAACGATCCTCACTAAAAGAAATATGAATACGAAGGTACTAACACACGCGTATAAGTATAGTATAACCTCAACACCAAACATAAATACCAGGGGAAAACAATCCAACAGGGAATCATTTGACTGGACACCGGTACAGTCTCATCGAGACACCGTGCCCAGGGTTGAGCCGTCCAAAGTGGGACTAAACTCACATGCCTATATGGTAGAAACTTCCCAACCATAATTCTGAAATCTATCCTACGCGCGCAGACTACCTAGTTAAGGGTCTACATCTACACCCCGTTAAGGTATACACCGGATCGAACCATACCAAATCCAGGTAACCATATCATATCAATCGCCATGCGATCATCAGTATCAGAATAGGGGGAGGTACAATACAAGGTGCTAACAGCACTCACATCAATCGTCACGCGATAATCAATATATATATAATCATTCACCATGTACCCAACCCCAAACATCAGACACTAGGACATAAACAAGTCCATCAGTCAACTACCCAATATATATACACAAAAACAGGACATCACCGTCGAAACATATATTTCTATACTTAAAATAATCACAAGGGTCAAACGACTGCATAACAGACCATTAATCAATTAAAATGTCACAATCACCGAAAATCCGCATTAAAGACCATATTCAAATCTTAATCAATGCTCAAGTTAAGCATATCAAATCATATTAAAATCTCAAGTCCCTAAAACATCAAATATGAGATATATACATATAACCAAAGTACACATATATATAAATATATATATATATATATATATATAACCATTTCCCATTATTCAAGTATTTACTCAAAGTAGCCATATATATATATATATATATATATATATATATATATATATAAAATCAAAGTATACGTATTATTAATCATAAGGTTCAATACCCCAAAGGTATAAATACTAATAAAATATAACATCGTAGCCCCACATAAAACCCGGCAACCCAAATCATGCATAAACCTCAAATGCAAATCCTTTTAAATAAACTTTAAGCAAAGTCAAACCAAGACTTAAACTATTAATAAATTCAAGATTTAAAACCATTAAATCTCCTTTCATCCATTTCATGCAATTAATCCAATTCATGCTCATTTGAAAACAAAATCCACTCACCGTTGGACCTATACTGCACAACCCTAAAAGGGTCCCGCCTGCTGCGTAGCAAAGTCAAAGTATCTAAGCAAGGATACGAGAATCGGATTAACGAACGTACCGACAATGAAACCTTAAAACGAAACCCTAACGTTTCCCCACTCAAAAGTGTACGTGTATGTACGTACGAAGAATTCCAAGGTCAAACTACCACTTTTAACCAGTGGGACCGCCCAGGAAGACTCACGGTCAACCGGTGGTCAAACACCCCATTTCGGTCAACCCGGTCGCGGAGCCTAAGACCTCCAAATCGATCCGGACATTCCTAGAAGTCCAACAAAGTCAACTACATGGCAAGGTGACCTGGGAAGAGCCTCGGTCAAACCTGGTCAAATTTGGTCAAACCGACCCGAATAGGTCAAACCGAACCCATGGGTCCCATGACCTCCAAACTTAGATCCGAAAGTTTCTACAGGTTCAACATGACCTAAACAACGTGTCCTGAAAGTTTGGTCTCGATCGGAAGGTCGGATCGCTCACGATCGCACGATCGGACGGTTATGGTTTAATTCTAACTTTAAGTCATTGATCCGGAGTATCCGGGACTTCAAATCACGTTCCGTCAATTCCTATACAATCCTAGACATATGAGGAACCACATATGTGAATTCGGATTCGATCCAACGGTCCGAACCCATCAAACCCATGAAACGTGCAATAGGCGTACGTTGGTTTGATCGTCAAACGACGTCCGAATCAGAATCCGCGCTCACGTACGCGTTCGTAGCCACACGAGGATCGCATCGGAACCAAGAACCGCCACCACACCACCACCACGCGCAGCCACAAGCGCCACCGTGGGTGGTGGGTGGCTTGAGCGATTCCGGCCACCGAAAAATCGTCACATCAAGCTACAATACCTATACCAAATTGATCACCGTGACATGGGGAGTTGAAAATCATCACGAACCGGCCAAGTACCGGCCGTGAACTGGCCGGAAAACCAATTCGAAATTCAGCCAGATTTGAGGTTTCAGATCTGTTCCATAAACGGCACAAACGACGGCCACGAACCCCCAAAACGTATAGAACAGCTCAAAAGGATGAAGATACACACCTGATTCGACGGATTCCGTTGCCGGAATCGCCGAAAATTGGCCGGGAAAGATCGGAGAAGAACCAGAGCTCGTCGCCGGCAGAACTCGTCGTTTCCGGCGGTGATTAGCGGTGGGTTTTGACGGCGGGCTCGAGCCGGTCCTTTTGCGACCGGTCTCAGGTCCGGCCGTGACCTGTGTCGCCGGCAACGTGAGAGAGACCGATGGGAGAGAGAGAGAGAGAGAGAACCTTAGAGAGATCGCACGGAGTAGAGAGAGAGAGAAAAGACTGGTTCTGATTGGCCCAAGTGGCTTTATCAGATTTTTCTCAAAATTTGAAATGACAGTTATGTCCTCCAAACTATTCGAAGCTCGTATCGAGACGTGCCGCACGTCAACGAACTCGTTTCGACATGCCGGACGCAATGGCGCAACTCGTTTAGCTAAATTCCGTCCCGAAAATAACGTTGACCAAAATGCCCCTTTAATTATTAAATTCCTATTTAATTTAAATAAATTCTTTTTAATTCATTTTAATTTCCCAAATTAACCAACTTACTTATTTTATTTATTTATTTTGAATTTTAGGTCAGGGATGTCACATTTTGGGTTCTGGCGATGAGGTTTCTGGGTTCGAAAGGAGTTGGACGGCAAGACCCAATTGGAACTCATTGTATAGTTAAAGGATGTAATTGCCACAAAAAAAGTTTCGGGACCCAATTGCAAATTGGGCCAAAGTTCAAGGACGTCTACAGTAAAAAAAACCCAATATTTTAATTGAGATGGATGGTTTTAGCCCTCAAATTGACGGCCAAATTGACTGTAGGACCCAATTGGAACTATTTGTCGAGTTAACGAACTTAATTGGCACAAAAAAAAGTTCGTGGACCCAATTGCAACTCGAGGCAAAATTCAGGGACGTCTACAGTAAATAACCCAATAAAGAAACTAACGGAGAGCCAATTCTTTTGTCAAAAGTGCTTATTAGTTTAATCAACTCAAATTTTAGGGATTTTCATTTTGTTCTATCTAAAATATTAAGGGAAATCAAATTAATTTCCCCTAGAAGGACTAGATCCTGTTCATTACTAAAATTCAAAATTGAATCTTCTCACCACAACTAAAATTTTATTGCAATGTACCACCTAGAACTTTGTGCCAAACGGAGCATGCCATTTGCATGTGGCTCTTTCTCAATGGTATTTTTGAGGTCCAAAATATCAATGTACACTTTTCTTGAAGCGTGGTGCTAGAAGCACATACTATTTTTTGGACAAAAATTGATGAAGTTAGTCATATATATGGTACATTTTCAATTTCTTTTCTTAAGTTGGCCAGTTCACTTAATTTCTCATATGATTAGTTGAGGAATAGGTAAATAGTTGTTAGATATATGCCCTAGAAGTTAATATAAAAATGAATAAACCTAATTTTAAATGATGTTTCTAGTTTTATCGAATGAATAATTTACCTATTCGATGGATCTTCATGGAAGTGCATAATTTGGGTAGATATGATCAGACATAGGAGAGGAACAAGAAGCGCTAAAAATGCAAACACACAAAACGTATTTTACTTGCAATGTGCAAGGCAGACCACACACATTTGCGACGTCGACTATGGAATCAAATGCTTCAGTCGGTGTTGTCTTTTCTTAGCGACTGGTCTGGTGAATAGAATGTACCTGCGAACTCAGAATTTGAAAGGCATAGACATTGGAGGGGAATCGGATGTTGGAGAATCTATGGTTTCAATGATGGGAATCGATCAAGGCTGAAATGGTGGTAAACTAAAATTGTTCTGAATGAAACGTTCATTCCTAGTGATTGAAAATGGTTGGATGCGTATCTGGACTCTAGTGGCAACTGTTAATAATTATCTTTGTAATATATTTGTAATATTTACTTTCTTGATTTAGTCTAGATCAAATCCCACCAAAGGTGGATCATGAATTCCTAGCCTTAGAAATAAGTGTAATTGAATGTTGTATTTGTATATATACCTTGTATTGTTGACAATGAGAGGTATTAGAAAATCATTCACCCAACTGTCTCTTGACCTAACCCTAGCAATTGCTTCCGCAACAACAGCCGTCATACAAACCCAGAACCAGTAAATTACTCAACCGTTCCCTTGCCTTCTTTTTTCCGCAACCTCTATTTCTTATTGCAACACAGTTTGTCTTATAGCAATTCATTTGGGTAGCACCAATTAGTTTGTCTTATTGCAATTCATCAAATCAGTTTGTCCACCTCTGTCTCACACACCAAATATTCAAACGTGGCTCCCACCTCTGTCTCATCACGTCATTCAACAAATATTCAAAACCCAATTCTCAAAAATTTTCCACCTCATCAAACACATATTTGACTGATGATTAGATGCATCACCAGCAAATGGATCATCATTATGATCATCATCACCAACAAATGCATGACCAGCCAAAGCATGCTTCCAGCACAGACCACAAGGCGCCTGCCTTCTTACATGCTGCCAACGCAACAAATGTCTTTACACGTCCAGCCCAGACTTCCAATTGGGGCCAACAGTCTCAAAGCTTTCATGCATCGACCAAGTTCTCCAATTCCCAGTCTTCTCAACCGAACCCATCAAATGGGCCTTCTGCAAACCGTGTCTTTGGTAATAACAATTCTTATGAAAATGCTTCAGGTCTGTCATCTTCTCCAGTTGTCTCAATTAATTCTGCCTTCACTAAACCTTGGATTTTGGATAACGGAGCCACTGACCACATCACTTCTGATTCTACACTTTTCACTAAGACAGAATCTTGCCCAATACCCATTGTTAATTTACCCACTGGATCCACAGTCCCAATCACTTCCACTGGCACCGTACCTTTCAACTCAGACATCACCTTAGACAAAGTTTTATGTGTTCCTTCTTTCCGCTTAAATCTCATGTTTGCCAGTAAAGTCACTAATTCTTTAAACTGTTGTGTCCTTTTTTTTCCCACTTTCTGTGTCTTGCAGGACTTGGCTACGGGGAAGATGATTGGCTCGGGTCAACAACGTGGTGGTCTCTACTACATGTCTCCATTACAGAGAACACCTGTCTCAAATCAAGTTTCACACGCCACCAGTTTGTGGCATATGCGACTTGGTCATCCGTCGTCTTCTCGTCTCAAAATGGTGACTACATTCCTGACTTCAAAAAAATATTTCTTTTGATGATAATTGCAGTATTTGTCCCATGGCCAAACAAACAAGACTTCCATTTCCTTTATGTTCTATATCAACACATGCTCCATTCGATTTGTTACAGTGTGATATTTGAGGTCCACACAAAGTTCTCACACATTCCGGGGCACGTTTCTTTCTTACCATTGTGGATGATTTCACAAGATGCACATGGGTATTTTTAATGCAACATAAGTTTGAAACTCAACATCTTTTAAAATCTTTTGTTGTTTTTGCTCGTACTCAATTCTGTGCCCAAATTAAAGCCATCAGAGTTGACAATGGGTCTGAGTTTTTTTTCCATGAGAGATTTTTTTTTCAAACTAATGGAATTGAATATCAACGCACATGTGTTTACACTCCACAACAAAACGGAGTTGCCGAACGCAAACATCGGCATATTCTCACCGTAGCACGAGCCTTATTGTTCCAATCTCACTTACCTCTTTCTTTCTGGGGAGAATGTGTCTTAACCACTGTCTACCTAATTAACCGCCTACCATCACCACTTTTATCCACCAAGTCACCTTTTGAGTTGTTATATAATTGGCCACCATCCTTTGATCACCTGAAAGTATTTGGTTGTTTATGTTATGCAACTGTTGTTCATCTTACTCAAAAATTTGATCCCCGTGCCAAACGTTGCATCTTTGTTGGATACCCCATTGGTCAAAAAGGCTACAAACTTTACTATTTGGAGACCCACAAGTTTTTCGTAAGTCGTGATGTCAAATTTGGTGAAACCATTTTCCCTTTCTCATATATTTCTACACCACCCAATTCCAATTTTGTGTTCCCCTCACATCCCTTTCCCACTATCAATCAGCCAACCTACTTGCCAGATTCAATAGAGCACTCACCTAACTTAAACCCCCTGTGCTTGACACACACGACCATGTGTCTGATCCATAAGTTAACTTTACCCCACCTGCCAGCCCGTTACTCCAAGCACCACATAATCATATCCTACCTACCTTACTAGATAATTCCATCACCCATGCCTTACCAAATACTCCCAACATAATTCTGTTAACCCATTACGATTCACCCATGTCCCCCCCATCCACTTCTTCCGCACCCTCTGCAGTCCCCTCACACTCGGTCAACCCAACTCCTCTCCATTCATCCTCTTCCGAGCCCACACTTTAACCCACACAATCTATACCACCTCCGCGTCAGTCCCTTCATCCCAAACACCCTCCGGCATGGCATAGCGACTACCACATGTCCAACCAAGTCAATCATTCTGCCTCGACGCCTCGTTCTTCAGGTACTCGATATCCCCTTTCTCATTTTCTTTCTTACTCTCGCTTTTCTTCTGCCCATTGTGCTTTTCTAGCTAACATTACAGGTCCCACCGAGCCCACCTCATATGCACAAGCTATCCATGATCCAAATTGGCAACATGCCATGCATGCAGAATTAGAGGCCTTGCAATAAAATAACACATGGAGTATGGTTCCTTTACTCATTGGTCATAAACCGATTGGATGCAAATAGGTCTACAAAATCAAATACAAGTCTGATGGTACCATTGAATGATACAAAGCTCGGCTAGTTGCTAAGGGCTACACTCAGGTTGAGGGCATTGATTACCAAGAGACCTTTTCCCCCACAGCAAAACTCACCACTCTCCGATGTCTCATTATTGTTGCTGCTGCCCGCCATTGGTTCATCCAACAGTTGGACGTCCAAAATGCTTTCCTTCACGGAGATTTACACGAAGTGGTTTACATGGAGCCTCCTCCTGGTCTTCGCTGACAGGGGGAGAACACTGTATGTCGGCTTAATAAATCCCTCTATGGACTCAAACAGGCCTCTAGAAATTGGTTCTCCACCTTGTCAGATAATGTACAAAAGGGTGGTTATCAACAATCAAAGGCTGATTATTCACTATTTACCAAGGCCGAAGGTAATTCATTTACTGCAGTGCTTATCTATGTTGACGACATACTTATCACAGGAAATGATCTTCAAGAAATGGAACGTCTCAAAAAGTTTATTCTCCAATGCTTCCGTATCAAAGACCTCAGAGATTTGAAATATTTTCTAGGCATTGAGTTCTCCCGTTCCAAGAAAGGTATTTTCATGTCTCAGAGAAAATATGCACTAGATATTTTGCAAGACTCAGGACTTATAGGCGCACGTCCAGACAAATTTCCTTTGGAGCAAAATTTGAAGCTTACTCCCACAGATGGAGCGTTGCTAAATGATCCAACTAAGTACAAAAGATTGGTTGGGAGACTAATTTATCTTACCGTCACAAGGCCTGATATAGTTTACTCTGTTCGAACATTGAGTGAGTTTGTGCATTAGCCTCGCAAGCCTCATTGGGATGCCGCTTTACGGATCCTTAAATACATCAAAGGTACTCCTGGTCAAGGCTTGTTTTTTCCTGCCTCCAACAATCTTGCCTTGAAAGCCTTTTGTGATTCAGATTGGGGAGGTTGTCGTTCCACTAGAAGGTCAATTACTGGATATTGTGTATTTCTTGGAAACTCTCCCATCTCATGGAAGTCTAAGAAATAAACCATTGTTTCTAGATCATCAACAGAAGCCGAATATTGAGCTATGGCTAACACATGTTTGGAGCTCACTTGGTTGCGTTATATATTACAGGATTTAAAAGTCCCACAAAGAGCTCCAACATCATTGTTCTGTGATAATCAGGCAGCTTTGCATATTGCAGCAAATCCTGTTTTCCATGAGCGTACGAAGCACATTGAAATAGATTGTCACATAGTTCGAGAAAAACTGCAAGCTGGAATGATTAGTCCTTCATATGTACCAACACGCTTCCAGTTGGCAGATGTATTCACAAAAGCCTTGGGGAAAGATCAATTTGTGACACTACGTGACAAGTTGAGACTTCATGACATTCACTCTCCAACTTGAGGGGGAGTGTTAAGAATTATCTTTGTAATATATTTGTAATATTTACTTTCTTGATTTAGTCTAGATCAAATCCCACCAAAGGTGGATCACGAATTCCTAGCCTTAGAAATAGGTGTAATTGAATGTTATATTTGTATATATACCTTGTATTGTTGACAATGAGAGGTATTAGAAAATCATTCACCCAATTGTCTATTATTCAAACCCTAGTCAATTCATCCTTCAATCTTCCCTAGTTTGGTTTCTTAAGAGCAACTAATGTAAATACGTAGAATACTATGACCTCTTATATCTTAGGGGCATTTTAGTTTGAATTTGGGTTTTGAACATAGATTTATAGATGGATGGGTTTGTGTCTAGGAAATATAGGTTGTAGGGGCCTATATTGGACTTTCTTTTTTTTTTTTTTTTTTTGCAAATCGATTAATGCCACAGCAGACACTTGCCAAAGTGAATCCCACGACAACTTCCATTCTCTTTTACAAAGTGAATCCCACAACAACTTCCATTTCTCCTTGCCTCATGTAGCATGTATAATATGTGATTTTCAATTGGGAAGATTAATGTGACGTTTTAGAGGGGCTCCTTGATGAAAATCATGGCCATCTCTCTCTCTCTCTCTCCCTTCTATTTTGTGTGGTTATTCCCATAACTTTTAGATTATGAGAGGACCCTTAGAACCCTCAAAGAAAAAGAACCAGGTGGAGTAAGACTGAGGCATAAACAAAGGCTATATTATAATATTACCCATTTGCATAAAGCAAGTACATGCAACTAGAAATGCATATGAATATTAACAAAGGCACTAGACTCATACGAGTTTTAATTGATTAGTGCTTCTCAATAGCGTGCTTAAGATGGCAAGCATTTGAAGGTTACATAACCTCCAACAGCCACGCCCACAACAACAGCTACTGCAATTCTTAGGATCGCCATTTTACTGGTTTTCAGCCTCAAAAGCAAACTTTTGTTGACAACTGGATCAGATGTGTCATTTGAAGGTTTCTTTTTTGGCAGCCTTATTGAAAGAACGCCATTACCAAACCTTGCATGAAGATCCTCGGTGTTATAAACATCACAAGGAACTTTGAATTCTTGGCGGAAACGGCTCCATCTGGTTCCATCCACAGGACGTTGGCCTTCAATCTTTATAGTGCCTTTCTTGTCATTCACGCATACATTGAATTGCTCAATCTTGAAACCTAGCTAATACGAACCGACACAAATTATACAACAAGAAATCATTAGCTTCCAAAAGTAGTTATAATTAACTCAATTTCTTTAGAGAAAGATTAATTAGAGTGAACTTTATATAGAGAGATGATGCTTTTGCGCTTTCGTCGAATGTCCTCTAATGAAGCTTTATTCTTTAGATTCAAAAGTTGATATTTTGATTTGTAAATTGCAAGCTATAGTACGTTATTCTTCTTTTCTTTTTTGGACAAGATGATATTGAAACTACTCTAATCTACACATTGAGGGATTCGAATTCGGGTGGTGGGTACATTACCCTACGCAATTACTAACCTAACCAATAGAAGAAGGCTCTCGTCTCAGGTTACTTAAGGGTGTTTTAGAAACGTTAGCTTACGTACGATATTGATTGACCATTTTTAATAATAGAAAAGTTGATATAGATCCAAATTCTCATTAGGAGTTAGGTTTAATCATCGAATTTGGCAACTTTGATCCAAGTCCTTTGACTTTTGTACCACATAGGATTACATTCATTTTTAAATATTTTTTGATGTAATATTTTTTTATTTTATTTTTAAAGTCATTTTTAGTTCCAGTGTTGCCCCTTATGACTTGAATCGGGTAATAGTCATTTATATCATAATAATTAGCCATTTTTTAGGTAATATACCATTTTATTTGTCTATTTTTATATCTGACTTATAGGTAGTCTCCAAATTTATCTTCCAAACTTATAGGTATTCTTCTAATTTATGTTCCTAACTTATAGTTAACAAGATTTGTGACTAAGTTTTTTTCAATGCTAATAATAACACTATTTACCTGGATGTCAGGTACATAATTTCATGTGGGTGCTTTTCTGATCGATTGGTATATTATGTGGTCTTTACTTTTCATTGATTAAATTGTATTTTATTCATATATTATGAATATTATCAAGGAAATAATTCAAAACTTAAATTCTGAAATTCAATTACAAGGAAATAATGCATTAAATTTAGATTTTCAATGTGTTTTCGTTATTTACCTCAAAGGGTAAAATCGATATCTAAAACAAAAAACGTGTGGACTAAACCCAATGACAGCTAATTGTTTTGGACCTAGATAACTGATTTTCCCACTCCTTTTTATCCACTTACACTCCATTTTATAACTACAAAAAGAGTGTAAGTGGACAAAAAGGGAGTGGGGAAATTATCACCCTATATGATATTCATTGATGGTTCTTAATAAACACCAGCAAGCATAAAATGTAGGCTTTTAACGAAAACGTCAAAGCTGAGCACGTAAGGTGATAGTTCTGTTCATCTAACTTCCCCAATTTAAAATGGGTGACCGAACTTTGTTAAAGAAAAATAGAGTGAGAATCTCGGAAAAAGAATATTATTTTTTTTATCAATAGACACATTTTTTAATTTTTTAATTGGGGGATCAGTGAATTAAATTAAAAGTATTATTACATTACACATGTTTGGCGATTAATACACATATCCATAATTTCCACTATCACTGACTTTCCTACTAGCCTAACTAATGCCTTTCCAAGCTTATTCAGATACTTTTTTCTTTTTATCAAAGCATTTTCAAGCATATATATTGTCCTTATATCTAGCAAAAAAATAAACACAAGGATATATATCGAGCAAAAAAAAAGAAAATAGGAAAATACCATGGAGAGGAATCTGGTATGTATGGTATTGTTCCTCTTTTTGGAACTTGCAGTAAGGCATGAAATCCTCATAAGAACGTATAACGCTAACGACTTCACCGTTGGAATCCATGGCAAGCGCTTAAGTTGCTTTTCTTCTCTCTCTCACACACACACATATATATATATGGCCGAATTAAGCTGTACGGATGGAATTACAGGTTTCGTGTAGGTTGGTCCAAAAGAGAATATTTCTTAGCATGTTTCATATCCTAACCTTTCTTTCTTCTTTGCCTTTGCATTTCTTTAAATCAAGGCATAAGGCATGCGGTGAATCTTAGCTGATGCCCTTTTAACACAATATTATACTAAAATAGAAGTGACCCCCTCCCATACCACAAATCTAAAAACTAATGATCAATATAATTGAGTTGTAGTATTTGTAAACTTCAAACGATAAATACTTTGTATAAGACTATTCTTTTAGTTATTCATCAAAACCTCCTACACATTTATATATAATGAAAAAGCCTGTCAATATCACTCAGTGATGCCAAATAAAACAAATAAACATTTGTGCAGTCAATATGCAATCATAAAGTTTTTATGCTTATGTGTTTAGTAGTGTTAACCCCTTGAAATTACCTGTAGGATGACTAAAAATGCCTAGAGGGGGATGAATATAGGCCAATTTAAGATTATAATCAATAAATAAATAATAAACTTGATAGCGAGGATTGATATGGTTTATCAATCCCGAAACGTGCTGAACATAAAATAAAAGAACACGCAGAGAATTATTTTACGGAAACCCAAGGGACTTCTCAATCCAACACAAATCCACTATAGAACGATGATTACAAGAAGTACACACACAGTTATCCAAGACACCTTCTAGATAATGTTTACCGACTTCTTCGTAACTCAACTTGTGTCACGGGATGATCTTCGACACTCCTTATGTTGAACGCAATATTGGTCACGATTGCTTCAAGCTCACCAAAGTTCTTCCAACTCTCCTTATGTTGAATCCGATACTGATCAACGATCTATTCAAGCTCGCCGAAGGAAAATCGCCACCACGGTCTTGATGTCCTCAACCGTATGAGTCACCGAACAATGCAAATGAATGCAATATGAATTATTAAAGTGTTTGATAAATCACCAAGTAAACATGGAATTCATGATGATTTATCTCAAATATATGCACAGCAGCTTTTCTAGAGAAATTTAGGCCATCAATCAAAACATGTAAAAGCTGTCACACCAAACAGAGCAGCACGTCTTTTTTATATTATTTATATAAACATATTCTCATATTTGCAAGCAAAGAGCATAAAGCCACATGACCAATATATGGTCCTTAATCACAAAATACGTCAGCTTAGCACAATGAGGATGGCTTTCAAATCAAACTATTGTTATAGTAGGAAACAATGTATACCCAGTCGAATTAATGAATCCTATCAGGATATTTTATGATAATCCCACTATTAAAGGAGTCCTAATATTTTTAGGTCAACTACCAAAAATATTTGAACACCTTTAATAATGTGATCTGATTAAAACTTGATTTGCAAGTAAATTACTTTAAAATATAAGTAACAAAATATGGATAAGAGAAAGAAATAAGTAAAAAGATATTGCAAAATATGCCTAAATAAGATGCACTCCTAAATGGATTCTAATTGATTAAAATCAAGGAAGACCAAGGAAATAAAATCATATTAGATTCCAAAAAATGTTCCTATTGTGAGTGCATGAAAAATGACATGTCTTACCTTTTAGATCAAATGTCTCATACGTGTTAAGTCACAATTCTGGAATTCGGGGATTCTTTGAAATTGTTTCAATCCTGCAGTTTCTGGAAATCAGAGACAGCAATTTTGCTTCAACCTTACAGCTAATTGACACTACCAAACCAATACTAAGTTCTAGGAAATGCCAACACAATTTCATACTAACACCCCTAAAAATATGGCAAGAGATTGAATTGTGCGAGTGTGCCACCATTAGTTATGCACCTCGAATAAACTGACTTCCAATCAAACCATTGTGCTTTGAGAGGGGAGTTGGCTCATATTGATTCTTTTCTATGTCTCAAAACAAATGAGGACTTGAATAAGAGATGAGAACAATCACAACTGGAATGTCACGTTTGTTGGAAATCGATACCAACGTCAGAATCGCGGAACAATAGGAATTATGTGGGAATGTAGATGTTGTGTTTTTGAGAGAGTTGGTGTGTCCGTTTCTTCCTTCTCTTGATCCTATTTACATAGTAGTTGAGCCCTTGGCGGCCAAGTAATCTTGGTGGCAAGTAATCTTGGCGTGCAAGACTTCTGATTGCAGAATAATTCCTATTTTTGCTCCATGAGATCCTTGACAAATCATATCAAATCGTCATTAGTTAGCAAGAAGATAATTGACACTTGATATTTATTTCCTTCCAAATAAAGTCAATATTAGCCATATTTTGGTAATATCAGGATTATCTCATAAAACCAAGAAAATATCTTCAAGAATATCTTGAGTTTTCTTATATTTGGCCTATCACATATTTTGGCCATAAATGAAGAAAATTGCAGAAAATGGGCACAAACAAGTAGACACTAACTATTTCTAACTTCATACTTAATGAAAATTAGTATTTCAATTATGTTGTACAAACCAGCCAAGGTCTTGTTATCACTAGACTATGATGAGCACACACATGCAAAATAAAAAATGAATAAAAAACCTACACACCATGCAAAATAAAATATCAAACCACGAGAACACGATAATTTAACAAGATTCAGTGATTTTTGCATACGGCTTAGGTAATCACCATTAGAAATTTCACTCATCCAAAAAACAACTTTGGTTACAAGAAGAAGCCCCTTTCTAAACCCTAGGTTTTAATTTCTTCCCCACCATTTGCTCAAACCCTTTGGTGCCTCTCTTGTATCTCTTGTTATGTTTCCACAGCCCACATAAAGTCTTATTTATATCACACATCACCTAGACTACAATTAGGCCCGAAGCAACTAAAATTCTATAGAAAAATTTGGTTGTGTTTTTTTTTTCCTTATTTCTGTTTTTCCTTATTAATTTAAAAAATCCAGAAAACCCCAAAAATATTTTCGTTTTACTTTGAGTTTTGTTTTTAGTTATATTAAGTAGTCACTTTCCAATTCTATGATGAGATTTTGGTCTATATTTTGATAGTTTTTTAGTTAAATACCCTGTTCTACACCTATTCCTATTACAAAACCCTATACCATGTAATCTTTATAAACATACCCAAAATAAACCCAAAAATTGACAGCTGTCGGTTTTTGAATTTAACAGCTATGTTGGATTACCATTTTGCCCTTTTGCCCAAAATAAACCCAAGCTCCAGATCTCGGAGCTTAATCTCTCGCATCTCAGTCCAGATCCTACTACCTCTAAACTCCTCAACGGACCATTCGAGGCTGCCTCATCATCTATCTTTCTTCATCCCTCCATTATTATAACAACAAACTTCCTTCCTTCTCTCTCTCTCTCTCTCTCTCTCTCTCTCTCTCTCTCTCTCTCATTTCCTCTCATTTGATTTCTCCTATTCAGATCTCTCTCTCTCTCTCTCTCTCCTCTTTCTCACATTCCCAAAATGCAGGCCTCGCTCTCTCTCTCTCTCTCTCTCTCTCCCTACCTTCTCTCCCACCATTCCCGGATCAAATTACGTCATTCAATCCAAGCCTATCAATCTCCGCTTCTGTGGCCTCGGAAGAGATGCCTTGGGCTTCTCGTCTCTCAGCCACTCCGATTCGCACCGAGTCCGAGTCTCTGCTAGCTCCTTTGCGCTCTGCAATCGTCTCGGCCTCAGCCTCATCATCCGCTAATAGAAGCCCTCCCAAGTCCTTCAACTACGACTTGCTCATCATCGGAGCCGACGTCAATGGCCACGGTGCTGCTATCCATGCCGTCGAGAAGGTATAGACACTGCTCACTCACACTCCTTTAGAATATTGTGAGTAATTGCGGCTCTGAGCTTTGGATTTAGCTCAATTGTGACTTTATTGGTTGCTCTTTTAGCTTAACTTATGTTCTCGTAGCTTCGATTGTCTTTGCTTCTTGCTTCAATAGACTGCACTAGCTTGCTAGAAATGGTTGGTTTTTTTTTCTGTCTTCTATTGCGGTAAGTTGTTTACTCGATCAAAGGTACTGAATATACACTACAAGAAAAACATCATTTACTGACGGCTAAAAAGCGTCACTGTAGCCATTAGATGACGGTTCCAAAAGCGTCAGCGACGCCACTGTCAGGAAAAGGGTACCACCTTACTTGACACTTATTATCCGTCAAGAAATAGTATTTCCTGACGGGTAAAAAGCGTCACCGATTAGTGCAAAACCGTCAACAAAGGCTTTCCTTGTCGCTTAATAAGTATCAACAAATATATTTCCTTGACATTTAATAAATCTTTCTTGACGGTTCTTAGCCGTCAAGAGTCTGTATAACTAAAATTATTTTTAAAAAAAAAAAAAAAAAAAAGACCTTCCTGGACAACTAATGTTTCAAAGAATTTAGTAGCTAAATGAATATTTTAAAAAAATAACAGGCTAAAATTTAATATCCATTAAAATAGAATATTTTGATACAAACATTCAAAAACTCCTAATAACATGTTAACTATCTACACAAATGATATCAAAAAAACATAAATAAAAAAATTACAAAGAAAACAATACATGCTGAAATAAACCAAGCTATCTGGTACGATAAAACGTAAAACTTCTAACTTAGAAGCTTGACTTTCCGTAACACTTGTCTTTGTAGTTTAAGCCTTCCATGAATGCATCAATCTGCCAATAGGTAAGACATGACTTTAAAGAGTTAAGAGATACAACCAACGAAAACATCAACTTTGTCCAACACAAATGGAGTCTCATATCATGCACATATTCATTACCAGATACAAATGCCCATTTCTTTTGATTCAAATGCAGCGAAAGACTTGAAGTCAACTATGCACAAACTATGAATACACACAATCACATTTCCATTTACTTTTTACACCAAATATGTGTTGTTTATCATGCATGATTTCCAAAGAAAACCTTTCATACAAAATCTTCATAAAAGCATCGATTAAACCTCCGTATCCAAATATATGAACTTTTCTTGGCCTCTTGAAGTACTTGACAGTAGCATTTGGGTCCACGTTTAATAAGATACAATAAAATAAATAGATGCATTACAAGAGCGTGTTTGAATTCTATGAATGATTAATAAGCTAAAAACTGACCTCTTTGTCATGTCCACAACTGTAGCATTCAACAATAGGTTCTGAATCCAAGCCCAGTTTCTCATAACATGACTCCCATTGGGGATACTTGTGGTTGTAAACCAAACTCTCAATGCAATAAATGATTTGCGTCAAGGTGACAGTGAACAAAAAGTTAGCATTTCAACTTGAGCATTACTTTCTATATAGTTCCAACAACACTCCTATACGTTTCAGTGAAACCAACCAACAACCCTATATATGTCAGGGCACTGAACTATCCAAGAAGACTGAAAACTAATTACAAAATTATTCCAAGGAAATTAGACAAAGAATGCATTAATAAATCTAGAAAGATTAACCACCAACGCAAAGTGTGTTTTATTATCAGACAATAACTGTCAACCAGAAAATTTATAACTAACACCATTACATCATGACATACTTTGCAGAAATGCCAAAAATTATGTGTACTTCGAAAGTTTCTTTATATTTAGTTTGATCCAGTCTTACCAGCGCAAGCCAGATCTCGATGGTGCAGGCCTCCACGGTGTTTAATAAGCATTCAGATGGACCATGCTGCAACCATAACAAACAAGTCAACCAGTCTGAATGCAATTGAAATTCAACATCTACAACTCTTAGAAACTACAAATGAAGAAAGAATAGAAAAACCCACATGCATGAAGTGAAGGAAAATCACTTGGGTTGAACTAAAATGGTTAAGAAATTTATTATGTTCCACCAATTTACGGGCGTCAGGCAATCATTTAGAAGACCAATCCATGAAATGGCATCATTTGATAAAACCCAGATACAAATTTTTTTTTTTAAAACAAGGAAAGGATAAGAGGACCTGGCAACTGAAGGTGTTATTGCTTATCAGGCATTACCCCAAGGAGAAAGCTTGAGATCAACAATGGAGATGAGGTCATCTTCAAAGAGCTTGACCAGGTAATTGACAACAAAGTTGGTGCTATAAGGGCAAAGGGACTCATAGTACAAAGCCATTGAGACTTTTACAGAATCAGACGGTATAATTCTAGCAGAAGAAGAAGCGGGTGTGAACAGAGTAAACAAAAAGAGGAAGGGGAGACGAGAAAAAGAAAGGGGACACTCAAACCAAAATCGGAACAAAACAAACCCAAATTAAATTAACTAAACAAACCCAAAATTGGAACACTCAAATCTTTATCACTTTCCTTTATACACACAAAATTCCACTACGATCAGAAGAATTCACAAAGAAAAAAATACACAAATCAACAGTAGTTTAATTTGATGCAAAGAGAAAGAGAACAAAGACAAGGCACCACGTACCAATGATGCCGACGATGTTTCAAGCTGCTTCAACGTTCACCATATCCTTTGTAAGAAACCAAAACTTGTCAGAAGTCACAGGGACTGATTGGTGACAAAGACAATATATGAAGGTTCTTATATAACAAAGACAATATAAACCAAACAACTCCTATTATAAAAACCATTGAATGGTAGCCTAATAAGTTCAACAATGAAAGAAAATGATAAAATCAGCAACTAGTAAAAATAAAATCTTCAAAAATCACAGCCCAAGATTGAAAGCTTAAACTCCAAATATAAATTAGAAAGCTCAAATCTTTAATAATAAAACTACCTATGGCAAAGGCTACTGGCACCATCTGAAATGTTAGCAAAATAACCCATTTTCTTTTCATCTACATTGCACTAAATTAGAGAAACACATCAATATTACAACATGCACAAACAAGATGTTGACCAAAACGCATAAAAACGCAAAGAAGAATGAGAAAAAAGAAAGAAAGAACTGAAACTCAGAGGTGAACACTTTTTCTCCATAGCCACGTTGTACGAGTTTCCTCATATATTCACTAACGGTGCTTGATTTTGGGAAAATCTGGAGAACTATTGCATATATGACTATGGGCAAGGATGGAGACAAGATGAGATGAATGCAGCTCTCAAAAATTTAAACCACATCAGCAACTAAGTATAAAACTAATGTATAGAATCCTCACCTTGTCTGCAAATGCATCTAAACAGAAATTAGAAAGTGAAAACCTGCACAAATAAGACCAAGACTGAAACCTAAAACTCAAAAGATAATCATAAAACTCAAACCAAAATAGCCAGTAAAAACTGCCTACTGAAGATTGGATCACAATGCTAAAAAGTCTAAAAATATGTAAGGGACATCTGGCCCATCTTCACAAGGAGTTACAAGCAACATGTATAATGCCATTATGACAAAAAGTTACAAAACAAACCACAAGTACCTTTAAACATGCCTAACCCAAATCGATATTGATGGCACATCTTATATCATTTTTACTGAACATATGAACCTACACAAGCATTTCTTTTTTTTCTTTTTTTTAATCGTAAAGTAACTTTCATTAAAACCCCAAATAGAGGCATGAACCTTCACAAGCATTTAGTACAATACGGACTATAACAAAAAATATCATAAATGAAGCCCAACACAAAGTATGTTATGATAAAGTTGATTTTTCATGGCAGCTGGCAATTATAGAAGCAAAAGTTGCCCTACAAAAATGAAGGGAGAGATCCATGCCAAGACTAATGATTTTATAAAATTTATGTAGGTATGACAACATCACTTAGAAAAACTCAGTTCATCAATTAAACGATAAAATTTATGAAATGAAAAACAACCTACAATAGAAGGAGAAGAAACCTGAGCTGCAAGATGAGTACCACAAGAAGAAAATGTAAAGCAACTGTGGGAACTCAGAGTATCCTGGGAACAGAGCCTGCCTTCGCACCATCTCTGCTACAATTCAAGAATCAAATAGGAGCATAATCACTCAAATTAATAGTTAATTAGTGATTAATTGAAGTATTAAATCAGAGAAATAAAAGAAATGGTACAGATTATACTATTGCTGCATTTCCTGCTTTGCATCATATCCACTTTGTTTCTGAAAACTGAACTCTGGCATGTGACTTAGGAAGTATACAAATCAATGAACAAATTGTTAAACACAAAGTTTCAAATTTACATGCTGTGTACGCTACCAGATTATGTTTGGTATGCTCTTATGGTCCCTGATTAGGACCCTACGCAAGATGGCTGCTTGCTTTCTAGAGTTGTCAAACTTTGACCTATTGCCCACTTTTTTCACCATGTTATGTAGCTTGTTAAATATTCTTCTTCTTCTTCTTCTTCTTCTTCTCTTTTTACATATTTCTATGACACAAAAGAGAATTTCTGAAAGCAGACAAGAGTAATGCCCTAATATTTTGAAATCTTCATACACAAAATTGAAATCACCATGCTAAAAACCGAAGCCTCTACAAGTTAAAGCCTATATGTAAGATCCCACATCGGCCAACGGAGAGGGGGTGATGTGCCTCATATGTACATGCCCACCTCCAAATAGCACGAGACCTTTTGGGAGCTCACTGGCTTCGGAGTTGTGGGAACTCCGAAGTTAAGCGAGTTGTGGCTTAGAGCAATCCCAGGATGGGTGACCTCTTGGGAAGTTGCTCGTGAGTTCCTAGAAACAAAACCGTGAGGGCCTCGGCCCAAAGCGGACAATATCGTGCTACGGCGGCGATCCCGGATGTGACAATTTGGTATTAGAGCCATTTTGCCGTGTGGTGCGAGTGTGCCGACGAGGACGTCGGGCCTCTAAGGGGGGTGGATTGTAAGATCCCACATCGGCCAACGGAGAGGAGGTGATGTGCCTTATATGTACATGCCCACCTCCAAATAGCACGAGGCCTTTTGGGAGCTCACTGGCCGGAGTTGTGGGAACTCCGCTTAAGCGAGTTGTGGCTTAGAGCAATCCCAGGATGGGTGACCTACCTGGAAGTTGCTCGTGAGTTCCCAGAAACAAAACTGTGAGGGCCCCTGCCCAAAGCGGACAATATCGTGCTACGACAGAGCGATCCCGGGATGTGACACTATATGTATGAAATTAATGCCTTCATGGACTTAATTGAAGGCTCCATGCCCAAAACAAATTCAAAGTTAGGAAAATTGAGATCACAGTGGAACTCAATGGAACTCAAAATCACAGTGAATAGAGAATTAGGGAATTAGAGAATAGAAAATCAGAATGAGAGTCAAATTGCACTCAAATGAAATCAAAACTAACATTGAAACCACAGAGAAATCGAAAGCTCACCAGAAATCGGAAGAAACCCTAAAAATCGAAACCGCATAGACTAAGAGGACACTCGCTCGCTTTCGCTTTCACTTGATGAAGAAGACAATCGTTGCTCGCTCTCACTTGACCAGGGAGAGCTATGGGGAAGAGAGAGAGAGCGTGAGCTATGGAGAAGAGAGAGGGCGTGAGCTATGGAGAAGAGAGATGTGGATGGAGACAGGGAGGTGAGCACGAGAGTGAATTTTGGATCCGAAAGAGAACCCTACAAGCTCTCACCGTTTTTATTCTATTTTTTGGGTCTGATTCTAGCTTGTTTTCTTCAGGGTTTTTATTTTTATTTTTATGAAGTGTGTATATGTAAGGGTTCTAATTAAGGAAAAGTAATAAAGTTGACGCTTTTTATAAAAATGTCAAGGAACGTGATACATAGTTGACGTTTCTTGTAAAATGTCATGAAAACCTGCTATATAGTTGATGCTTTTTAAAAAACGTCAAAGCTTCATAGAATAGCTTATGGTTTTGCAAAAAGCGTCAACTATGAAGTGTCAACTAAAGCCCATTTTCTTGTAGTGATATGCATGCCGTTAGTGTATCTGTGCATATTTGATATCATGGCAAGAAATTATATATACTAAAACCCAATCCTCAAAATCACTGTTCATACTGTAGAAACAGTGTAATGACGAAACTGCCCTTCCTTTTTACTGTAATAGCCTTTGTCCTTCACTAATACCGATAAAAACACAGTGCAATGACCTTTTTGCCCTTCACTAATACCTCATATGAGCCGTCGGTTCTTGAGGCTTCCAATTCTTTCTGGTTCTCCAGCCTTCGACTTCTCTCTCTCTCTTTCACGCTTTGTTTCTCCTCTTTGACACAAGTTCTTCAGATCAAACGTATTTTCTCTCTCTTTCATCGTTCCTTTCTCTTCTTTTCTCACGCAGCAAATCGTCATCTTCATTGAGTATCTTGGATCGTTCTTTGGAGTTCAGCCTGCTGAAACCAAACTAGGGTTTACAGACCACTCGAGCAAATCTCTCTCGGACTCTTGATTCCCCTTTGAGGTAAATCCAAGAACCAATCCGTTTCAAATTATTTTTCTGTTTCCGGAGAAAGTGCAGGAATTTTTTTATTTTATTTCTTCCTCTGTCCTGAAAGAAATACTAAAGTTTGAATTCGTTAGCAATCGTAGGGGATGATATATGGTTAGAAACCATGATTGAAAAATGTATGTTGGTTGGTTTTTCTGAAATTTAGTTTAGAAGAAATTTTAGGTTGGGCTTTTGGCGTTGTCTCTGTGTCTTTGTTTGTGATTGAGATTTTGAAGGAGCTAAGCCCTTTGCTGTTGCTTATACGACACCGATCTGAAACTGAAACAATAAGCTAACCAGGGCTCATATTTTGTTATTCTGCTGACTTTGGAATTGATTTTAAAATTGATTCAGTTAGGTATGGGTTTTGAAAATGATTATATTGTTTACTCAAGAGTGGTTAAGCTAAGGAAGGTTTTTGATGGTATGCCTGAAAGAAATGTAGTCACTTGGAATTTGGTGATTGTGGGTTATGTAGAAAATGGTTTGAATGAGGAAGCTATTAAGGTGTTTCATGAGATGAGGGAGGCAGGTGTTGAACCCACTCACGTTATGGTATCGATTAATTTGGGCAGTACTCTTATTAACTTTTATTCCAAGGTTCGTTTGATTGAGGATGCTGAAATGGTTTTTAGCAAGATGCTTGAGACAGGTGGAAGATTGTTCCAATAGTTTTTAGTAGATTCTTATGCAACACTTGAAGAAGATCGATTGGATTACATTAGAAAAAATATATAAAAAAATTGAGAAGTGAGATTTATAAAGGTATTTATGATGCAATTTCAAAGGGTGATAGTGATGCCAATAATGTGGGACAGAAAGTGATATTGCCTAGCTCATATACTGGAAGTACTAGATACATGCTTAATAATTATCAAAAAATAACTATGTTTAGAGACTTTTTATAGAGAGAAATTTGGTTCAGGAAATGGTGATGATGTGGAAGTTGCAGAGGAAGAAATTTGTCTAATTTTTTTGCAAAAAATAACATTATTTCTAATGCTAATGCAGCTAATAACACGACAGTCACAAAGGTGAAACGAACCAGGAGAAGTGTCCCAAGAGACTCCCCTCCACAACGTAGCTCGATTTATCGAGTGTTCACCAGGTGATTAATTAAGTACCTGCAGACAGCAAAAAATCAATTGAAATTGTTAATTTTATGTGTGTTTTTGCTTAATTATTTGTATGTGTGTTTAATTTCTGGATCATTTTCTTTTTCCCTAAATTTAGGCATCGGTGGACTGGCCGATACGAGGCTCATTTGTGGGATAAGAATTGCTGGAATGAATCACAGAACAAGAGGGCTGCCAAGGTTTACAATCTTCTCATCTATATATATTCCAACATATATTTTCCATCTACTTGCAATTTATTGGTGTATATATCTGATACAATTTCTTCTTTCCATCTCGGTTTTGTGTTGTGTGCTTGGAATGGAATTTTACTCAAATGCAGTTTACCTTGGTAAGTTTTTATTATTGCAACTACTTCTACGTGTGAATTTGAGAAAAATCATCATGTGTGTGTATATATATATATATATATATATATATATATATATATATATATATATATAGCAAAGTTTGGTATTTCAGGAGCATATGCTGATGAAGAAACTGCAGCACATGCTTATGACTTAGCAGCCCTTAAATACTGGGGTCAAGATAACATTCTCAACTTTCCGGTAATTAGTTTCTTCTGCTTAATGAAATTGTTTGTGTTTTTGAAATTTTTTGTTGTTGAAGATCTTACAATATGGAAATTAAGGAACAAAGTAATTTTATCTACATAACGATTGTGGTTATCAACATATCCGAAAGAATTGAAAGAAATGGAGGGCCAGTCGAGAGAGGAATACATTGGATCATTGACGGTAAATTTCAGCATCTTAAAAATTATAAAAAAACTAAAACTTTGGATTTATTGAGATAAGATTAATTTGGTGATAAAATTTGCAGGAAGAGCAGTGGTTTCTCTCGGGGAGTTTCTAAATATAGAGGTGTTGCTCGGTATTTTTTTGTCATCCTAAATTTTGTTTGTTTATTTGTTTATGTAATATATGGCATGCAGGTATAACTATAGCAAATTTCAGTTTATAATTTTCTTTGTATTTCATCAATGAGCAGACGTCATCACAATGGAAGATGGGAAGCTCGAATTGGAAGAGTCTTCGGCAACAAGTATCTCTATCTCAGGACTTATGGTATGTTCAACAAAAACGGTTCAAATTAACCTTTTTATTCACCCTAAACAATGATCATATGCAAATTTGGATATTACAAAAAAATTAAATTACGTATTTGCACTGCATTTATTGAGCACACATATATCGCAAGGGTCACAATCAAGTATGGCACGGCTTTATCACCTATTCCATTGGGTACGTCCAAATTACCATTAGACTTGCTATGGACCTCAGAGGTAACTGTTGATTCACTGCATAATTCAGATTGATCACTCAATTTATTGTGATTCTCATGAGTCTCACTTGACTTCCCATTAACATGTGGTCTTGATTCAAATGCAAGCATAGATGATACCAACTGTTTTGCATGATTCTCATATCCAAAACTTCTCTCCTCTTTTGCATTTCTTGGGGTAACTAGCTCAAACCCAATCATTTTATTTCAGCATTCAGGTTCAAATGCTCAAATGCCTTCATTTTTTAAGATAAAAAGATATTGTTTTAGAGTGTGTATCTGCATCTATTTACAGATTGTCAGGCTTAGGTGCTGTTAAAATGTTAAAACAGATGTAAGTGAACAATTTTCTAGAGAGATCAATAGCTGTAGAAGCTTGACATTGTATTATTGAGACTGCAATATTTCTTCAATTATATTCATTGAAGGTTTATCATGTAAGCTTGACATGTGATATAATCACATGTATTAGGAAACCTTTCTTATATATTTTTATTAATAGCCCTAAACGACGACTTCTGTCAATAGACAGGTAACAACAGTAGCATTGTAATTTTTGCAGGAATTGCCAATTTCAAGTTCAAGGACTTTTACAATGTCGTTGAAGACCTAACTGCATGTGTGAAACTTGATAAGGATAACAAATGCATACACATACTTAGTGAGTCTTCAAGATTTGTGTTTCTGTTGATTCTGCTGTCTGGTAAATACTGATTTTTAGTACCTGGAGTTTTTCAAGAGCATCTTCAATGTTACCCCTGAGGAAGAATGGTTACATCAAAACCAAATACATTGGCAAAACAAAGCAAAATTGATAACTTAAAACGAAGAGAAAGAATTTTACTTCTGCGTTCGAGTCTTTGTTGAAGAAATCACAAGGTCCCCATCCTTGTTAATCCGATTCTTCTCCTGTTCATAACCAGGACAATGAAGAAGAGATTGCGGATAGACAAAACTAGAAAGATAAAATTTGCGCAGCAATTCACAATAAAATGGAAACAATAACAATCAAAATAATCAGTCCATCCAGGCAAATGTTAAAATTGGGTTCACACAGAGAAAATTTACCAATGATAAAATTTATCAGTCCATCCAGGCAAATGTTTTTTAGCAGTTCCTTTCCGTGCTTCTTCAAAACCGGAAAGCTCATCTAAAATTTCCCAACCAGATGCTCCGAGTTAGTTTATATACCAAAACAACTCTATAAACCCTCTTGCACAAGCACAGCATTGCATATAAACTTTACGTACCTTTGTTAAGATTGTGCAAGGTCTGCATTGTATCCACCTTACCGTCTGTTTTGAGCTTCCTAGTGCATTAACTACAAGCTTACAACACATTTAGTTTGATACTTCAAAATTAATACATAGACTCAGAATGTCTATGTGCATGTGTTTTGCTATGTAAGTAAATATTGAATTTATATAACGAACTTAGCAACTATCGTGGCTGCCTTCACACAAACAGACAACATCATACTGGATTTCAATAGTGAATTAGTTTGTGTCTTTAATGTATGCATTCACATTTCATGAATCAGTTTCACTTTAATATATCAAGATGTTGCATATAGGGAACGAATCTCCGTCTAATGATGAGTCATATGACTTGGTTGTGGGCATGCTGTTTCAAACGGACCGAATTGACGCTGCCTTGAAATATATAGATTTGACTTTAAAATCTCGTTATATGTTGTCAATGGTGGTGTTTAGAGATTGTGTACAAGGCTGTACCAATAAGGGAAAGCTAGATATCTTGGTTTCAATAATTGACAAGTGCAATGTATATGATTCAAACCTAAGATATTTGGACTCAGGGAGGCGAAATTTCTGCTTAATGTTCACTCACGTAAGCTTGTTACTTTTGATGTTATCAGTCAATGGATCAAAACAAAGCTCTTTGTCCATCCTGGAACAAGTGCAACTATATTGCAAAAGTTGCTCTGCAAGTCAATAACAGCAAGTTAGCATTTCATGCCCTGGAGTTTATGGCCAAATGGATTGCCAAGGGTGAGCAAGCAAGGCATGCTTTTTTTCTTTCTATAGATGAGAAAATACATAAAAGGGATAGAGTTTGACTGCTTTGTTGTTGAGCTTATGTGTATAGACGAATTTTAAGATTTATTTTTTGTGTCCTTTTAATTTGTCGACAAAGGATCACATGTTTCAATCGTGTTGCTTTCAGTTCAGTTTTGAGCCTTACAATGCAACTCTCTTGCTTCACCAGCTTGTCGAAATCACAGATGAGTGTATGGTTTTGGATAACGAGGCTATCTATGACATTTGCTTTCGAACACTGAAGCTCACCACTCCCAGCTGTGAGTTTCTTCTTCTTTGCTTTTTCTACCCTGTTGAATTTTGAATATGGATTTCTTAGTTCAATTTAGAAAATCTATGTTATTCTCTTATCGGCTCAGCATATATCTCTTATTGGCTCACCCCTTCCAGTAAGTGGTATGAACAGTTGTTATACTGTTCATACCCTGCAACTGAGTTGATTTCTATGACATAGTATTAACAATGTACTTCTATGACATAGTATTAACATATTTTCAGTAACAAAGCATGTTCTATATTTTGCTCTATATATAGCTGTGCACTTGAAGTTTATGATATGCAAAATGTGATGTTTACTAGGAAGATAGTTCTATGACATAGTATTAACAGTGTACTTTTTTTTTTCTTGTAGAGGTATTTCCTTTTGCCTTTGCGATTGTATCTGGTGAAACTGTGGACAATTGGAGGTGGTTTCTGCAAAGGATATCGGATGTCTTACTAGGCTTAACAATGTTTTTTGTATGAAATGTTATTAACAATGTTTTTTGTATGCAATGGTATTCACAATGTTTTTTGTATTAAATGGTATTATCAATGTTTTTCGTATGAAATAATATTAACAATGTTTTTCGTATGAAATGGTATTAACAATGTTTTTGTGTGAAATGGTATTAACAATGTTTTTTGTATGAAATGTTATTAACAATGTTTTTTTGTATGAAATGGTATTAACAATGTTTTTTTGTATGAAATGGTATTAACAATGTTTTTTTTTGGTATGAAATGGTATTAGCAATGTTTTTCGTATGAAATGGTATTAACAATGTTTTTCGTATGAAATGGTATTAACAATGTTTTTTTTGTATGAAATGGTATGAACAATGTTTTTCGTATATGAAATGGTATTAACAATGTTTTTTGTATGAAATTGTATTAACAATGTATTTCTATGAAATGATATTAACAATGTACTTCTATGACATGGTTTGTACAGGTTCGGTGGAAAAGGAAGGGTCGTGGGGACATGCCCTTGGTTTTCCTTTTTTTTTTACTTAAGTTTGGGTTGTTTTTTAAAATCTGGGCTGGGCTTGTTTTGGGTTTTTTTGTGTTTTTGTATTGGGCTTCTTTTAAGTTAGTTAGTGGCAGTCATGTAATTTATAGGAAATTCAACACTCATTTTGTATGTAGTAAATGGTTTTTGGGTATGTTTCTAAAGTGCATTCCATGTAGGGTTTTTTTATAGTTTCAATCCTAATTTTGGGTATATTACTAAGTCTCCCATATTTTTAATTAACTTTCAAGAAAATTTGAGCATGAAATTATTAATTTTTAAGAAAATTTGCATAAATACCACCTGAACTTTTAGGTCAGTGCATAATTACCACCTGTACTTTTAATTTTTATTATAAGCCACCTAAACTCTATAGAGTGTTGCAATGTACAACTTACGTTTAACTTTGTTAAACTTTCCGTTAAGTTTAAGGGTATTTCCGTCAATTCTCTATAACTAAAAAACTTAAAATTTTAAAACTAACATAATTATCACCAAAAAAAAAAACCTAACCTAATTATCCCACGACTTCCCCCATCCCTTCCACCCCACTGCCCAGAAGCCCCCACTCTCCCACCCTCTTCATACACACTTTTTCATATACCAACATCACCTAAAGCTGCAGCCTCATGCAAGCAATGATCCATGATACATGAAATCCATCTCTCCAGTTTATAAAAATTCAAAATATATATACTCTGTCAAATTCATTTGGCCGGTGAAGCTTTCACTCAGATAAAGTGATCCTATCATTTAATTTGTTTATAGTTGGTTGCACTAGTCTTGGCTTGTACTCAAAGGGTTGGACTCCACTTCAATGAAAGCCTTCATATTCCTTCAATTCAAGGAAAGCTTTTATATTAGACCAAAAACAACAATCAGATTGCAATTTCTCTCTCTCTCTCTCTCTCTCTCTCTCTCTCTCTCTCTCTCTCTCTCTCTCTCTCTCTCTCTCTCTCCATCCAACATTCCAAAAAAATTGCACCCCAAAAGCTAGAATTTCTAACTGTGTTTTTAGTTATATGGAATCAACCGAAATGCCCTTAAACTTAACTGAAAGTTTAATAGAGTTAGAGGTAGGTGGTACATTGCAATACTCCATAGAGGTCGGGTGGTTAATAATAAAAATTAAAAGTTTAAGTGGTAAATGTGCACATGCTAAAAAGTTTAAGTGATATTTATGCAAATTTCCCTAATTTTTATGATTTAGCCATAATTTTATGACTAAACTTGGAAAATCTTTATGCACATACCCATGTTAATATGATTTTTGATTGGAGATTTCACATGATTTAAATTGCTAAATAATAACTAGTATAGACTTATATAATCCTCATTACGTGAGCTTTCCTTTCCTTAGTGTTATATGATATTCTATAATTTTCTTGTCTACAACTCATTGTGATCGCATTATTCTTTGTTTTGATCAAGTATTTGTTTTGGCCTAGGCCTTGTTTTTTTCGTTTGAGCCTTTATAGCCAACCCCATTCATTAATTATCCCTAGTTAGCCCCTTTCAGCCTTCTAAAGTGAGTCTTTTCTTTGTTAAACCACATCACATGCACCATAATAACCCTTCAATTTATACATCCCTACCCTTTCTAGAGAGCTAATAAAGCATTATATTTTAAAGAGATTCTCAAGAATTCAAGGACTTCAAAGATATTAGAAAAACCAAAAAAGAATGTGAAAAATGTTGTGAAAACCAAAAGAAAAATGTCAAAAGCAAAAGAAAGAAATCATAAAGTGTTTCAAAAGCATAAATTTGGGGGTATGTTAACTCATCAAAAGAATTGGCCAATTCAAGAAAAGTAAAGAAAAGAAAAAGAAAAGCTCAAAATATCAAGTCTACTCTTGCATGATATAAAGTTCAACAATCTCTCATTATCAAAGGATACTTTATTAATGGTTCTCTATAATTTGTCGTTTTTCATATCCTTTTCTTGTTCACCCATCATCCTAAGCCCCATTACAATTTTAGTGAAAGTCCTTCTTAATCCAAGGGCAAGTGTTGTTCATCATGTGGAGAATAGGTGTGGAGGACTATGGTCGGGTGCTTTAAATTTTTTCAAGTATGCAATATCTTTCCATGATATCTTTTATTCATGTGTTGTGCCTTATTTTGATTATATGATTACATTATATTGTTTTGATTCTTCTCACTTTTACATGAGTGACAATACCTAGGCAAATTTCGAGTGTTTATTGAAGTGAACATCCTTGGTGAGATTTGAAGTTGAAGCTTGTTTTATTTGGTTATTTAACTTTTGTGAAACTTAAATCGTGGGTTAAAATAATGTTGGCTATTTCACAGACTACACTCCAAGTTGTGCATTTAAAGTGTGTTTGGCAATTCAAGTTGCCCCCAAATTACCATGATCTACTCAATTTGTTGCCTCCTCAGATGTACCAGAACCTCTCTAAGAAGGATATCTTTGCTTTGCTATCTCGCCCTATACCCTTCGACGATTGCAATAAGGTGGGTTTCTTGGTGTGTAATTGGGAATTAGGGCTTTGGGTTGGTTTTCTTGGGGTAATTCTGCCTAGTTCTTCAACATTTCACATCACTTTCTTCTCATAACATCACCAGCTTCTTCATATTCGACTTTTTTTTTTTCTTTGTTTGTTTAAAGAACAGAGAACAAATATTCCAAAATAATTCTCTTATGTACCATCTTTGTAATTTTATTGCAACAGATGGAATCGTCTCTCACACAGAAGAGTTGATTTTGGGTTCACAATCTAATTGTTGGGTCTTCACGACACAAGGTGAGAATGGCTTTATTTTCTTTTTGCTTCGACTAACTGAGAAAACAAAATTATATTATGTTTGTTTTCGTATACAATTTCCTTTATAACTTATTTTTCTTGGTTACATAAAAGAAATTGTGGATCTTATAGGTTTACAATGGTTTGTATGCACTGTTTGTTGTTCTCATACATATTGCTTCTTTGCTCAATCCCTTTCTTCAGGGAAAACCCTTGGCATGGTCATGATTTGGAAACCCTCTCACTCTCAGATGCACATCCAAAGGAAACTTTATGAAGTGGGGAAAGGTTGAAAGCTTCTAGGTTTGACAGATTGCCTTTCTTTCTTCTTCTTTTTTGTGCAGTGTTCATCTTATATATATTTTTCTTATTTTTTATGCAGAACACTTTATCTTGGGTTCTTAATCTGCAGTCTTCACATCACATGTGAGAAAGATTATTATTATTATTTTCTTCACGTTACCATGATGTGAGAACGTGGATTAATTAGAGTAGCCATTCATTAATAAGTAAATTCTTATTTCTGTAATTATTTTTTGCTTTGTCTTTTATTGTTTGATTTCTTTATCTTTTATTGTTTTTTCATTGGGTGATTACGAACAAGTAATGCTCTTGAAGTCTATGCAAAAACTCTCTTTTCAGAGGTAAAGTTATGCGTTTATTGACCGTATATGGTTTGTTTCATGTCTTTTTAGTGTAAAAGAATGAAATCTTACATAGAAGGTTAGAGCAAATAATCTGAATAGAATTATGATATAGCTTTCATTCATTTGATTTGATTTCTCTTTGTTTTCTCTTGCATATAATGATTTCATTTTTATGGTTTTGCAGGAAGTGATAGTGGTTTGTAAATTTGAAATGCAGGAAATTTCCAATACAAATGCAAACAGCAAAAGTATAGCAATCCCAGGATGATATTGACATAATTTAGTTGTTATTTTTTTTCCAACAGTCAGTGTACTTTGGTGTGAACCCGTTGTTCATATTTGAACACTTTATGAATGTAAAGGATTACATTTGTTAAATTTTGAAATATCATCATTAGCTATGCACTTTTAATTTTGAAATATATAATTTGATTTCTTATTTAGTGCTATTTATCATGAGCTATGCACTTTTAATTTAGATGGTTTGAATGGTTGATGAAAATTATAATTTTTTTGTTGAGTTGGGTGGAGGACAAGCCCCCAAAACTGACCAATTACAAAATAGATACAAGCCGCATTTTACAAACTCCTAATAAATCATCAAGTAAAGCTGAGGTGATCCAAGCAAGCGCCTCCTGCAAATCGCAATAGTTTAAGTCCAAATTATAGCTCCAGTTTGCCAGCCCATCAACAACAAAGTTTTGCTCCCTATAGATGTGATTGAGTTCAACATTTCCAACCTGCCTCATGAGGTCAAGACATCCAGAAGAGAGTAAAACACTACTAAACTAAAATTATTTTAAGAAAAAAAAGCTGTTAAAATAATAAAGGAATCTAAAACAAAGAAAACATGAGATGTATGAGAGGGGTGATGTACCGTGAAGTATAAAAGGAATCTAAAACAGTTTGTTTTAGAGAAGGGTACAATCCTAAAAGAGAAGTTAACAAAAGAAGAAGAAGTGTTCAAGAAAAAAAAAAAAGAAGAAGAAGAGCAGTTAACAAAAGAAGAAGATGTGCTGAACAACACAACAGTTAAAACAAAAACAAAGACGCGCTGGACAAAATTATCCCAGGAGTAATTTTTGGGTGTTCCTAGTACACTACGTGGCTGGTGTACCATCCACTAAACATAGAACATGTAGAAAATTTCCAATGCAGCCCACCACATGTTATAAAAAACAATGCAGTAAATTAGAGAGTTAACTCCACATGTCCTACGTCTATTGGATGATACACCAGCCACGTGGTGTACCCGGAACATTTAAACATTTCTCTGTTTTCAGGGATAATTGTTACTGGTGGTGCAAACTGCCAGCATGTAAATGTGCTCAGGGATAATTGTTCTTGGATGCTGCAAACCGCCAGCATACAAATATGCTCAAACAACTCAATAAACAACCAAATTGCTCCTGTCTACAAAGAAATTGCTCCCAATTGGAGTGAAATAAAAAAAATAAATAAATAAACAAAAAACCAAACTTCCTCAAAGTTGCCAACGAAGGTGAATCCTGCACTCTTTATTATTTTTCCTTTTAGATTAAATTGGTGCATAACTCAATCGCTAACACTATACTTCATTGCAGTGAGTATTTTTATAATGTACAGGCAATGTCAAGAACAGTTTATAAAATCCACCTATACTGAAGAATACATATACTTAATACTTTTATAGCTTTCTACTATTTACAATTGCTTATACATTATGCAGGCCTACTACTTAATAGGAATGGTACAAGATATGCAACATCAAATGAAGAAAGCGTTGCCTATGGATGAAACCTGTAACAAACGTGTTTCTATTTTTGCACCTGGCTGGGGCATCAAAGTTGGAGCGAACACGAATGATCTCAGCAAACTAATTCTCAAATAGTGGAAAAGAAAGAAGCATGAGCAGTATGTATTCCAAAATTATTTAGGTTTTTTTTTAGAAATCTTTAAACATTATACAATTTTTTATGTAGTTGGCGCATGAAAAAGGCGCTAGCAAAAGTGAAAACGGCAAGTACTCCTCATATCATAAGGACCTACAAGATTGTCAAACGGTTTAGGTATATTACTTATACTAGCCTCCCTGCACACACTTGCGGGAGGCCTTTTTTCGATCACGGTTGCTACGCGTGACTTAAATTTTTTCTAATCTTTCTATTTTTGTAATTGAATTTTTTTAGATGACCGTCTCAAGTGTTTTCTTTTATCGCCCTTATTTTTTCTAGATGTCCGTCTCAACAGTTTACATGCGATGAAAGAAAAAAAGAAACTGTAGAGACGGACGTCTAGAAAAATACAGTGGATAAAGGAAAACTTTTAAGACGATGATCTATCACACGTGCGCAATTTCAATATGAAACTGTTGAAACGGACATCTATATAAATATAATTGCGAAAATATATTTATAAAACTTTGTAAGTCGCGCGTAGCGCTTGTGATTAAAAAAATAATAAAAACACCCAACTTGAAAAATAATCAAACAACAGTATGTTAATTCAGTTTTGGACACAAGCTGACTTTGGATATCTATATATTGCATAACCTCCGAGAGCCATTCCCAGAGCGACCCCCGCCATTTTCAGAACCATCTCCTTGCTTAATTTTGGCCCAACAACTTTGCTTCTTAAACGAAGTAAATAGTAATTAATTGACGACCATGTAGCAATTTCAGCGCCCTTAATCTTGTCCCCGCTGCCTGATCCAGCTGATTCTTTAGAATGCTCAGATAATTGTGTTGAAAGGTTTGGCACTTTCTTAGGCATAATTATGGAAAGAATTCCATGCGAAAACTTGGCACGGATTCCACTCGTATTACAATTTGTAGAAATTTTCATCTCTTTCAGGAAGCGGCTGGGTGGAGATCCAGTTTCTTCTTCCATAGATTGCTTTCCACTAATGATTAGGATGCCCTTGTTGTTGATTTGAACTCTGACATCTTGTCTTTTGAAACCTACATGCATCAACAAGAAGTAAAACCAAATAAAAGAGAAAGATGACATGAAATGAAACCTGCTGAACATAATGTTCTGTTGTCGCACTTATGTTGTTAGTCAAATGCTTACGTATTCAGACAAGAATCAACATGATCTAGTAGTACCTGGTAGATGAACCTCAAGAATGTCAAGTCCTTCCTCTTTCTTCCACCGGCAAAATGGTTCAAAGTCCTCGTAACACTGCTCGTCGTTTGCTGCAAGCTTGGTTTCCATTGGAGATTTTATGCTTCTTTGTTTTCTCTGAGGTTTCAAGTAAAGGAAATGTTATCAAGTTTCTTGGCCAAATGAAGGCCTCTCTTTCCTTGTCTTATACATGATGAAAAGGGTATTTAGAAGCTACCACAAAAGGTTTCTTCTGGGTTTTCCTTTCGAAAGAGAATAAATCCCTTGTTTGTTTACTTCTCCCGAGTGTTCTTCTTGGTGCATATATTGAGAGAGGGATTTATTTCTTTGTCCTCAAGATATGCTAATACTTCATGAACACATCAGCCAACGTACTAATCTAGCAGACAACTACAGTATAAATTTCGTAAAATTCGCCTTTCGATTTCCTCTGTTCTTTCTTCTAACTTTAGTTTCAAAATTCAGAAGAGTAATAATAGGAATTTGGGACGGAGTGTTTGGGCAAGCTAGTTGAAGTATAAATTGTACATTAATTAATAAGAAAAATGAAACGAGAAATGGGTATTTTCGATCAATAAACAAAGCCCAAGTTGTTGAAAACATCATCGACCGATGACAATATAAGAATATATATAGATTATGTAATAGGTTTAGCCTGTGGTGGCAGCTCATTTGGAGGCCGTCAAGGCAACAAGAAAGTCTCTGTAATCCCCAGATGGGATGTTGTCACTGTCACATAGTGCATCTCTGAGTTCAATCCCATGCTTCCTCTTAAACTCCCTTTGAATTTCATCCATGTCTACTTCAGCCCTGTTCACCATCACACGTGCCAATGCGCCTTTATCGGTCATGGACCCTTTGATGCTTGCATACAATATCTGCTCAAGTATTAGTATCACCACGTTCCAAACTGTGAGTCTGAGGCCTTTTTTCTTTTTAATTCCCACCTCTTCCTTGTTTTGTACCAATTACTGAGACCATTAGCTCAAAAGGAAATAGAAGAGAAAACGATGATTACCGTAGCGAAATAGATAGCTGGACTGTAGATGCATTGGACGACTGTTTTCATTGCGTTTTCAAAGTCTCCAGAGCTTCTGGTCTTCAGGTACTGCAGCATACCAAGTCATTAGCCATGGTTTCTAGTTTCTTTAGTTTAATTTGATAATGGAAATTCCAGAAAAATAAGCAAAATGTGGAACTATGTATGGAAAGTAAGAGTGTTAGTTATTTACCTCTGTATACTCATGTCCATAGATGTGTTTATAGCAAGAAAATGTAAGTTTAAGCTGTGGAATGCTCTGTTTGCTTAGTATTTCTAGTACAACAGCTTCTATGGGCCCTGAACTTCCCTCCCCTGTTTCGTAGAGCCTCCGTGCATCTGACTTGGCAATATGTTGGCTAATATCTGCTTGGTGTGCCTTGTGGGATGCAACCAATGCTACCAGTATCTGTTACAAAATTGTGTGTTTATGTTTTTGGCTTCAATACTATATAACAAGCTTAATTAATTAAATTACCTTTTGGCAAGGATGGGGAGGCTCAATATGGATGATATCTTGGTCCAACTGCCTCCTAAATCTTCTCTGATATGCTTGTTTGATGAGAAGGATTTGACTCGATTTTCGACCAACAAAAATCTCTACAAGAGCGCTATAGTTTGTGTCACCTTGCTGATCATCAAGGGCCTCCCGGAACACAATTGCATCGCATTCATGCTGTTCGATCATCCACATGGACAAGGCTGCACATAATTTTGGTGAAACCCCAACACCAGCAGCTGCCTGTTTTTTGTTGTCAGCCATTTCATCTGCCTTTTGGAGTCTGTTTGCCAAGTCCTCTCCATAAATTGCCTTGTAAGTTTCTCTAATCTGTTGCCCTTCAAGCCGGGTTCGGCTAGCCAATGCCAGAGCCAATTGGTTTAGCTGTCCCCAAGAGTCATGAATCTCTTTGCATTCACTTTCAAGATTGAGGGCTGACATGTTTAGCATTTTGGTGCCCATAGGAGGAGCATTTAGGTAGAGCAACAATATTACATGGACTTATATGGATGCAGACATGACTTGGAGGCCAAGCAAGGGATTTTCACTTTTTGGGCATGCCAGTTAAGGGTTGGTAGATAGTGGTGGACAATGTGTAAGTCTAGTGGAAAATGAAGCTTCAGTTGATAATGATGTGTTATAGTTCGGACTGTTGCTGCTGTCCATGAACCATGTGAATTTTGTTTTGTAGCAAAAGGTTGGTGGATTTCCTATTAGGCAATGAGTATGAATTGACCTCTTTTTTAGTAACTTTTCCGAAACCGTCCCAACCTCATCTTTCTTTTTCTTATTCTTTTGTTTGAGTTTTTTTTTTATAATTCTTTTGTTGTTGTTGGAGTCCCATCCATCTCATACATGAGCATTTTTTTTTCTTTTTTCATTGTTGTTGTTGGTAGGTGTTCTCATTATGATAATAGAAAGGTTCCACATATGTTATAATGAGTTTGACCTACTAGATAATTGCTTAAAGGTCATTGAGGTTGTACCGCAGTGGTCAAGCGGTCCCTTTCCCCAACTCATAATACTCACAATTTACAGATTTATACTTTGCCGTGGCCTCTAAAAAAATAAAAAGCGCTTCTTCAGTTTGGGCATTGGGTTCGAGCTCAATTGGTATTCTATTGAATCCAATGCACCATCTGGGTAGGTGGGCAATAACTCAATAAGTCTAAGTAACAGTACATTAGCAAGATGGCACATTATATAGAAAACAAGGGCACGCAGTCAAGACAAGTTATAATAGTGAGTCTAAAACCATATCCATTAGCAAAAGCATTTTGGTGTACTGAGAGTAGAAGAATAGCTTGTGTTTTGGTGGATTATGTGTGTCTTCTTCTTTATCAGGTGAGTGAGTGTTTTAAGAGATGTATTCTAACATTATATACTAACATACATAATGTCTCAGAAATAATGAAATGTACCTCCCAATCCCTCAAATAAAATATAGCCGAAACTGATCTCGGTTTGGGTTTAGAAGCGACCATTTTCCTGCAAGTAAAGTATACACATCATGACTGATAATTTAAAAAAGAAAAAGAAAAAAGAAACTAACCCAAGTAGAAAAAGAGCCCTTTTTTCTGTTTTTGGTCGGAAGCAAAAGAGCCCATAAACCTCAAAAAGCAACAACATATGATATTACCGTCAACAACGTGAATATAGGAGGCTTGATTGGGTATTCCTCCGGAAACTGGATCCGGCCATGGTAAATCCCACCCTCGAATTCAGTTCCATTAGGGCCTCTGATTGCAAATTGACACTCATATATGTTCCCCTGAAAACAAATATCAATGATGTGACAAATTAGCCCAATTTCAATAGCGAAAAAATGAAGCGAAAAGTTATGCCCAATGTATATTTCTTCAAAAAAAGAAAAGGCTTTCTTATTTTTTTGAAAATGACCATAAAATTATCTTGAAACAAATTCGAAAGCTAAAAACACCAATTGAGCTCGAACCCAATTCCCAAAATTCCAATAGAATTCAGAATCACCAATCCAAATTCTTAACTTATCCTTCAAAGTGAAATTAAACCAAAAGACAAAACTCACCAAACTTCCTAGTTAACAACAAAGAATAGTCTTCCTCATCACCCATAATAAAATTTCCAGATGTTAGGGTATAACATCTTCCATAAACTTTTGCAGTTCTAGATAAAAACAATGACAAACACAAAATCACAACATGCATCATTAAAAAAAAATTAAACAAAAATGAAAAAAGAAGAAACCAACATGAAATCAACACAAGTCTTCTGTCTATCCACAATCCACAAATGGGGTAAATTTAGAAGAGAAACTCACAATTCAGCCCTTGTTGCACTTGCCTGCAGGCTGCAATCAAACCCAGTTTGAGCTTTGAGCTGACAGGGAGAGTGAGCTGTGGAAGTTAAAAGGTTTGAGGTGAAAAGAGAAACTGAGAAGGGAAAAGTGAGAGTGGAGCTCCTCTGAGTCTGAGTTTTGAGGATCAAAGTGCGCTCAGAGGCTTTGAGTAAGGCTTGGCTCGGTTTGAATTTTAAAATTTATTACTTTTACTCTTCTCAAAATCCAAGCCCAAGTTTCAGTTTTTTCATGGACTAAAAATGCTTGGGCCCAATAAAATGGTCTATAGACCCAACCTTTTTCCAAAATTTCAGTTTTGTTGCCATTCTAATTTTATTTCATTTACAAAACAAATCAAATACAAATATTTGGAGTCATACCCACAACTTCGAGCCGGAAGGACTTACGCTTAAAACCCAACTACCACCTACCATCAATATGGGTTTAAGTATGAATTCCTACGTAAATCCATACCAGTGGCTGATGGTAGTTGGGTGCCACGCGTAAATCCTTCTAGCTCGAGGTTGTGGGTATGCCCTAACGCTGGTGGTGAGAGTAACCAATCTCCCCTAAACTTTCGTTAACAAAAAAAAAGAACAAAAAATTATTTAAAAACATGTTTAACTACTCCAACTCTGTCACAACAAAAAATTCATTAGTGTTACCATCACACTATCATGTAGTGTTTCCAGCTCCCATGTTGTAGAGATTCTTCCATACCGTCACATGGTGTTATCAATACACTTATATTATAAAACACCCATCAATATGTTAGTACTATACATTAAGTTAGGGATCATCATTTAGCCTACGACCTGCTCGAGCCGGCCTGTTCTAAGTTTGTGTAAGGTTTGAGCTTATGATTTGAAACTCTCGACTGGCCCGCCCACAACTTAGCACGGCCAGACCTAGGCCTTCCCAAGGAACGCCGGCCTATGTCCTTTTTTTAAGATTTCATTGATGCACTCCCTGACCTCATTCTATACTTAATCAAAATAATGTAATATGTATTGTAACATCCCGACCCAGTTAAATATTATTTAATTATTAATTATGAAATTACATTTTTGCCATTAGGGTAAGGGTGTTTTGGCCATTTTTTTTGTTCCGACAACAATTTGGGGAATTGAGTAGCACCATTGTGTCAAACTCGTTGATACGAGTTCGTAGACAGGTGACACACTCAATTCCGAGTTATAACGACCGAGAAAAAGTCTAAAAATGAAAAGGAAGTAAAGGGAATTTTGAAAACTGTTAAAAAACATTGAAAACCCGGTTTTACCCTCACAGGCGTGTCACTCTCCTCCCCCTCCCCGACTCTCTCTCCTCTTGACTTTCTCTCTCTCTCGGTAAAAACCAGAGGACGGCGACTGGAAGAGATCAGCGTCGTCCGACCAAGCCTGGCCTTGCCACCTATCGGGAAATGACCAGAGGAGACCAGCAATCACATCTGGGCTGAAGCCCAGCCATGGCAACCCTGCACGACGACTCTCGGAGCGTCTGAAGCTCCAATTGTTTTCGAACCTTCCGACAATTTTTTTGGCGGCTCCGACCACCAAATCTTTTGATCAAGGTATAGATTTCAATCCTCTCAATGTGTTCTTCCATATGGTATATATAGATTGGATCAATTTTGACGTTTGGGAGTTCAATCAAATACCTAGAAATTGGGCCGACGGTTTGATGTTTTTCAGGCCACTTCTCGGCCAAATTTGAGGTCAAGCCAAGTACAAAAGTTACTCCCCTTGTTGGTCTGAACATTTTGGTATAAGTATTGCCCGGCGATTCAAAATTTCTCTGATCGTCGAAATTTCCTAAAGACACCCGCCACTGTCGGCGAGTGGGTGGCGTGGGCCAGGTGTCAGTGGCCCATCCAATTATAAAATATTCCCCACGTCGTCCCAAGCATGACGGTATGCTCGGATTAAGGATTGGTTACCGTTTGACTATCGAACGGGTATTGCGCCTATTAGGCGATATCTGGGTTCGATAGGTTCAGACCGTTCGATTGGTCCCATTTTCAAATATGTCAACCCCCGTACCTCTAGGACCATGTAGGAACTTGTCGATCTAGAATCAGAGTCATGGATACCTTGAGATGATAATTTTAGGGTTAGGCGAATCGATCGTCGTCCGATCGTGCAATTGGTGTAGATCCAACCGCTCGATCGAGACCAAACCTCAGGGACTTGGTTAGTAAACTTTGTTGGACCTATAGAAACTTTCGGATAGGTAATCAAAGGTTGTGGGCCCTACAGGCCTAATTGACCAAATTCTACGATCGAGGTCAAACTGATTGTCGGATTGTGACGAAACTCTTGGGATGAGTTTAACTTATTACCAAGGGCCAATAGGAACTAATAGATAGAAAACTGGAGGTCGTGGGCCCTACGAGCCCAGTTGACTTAGATAGTAGGCCATGACGGCTTGATTGAGATTGTTTAGTAAGTTGTAATTGTGAGTGGACATTGTTTTCTATTAGCATTGTTTTTCAATTATGGAAATTCATGAATTGTTGATGTATTGTTTGGAAATTATTATTTTTGGTTCATGGAGGTTATGAATTATGTTATCGAATTGGGTTTAGTTTTATAATGTGACATGAGAATTTCAGAGATTATTAGGATTATTATGATCAAGATGATGATTATTATTATTATTGTTAATATATTATTTATAAAGTATGTGGACATTGGGTTTTGGATTATGAGGATTTGGGTATGTTTATGGAATTTGATTACGATATATTGGATTATTTGGATATCGGATATTATTATAAATGTCTATGGGTTTATCGGAGTTTATTATATTTATTAAGTATATGAATATTGTTTATTGGTTTATTTGAAAATCGGTTGTGGTTTTGAGTTTTGATGTTTTTCTGTAATATGGTTTTATTATGAATGTCATAAAGGAATTTGAGTTTTATTATATAACTATGTGATTTGGTTTTGGGATATTGGAATTAGGGATTGCACCATTTCATGTACCTCCCCTTGGTTACTGATATTTCACCCACACGTGTGATGAAGGATCCTGGCATATGGGGCCACACATGCGATGTAGGATGCCGGGTTGTGGTGGTATTAATGGTATTGATCCGGGCACCCTTGACCGGGTGTGTCGAAGGCCTTGATGGGCACCCTGCGACATAGGACTTGATTCAAAGATTCAACCGCACACGTTGAAAGGATGAAGAACCACACCTCGATCGTCGAATTTGGCCGCCGGAATAGCCAATAACGGAGTCCGAAAACTGCTCAATCTTCTCGTCAACACATCCGCCGTTGGTCGGGTTTTCGGGCCAGGAGAATGGGTGGGTTAGGTAGAGGAGGAAGAGAGGAAGATTTTTTGGGTGGTGGCGCCGACCTGTTTGTCACGACGAGAGAGAAAGAGAGAAGAGAGAGAAAAGGTCGAGGAGAGAGAGAGAGAGAGAGAATGACGTGCACATGGCTCAAACCAGGTTTAAGTATTTTTTTAACAAATTTCGAAATGACTTTACGTCCTTTTAGGTTTCATATATTTTCTCTTTCGATACAACTAGGAATTGAGCGTGCCACCTGTCTACGAATTCGTATCGACAAGCTCCACTCAACAGCGCAACTCAATTCCCCAAATTCTTTTTTGAATAAAAAGTGACTAAAATACCCCTACCCACAAGGGCAAAAATGTAATTTCATAATTAACTAATTAAATCCTATTTAAATTGGGTTGGGATGTTACAATAAACTCACCCTAAGCTCTCTCTCTACCATACCTACCACCATTTACACAATTTCCATTCAAGAGAGGACATGGAACTTAGGCATGCTCATCATCATTGTTTTCCAAGTTCTATCTTTTGTCATGACTTTTCTTATGATTTTTATTATGACTATGTGTAATTAACTACCTTTTCTAGGGCATGATGATACCCTAATATGATGATCTAGTTTTCTTATTTTGCTTATCTTTTGATGTTAGATTCTTAATCACCATGCTTATAAACTTGATTGAATGTATTGATTCTTAGCTACTATCTAGGTTTTAAGTTGAGTTATTTAATGAAAATTAGAATAAATACCATATCTAATTTGAGGTTTGCCTCTTGGGCCCCATTTGGTTCATGGGAAAGGAGGCTTAGGGATGGAAAATCAATTGTTTTCCCATGTTTGGTAATTCCAAGCATGGGAAATGGTTGCCTGACACATGGGAAAGTAGGGGCGAAAGTGAAGCCCTCCTCCTCCCTTGGGTTTTGTTTTCCCTCCTCATGGGAAAGTTTGGGAAAATGAGCCAACATTAAATGCACATTTTTCATGACTATTTTGTCCCCATTAACAATTTAGAATTACAATATATATCATTCAATGCATTTTTTTATATTTGATTTAATATGGGTATAATTGGAAAATTATACAAACTTTGCTTTTCATTCCTACTCAAAACAAACATGGGAAAGGAAATAAAGTGATATCTCCCGGTTATTTTCCCAGTATTACCAAACATGGGAAATGAATCTTCATTTCCCATCCCTTGGGAAATAACATGAGAAGTGTGATTTCCCCTCAAATTCATTTCGTGAACCAAACGGGGCCTTGTGGTTAGAAATTATAATTCTTCTAAGGAAATATCATGCTCCTAGGGTTTACCTGGTTATCAAAGGTTTCACAAAGCTTAAAGAGTTTCTAGGTGTTTATATTTGTACTAAATACCATAGACAAATTGCATGTAGGAATATACGAATTAGCCTAAATACCATAAGTAATTCATGCAACAAGGAAAACTAACTAACAACATCAATTGGATTAATTAACGGATATATAATTAAGACGTTAGATTGGATTATTAGTCGTGGATTCCATGTCCTAGTGCTTTTAAAAATTGATTTTCAGCCCCTTTAATTGTCGTATGTTTAGTTGTTTTGGTTTTTAAGCTTTTGTCAACTTTTGTTTAATTCAATCAATTAATAAATCGTTTGTTTAATTAGGTTTAGTACAATTAGTTGATTAAGTTGTTTAATCAAATATTTTGGGTCGACCTCGTACTTGCATATCTTTATACTATTGTTGATTCGTGGCGAGTAATTTAATTTGCGATTTTTTAATATTATCTAGGTGTTCAAAAGTCTACATCAAGAAAAGAATATTAAAAAATTTGAAAAAATGTTGGAAAAACTTGATGTAGATTTTCGAACACCTAGAAAAAGAATATTCAAACATTACAAATTAAAATACTCGCAAGGGCACGAATTAATAGTAGTATAAAGATATACAAGTACAAAGTCAAACCCACAAAGATTCATTAAACAATGTAATCAATTAAATTGCACTAAACCTAATTAAACAAATGATTGATTGATTGAACTAAAGTTGACAAAAACTTTTATAAAAAAACAAAACAAATAAAACACACGACAATTAAATGGATTGAAAACCAATTTATAAAAGCACTAGGACACCGAATCCACCACGAATAATCAATTAAATTCCTTCTGCATGAATTACCTATGGTATTTAGGCTAACTCGTATATTCCTATATGCAATTTTTCTGTGGTATTTAGTACAAATATAAACACATAGAAACTCTTTGGAGCTTTGTGAAAACCTTTGATAACCATTTAAACCCTAGGATTATGGTATTTACCCTAGAAGAATTATAATTCCTAATCACAAAAAGCAAACCTCAAATTAGGTATGATATTTACTTTAATTTTCATTAAATAACTCAATTAAAAACCTAGATGACAGCTGAGCATCAAGATATTCAATCAAGTTTATAAGCACGTTTATTAAGAATCCAACATCCAAAGGCAATCAAAAGATAAGCAAATAAGAAAACTAGATCATCATATTAGGGTATCATCATGCCCTAGAAAAAGTATTTAGTTACCCAAAGTCATAATAAAATCATAAGAAAAGTCATGACAAAAGATAGAACCCAAAAAACAATGGTGATGCGCACGCCTAAGCTCCACGTCCTCTCTTGAATGGAAAATTCTGGAAATATTTTGGAATTGTAGCTCTATCTCTTAGATTTCCATACATATATATATTGCACGTCACTAAGAAAAATCGAGAAAGTCTCCAAATCTTCAATCTCCCACATCATCACAGTTCTGACGAGATTTCAACTTGGGCTGTTTTGACTTCAAATTATGGAACAATGGGCTTCATGAAATTTTTTGAAAATTTGACACAATGATCTTCAATGTCTTCACTTGCTTCTCCAGTTGGCCTTGCGCTAAAATTCCTTCGGAAAGTCAATATTTCGTCAAAAAGTGCAAAAAAACTTAAAATAAAGAAAGTAGAGTAATAAGGTTATTTTTAACAAGCATGGGAATAGTTTGGTATTAACGCGTGTAATGCGTTGTTCATGGCAGGAAGACACCAATTACCCAAAAATACTTTTCAATTGACATCGAAATAAGCGAATAGGTGAGACTGCCTACGTACCCGTGATGGGATCAAACCAACGTAGTTTGGGAATTTGGTAATTAATGGGTAAGTGTGGCCCACTAATTGAGAACTTGTGTTTGAGAGATTTGAATTTGGTTGCGGTTGCGTCTAGTGGGATGCTAGACTGCCTACGTACCCTTGATGGGATCAAACCGACGTAGTTCCCAAATTTAGAAATTAATGGGTCAGCGTGGCCCACTAATTTAGAATTTGTGTCTTTGAGACAATTTGAAGATTTTCATAGATAGATGATCCATGGGAAAAATTGGGAATTAATGGGTAAGTGTGGCCCATTAATTGAGAATTTGTGTCTTTTAGACAATTTGGAGATTTTAAGATTTTCATAGGTAGATGACCCATGGGAAAAATTGGAAATTAATGGGTAAGAGTGGCCATTAATTGAGAATTTGTGTCTTTGAGACAATTTGGAGATTTTAAGATTTTCATAGGTAGACGATCCATGGCCTTTGACATTTAAGAGCCTTTTCTTCCCCACCCCCTTTTTTATACTTTCCCTTTTTGTTTTGCAATTGTAGGAACTAATTTCCTTTTTTGTGTGTAGCTTAATAAAGAAGGGCCTGAGCAATTTGCCTAGGCAGGGAAGAAATTGAAAGTTGATCAAAGAGCTTAACGGCAGAGGTATAAACCCCAATGTTGCTTCTGGCATCAACTTCTTTACTACCATTTATGATGGAGAGCTAACTTCAGATTTTGACTTGCAGCTACATAGAAGAAATTGATTTGGTTTTCTCAAACAAGGGTAAAGCCTATCTCTGCTTTCCATCCCAGAACCTCATCTTTTTTACTTTTTGGTTTACTGAGTAGATCATTCTCATCAAATAGGCATGATTCCCATGGTTTTCTATTTGCTCGGCAGAGCATGAATGGGCATGATACTCATGAATTTGCTATCCATTTATTTGATTTAAAGGGTTGCCACCCCAAATGATGGATTGAACATCCAACAAATTTGATTCAAGGGTTGCCACCCAACATGGATTTATTATCCAAGAGATTTCAATTATGGGTTGCCACCCAACAGAGATGGATTTATTATCCAAGAGATTTGAGTCATGGATTGCCACCCAACATAGATGAATTTATTATCCAGGAGATTTGAGTCATGGGTTGCCACCCAACAGAGATTAGCCAAGATCTCTGTGTCTTTTTCTTCCTTTTTCACAAGTCTCTTAGCCGTCCCCTGCTTTTTTTGCTGCTGTGCCTTTTATAGGCTAGATTTTGAGAGATCTCTTTAGTGTAGGATGCTTGATTCAAATATTGATCAGCCCCTCCCCCATAAACAGGAGACTTGTATGTGGGATCAACCCACTTTTGAATTGTTTTATCTGGCAAGGCTTGCTGGAAATGGTCTTTGATAAAGAGAAACCCACGATATATTTTATTTATTTTGATGAATTGTTCTTGTTTAACAATTAAAATAATTTAACACGTGTTAAAACTACATTTGTTGTAATTAAATGGCTATTTGCAACAGTAGCGCCACTGGCATTCTGGAAACTTCATTTGATGGAAATTCTGCTTTGTGACCATAATTGCAATAATTTTTTTTTGCGAAACAGTAGCAATTCAATTGAAGAAAAAGGGCACAAACCCAGATTACAACAATAAGAACACAGTCCAGGAAGGAGGTTCTTGCAATACAGATTGTAACAACAACACCAACTAAGCTCAAGTATTACAAGATAGTTAGAAAACAAATATATAACTTTAAACCCAGCTAACAAGGAGTTATAGAAGATGAGGATCCTATTCCTGCAGCAACCAGTGCTTAAGAGAAATCAAGATAGAGAACAAACTCTCAAACTTCAAGGGATAGGAAATACCCCAAGAGTGGAGGGCATTACCGCTCAACTTCCACCAGGATATTCAAAGAATATCACAGCATCTCCTAATCCCCTTGATCCCCAAGCACAAAAAAAGTAGATCCACCAAAATCAGCAGCTGCACCTCCAAAACAGAGAGATCGACACTAGATCTACCACAGAAGTAGCAAATCTAGCAAGATCAGCCAAAAACCAGCCTCAAAAGACTGGGAAACAAACCCTCAAGAAAAGAGGGAAGAAAACAAACCCTTGCAAAACTAAGGAGCAGACAAAACCCAACAAAAGTTGGGAAGGAAAACCTCTCCACAACATAACGGGGGGGAGAGAGGCCCGGATTATTAACCGAAGGGGGTGGTTCCAGGGGAGATCCCCTTTGGGTTGGGAGGAGAAGAAGAGTCAAGAAAAGTCGAGAAACTCTCTCGGAATAGGCTTACGGCAAAGGTATTTTAGCTTTTTATGACTCTAGTTACCATAATTGCAATAATTAGTTAACAATTAAAGATACAATTGGCAACAACGAAACTAAAAACCAAACTAATAAAAGTATAAATAATAAATAAGAAATGAATAAAAACACCCAACTTGAAAAATAATCAAACAACAGTATGTTAATTCAGTTTTGGACACAAGCTGACTTTGGATATCTATATATTGCATAACCTCCGAGAGCCATTCCCAGAGCGACCCCCGCCATTTTCAGAACCATCTCCTTGCTTAATTTTGGCCCAACAACTTTGCTTCTTAAACGAAGTAAATAGTAATTAATTGACGACCATGTAGCAATTTCAGAGGCCTTAATCTTGTCCCCGCTGCCTGATCCAGCTGATTCTTTAGAATGCTCAGATAATTGTGTTGAAAGGTTTGGCACTTTCTTAGGCATAATTATGGAAAGAATTCCATGCGAAAACTTAGCACGGATTCCACTCGTATTACAATTTGTAGAACTTTTAATCTCTTTCCGGAAGCGGCTGGGTGGAGATCCAGTTTCTTCTTCCCTAGATTGCTTTCCGCTAATGATTAGGATGCCCTTGTTGTTGATTTGAACTCTGACATCATGTCTTTTGAAACCTACATGCATAAACAAGAAGTAAAACCAAATAAAAGAGAAAGATGACATGAAATGAAACCCGCTGAACATAATGTTCTGTTGTCGCACTTATGTTGTTAGTCAAATGCTTACGTATTCAGACAAGAATCAACATGATCTAGTAGTACCTGGTAGATGAACCTCAAGAATTTCAAGTCCTTCCTCTTTCTTCCACCGGCAAAACGGTTCAAAGTCCTCGTAACACTGCTCGTGGTTTGCTGCAAGCTTGGTTTCCATTGGAGATTTTATGCTTCTTTGTTTTCTCTATAAGGTTTCAAGTAAAGGAAATGTTATCAAGTTTCTTGGCCTAATGAAGGCCTCTCTTTCCTTATCTTATACATGATGAAAAGGGTATTTAGAAGCTAGCCGAAAAGGTTTCTTCTGGGTTTTCCTTTTGGTAGAGAATAAATCCCTTTTTTGTTTACTTCTCCCGAATTTTCTTCTTGGTGCATATATTGAGGGAGGGAATAATTTCTTTGTCCTCAAGATATGCTAATACTTCAAGAACACATCAGCCAAGGTACTAATCTAGCAGACAACAACAGTATATGCACTTCTTATATTATATGACAATATGAATTTCGTAAAATTCGCCTTTCGATTTCCTCTGTTCTTTCTTCTAACTTTAGTTTCAAAATTCAGAAGAGTAATAATAGGAATTAGGGACGGAGTGTTTGGGCAAGCTAGTTGAAGTATAAAATGTACATTAATTAATAAGAAAAAAGAAAAGAGAAATGGGTATTTTCGATCAATAAACAAAGCCCGAGTTGTTGAAAACATCATCGACCGATGATAATATAAGAATATATATAGATTATATAATAGGTTTAGCCTGTGGTGGCAGTTCATTTGGTGGCCGTCAAGGCAACAAGAAAGTCTCTGTAATCCCCAGATGGGATGTTGTCACTGTCACATAGTGCATCTCTGAGTTCAATCCCATGCTTCCTCTTAAACTCCCCTTGAATTTCATCCATGTCTACTTCAGCCCTGTTCACCATCACACGTGCCAATGCGCCCTTATCGGTCATGGAGCCTTTGATGCTTGCATACAATATCTGCTCAAGTATTTGTATCACCATGTTCCAAACTGTGAGTCTGAGGCCTTTTTTCTTTTTAATTCCCGCTTCTTCCTTGTTTTGTACCAATTACTGAGACCATTAGCTCAAAAGGAAATAGAAGAGAAAACGATGATTACCGTAGCGAAATAGGTAGCTGGACTGTAGATGCATTGGACGACTGTTTTCATTGCTTTTTCAAATTCTCCAGAGCTTCTGGTCTTCAGGTGCTGCTGCATACCAAGTAATTACCCATGGTTTCTAGTTTCTTTAGTTTAATTTGATAATGGAAATTCCAGAAAAATAAGCAAAATGTGGAACTGTGTATGGAAAGTAAGAGTGTCAGTTTTTTACCTCTGTATACTCTTGTCCATAGATGTGTTTATAGCAAGAAAATGTAAGTTTAAGCTGTGGAATGCTCCGTTTGCTTAGTATTTCTAGTACAACAGCTTCTATGGGCCCTGAGCTTCCCTCCCCTGTTTCGTAGAGCCTCCGAGCATCTGACTTGGCGATATGTTGGCTAATATCTGCTTGGTGTGCCTTGTGGGATGCAACCAATGCCACCAGTATCTGTTACAAAATTGTATGTTTATGTTTTTGGCTTCAATACTATATAACAAGCTTAATTAATTAAAGGCTTAATATCACAAAACATCCCTAAGGTTTACAAAACTATCAAATTGCATCCTTAACGTTTTTTTGCGTCATTAATGGTCCTCAACGTTAGTATGTGTGATCACAAATGGTCCCTGACGTTAGGTTCCGTTAAAAACTTCGTTAGTTTGCTGATGTGGCATATAAATATATCACAAAACATCCCTAAGGTTCACGCACCTATCACAAATGGTCCCTGCGAATTTTTTATTTTATTTTTTCATTCAAAATTCATAAAATTTTGGTTTTCTTTTTTAAATTATTTAAAAATATATTTTGTATTTTAAAATAACGTGACACTATATTTTTGAAGATGTGGGCTCCACATATATGCCACATCAACAAACTAATGAAGTTTTTTTAAAATAATTTAAAATTCATAAAATTTAAAAATGAAAAAACCATTTAGAGAAGAATTTTAACCTTGAGGACCATTTATGAACCCTAAACCCTTGGTTTTTTCATTTTTAAATTTTATGAATTTTAAATTATCTAAATAAAAACCCCATTAGTTTGTTGATGTGGCATATATGTGGAGCCCACATCTCCAATAATATAGTGTCACGTGTATTTAAAATACAAAATATATTTTTAAATAATTTAAAAATGAAAACCAAAATTTTATGAATTTTGAATGAAAAAATAAAATAAAAAATTCGCAGGGACCATTTGTGATAGGTGCGTGAACCTTAGGGATGTTTTGTGATATATTTATATGCCACATCAGCAAACTAACGAAGTTTTTAACGGAACCTAACGTCAGGGACCATTTGTGATCACACATACTAACGTTGAGGACCATTAATGACACAAAAAAACATTAAGGATGCAATCTGATAGTTTTGTAAACCTTAGGGATGTTTTGTGATATTAAGCCTTAATTAAATTACCTTTTGGTAAGGATGGGGAGGCTCAATATGGATGATATCTTGGTCCAACTGCCTCCTAAATCTTCTCTGATATGCTTGTTTGATGAGAAGGATTTGACTCGATTTTCGACCAACAAAAATCTCTACAAGAGCGCTATAGTTTGTGTCACCTTGTTGATCATCAAGGGCCTCCCGGACCACAATTGCATCGCATTCATGCTGTTCGATCATCCACATGGACAAGGCTGCACATAACTTTGGTGAAACCCCAACACCAGCAGCTGCCTGTTTTTTGTTGTCAGCCATTTCATCTGCCTTTCGGAGTCTGTTTGCCAAGTCCTCTCCATAAATTGCCTTGTAAGTTTCTCTAATCTGTTGCCTTTCAAGCCGGGTTCGGCTAGCCAATGCCAGAGCCAATTGGTTTAGCTGTCCCCAAGAGTCATGAATCTCTTTGCATTCACTTTCAAGATTGAGGGCTGACATGTTTAGCATTTTGGTGCCCATAGGAGGAGCATTTAGGTAGAGCAACAATATTACATGGACTTATATGAATGGAGACATGACTTGGAGGCCAAGCAAGGGATTTTCACTTTTGGGCATGCCAGTTAAGGGTTGGTAGATAGTGGTGGACAATGTGTAAGTCTAGTGGAAAATGAAGCTTCAGTTGATAATGATGTGTTATAGTTCGGACTGTTGCTGCTGCCATGAACCATGTGAATTTTGTTTTGTAGCAAAAGGTTGGTGGATTTCCTCTTAGGCAATGAGTATGAATTGACCTCCTTTTTAGCAACTTTTCCGAACCCCGTCCCAACCTCATCTTTCTTTTTCTTATTCTTTTGTTTGAGTTTTTTTTTAATTATTTTGTTGTTGTTGGAGTCCCATCCATCTCATACATGAGCTTTTTTTTTTCTTTTTCATTGTTGTTGTTGGTAGGTGTTCTCATTATGATAATAGTAAGGTTCCACATATGTTATAATGAGTTTGACCTACTAGATAATTGCTTAAAGGTCATTGAGGTTGTACCGCAGTGGTCAAGCGGTACCTTTCCCCAACTCATAATACTCACTATTTACAGATTTATACTTTGCCGCGGCCTCTAACAAAAACTAAAAAGCGCTTCTTCAGTTTGGCATGGACAAAACTCACCCAACTTCCTAGTTAACAACAAAGAATAGTCTACCTCATCACCCATAATAAAAATTTCCAGATATTTGGGCATAACATCTTCCATAAACTTTTTCTGTTCTAGATAATGACAAACACAAAATCACAACATGCATCATTAAAAAAATTAAACAAAAAAGAAAAAAGAAGAAACCAACATGGCATCAATACAAGTCTTCTATCTATCCACAATCCACAAATGGGGGTAAATTTAGAAGAGAAACTCACAATTCAGCCCTTGTTGCACTTGTCTGCAGGCTGCAATCAAACCCCAGTTTGAGCCTTGAGCTGACTACCGAAAGGGAGAGTGAGCTGTGGAAGTTAAAAGGTTTGAGGTGAAAAGAGAAACTGAGAAGGGAAAAGTGAGAGTGGAGCTCTTCTCTGAGTCTGAGTTTTGAGGATCAAAGTGCGCTCAGAAGGCTTTGAGTGTGGCTTGTCTCGGTTTGAATTTTAAAATTTATTACTTTTACTCTTCTCAAAATCCAGCCCAAGTTTCAGTTTTTTCATGGACTAAAAATGCTTGGGCCTAATAAATGGTCTATAGACCTAACCTTTTTCCAAAATTTCAGTTTTGTTGCCAGTCTAATTTTATTTCATTTACAAAACAAATCAAATACAAATATTTGGAGTCATACCCACAACCTCGAGCCGGAAGGAGTTACGTTTGGCACCCAACTGCCATCTGCCACCGGTATGGATTGAAGTATGAATTCCTACGTAAATCCATACCAGTGGCAGATGGTAGTTGGGTGCCACGCTTAAGTCCTTCCGACTCGAGGTTGTGGGTATGTTCTAACGCTGGTGGTGAGAGTAACCAATCTCCCCTAAACTTTCATTAACCAAAAAAAAAAAAAAATTATAAAAAAACATGTTAAACTACTCCAACTCCGTCACAACAAGAAATTCATTGGTGTAACCATCACACTATCTTGTAGTGTTTCCATCTCCCATGTTGTAGAGATTCTTCCACACGTCACGTGGTGTTATCAATACACATATATTATAACACACCCATCAATATGTTAGTACTATACATTAAGTTAGGGATCATCATTTAGCCTGCGACCCGCTCGGCCCGGCCCGTTCTAAGTTTGTGTAAGGTTTGAGCTTAGGATTTGAAATTCTTTATTTTGAGGAGTGAAGAGAAGCCTTGTATTTTTGGTAACCAATCATGAGGCGCCACGTGAACAAGAAGAATATCTCTTAGGTCAATAATTGCACTCTATTTAATTGGCCAATTATTTAGACAAAAAATAGAGATATCATCATGAATTGGGGATTTGATTTTTATTAAAATCCCTAATTAACTCAATCTCTCCATTTAAGGGAAAGAATAAATTTCTTCCAAATAAGAATTATTCTTTGAAAAAACCTAGAAGGCAAGAGCACTATAAATACATGGCTACATCAAACCTCTAAGTCAATTCTAAAACCCTTACTAGGTGCTGCTGAAATTCCTTTGGTGCCGCACCTCACTCTCCTTCTTTTCCTCACGGCTCCGGCCACGCTGTTCTCCAGTACTCAAGAGAAAATTCCGACCTTCTCTGTTATTTTCGTATCTTTCTCAAGATCATCTAACTGACGTAGGCATCAAAGGGCCTTTGGCCAACACCCTCCAAGTGTGGTGTATTTACTCCGGATTGTTTCGCATGGATCAAGAGAGAAGAATGAGATGGAAGTTCAAAGGTCAAAGAATCTACGTGCGAATATTCCCCGTGCGGAATTTTGCTCAAACAAAAAGCATTAACATAAATAATCTCAAATCCATTATGCTACAATTGGATGAAGGAAATGTCTCACGGACAACCTAATATGGTTGAATCCAATTTCCCCACATCCTAATTAAGCAAGGTGAAGCAGATTATTATGGAAATGGAATAGGATTGTTCTTTTTCATCCATGCTTTTTCTATATGCTCAGTTTTCTGTGGCTTAAAGAAGGGTATGTATAGCCTCCTCATTTAGAAACTAGGTGTTTGAGGGTGACGCATCCATTTTCTATACCAGTAACAATTTCACCGGCTCAAATATGTTTACTTCCTATGCTATCAAAAAAATCGAGGTGCTCTCTTCTAATTTGAGCCTCCATGCATGCAGGTGGTAATTTCCAACACAACCTGATGAATGACTCGAAACCCGCACAAAAAATTAGCTGGTCAACCCGCATGATTAAAATTGTGGGTCAAATTCGAATCCGCCATGACACATTTAATAAACTTATGGGTTTATGTTCAACCCGCCAATCCGCGAAATTAGGGCGTAACCTGCCATGACAGGTTTAGGTCATGTGGTTTGGCCAATTTTGTCTCTCTTTTTTTAGTACAAATGATTGGGGAGTGGGGTTTACACATTAATATTCATTGGGTGCTTGAGGGTTTCAAACCTCTACCCATGTGGGTGGAGGTGAAATTGTTCAACCAACTGAGCTATATCCCATTAATTAGTGCTGATTTTATGTTTATATTATTCTATGTTAGCCGATTTAGTCCATTCTAGTAAGTTGTTACAAAAAATTCATAAGTAGTTGTTTGCATTAATAAAAGTCTCTAATTGTTTAAGAAATATAAAAGTTCAATTTAAAACTAAAAGCTTAATATTTAATTATTCTCATCCTTGTACATTAGAGTAGTTTAAAACACCACATTATGCTAACGAGGCTTTAGCCAAGAGTCTTGACTTGGAGACTAGTGTTCTCTGGTTCAAACCCTCATAACACATTTGTAGTGTCTATGAAACTCCCTCCCATAATTTTTATTTTATTTTATAGTACATGCGATAGTCTACACTACAGGGGAGTGATGGGGTTTCTCACACCACAACCAAGATGTCACAGGGTTCGACCTTGAGACCTCTTGTGTGCAAGTCAAGGCCCTTTTTCACTTAGCTAGACCTCGTTGGCCACTCCCCTAATTTAGACTATCTCTTGCATTAAAAAAAAAATTAAAGACAAACTACAAAGGGCTAATTACATTTTTTGTCACTGGAATTAGGCCTGAATTTAAATTTGATCATCGAAATTTTAATATTCCAAATTTCGTCACTTTATTTACAATCAGCGACAAATCAAGTTAAATTTATTAATTCCATCAGTTAAGTTCAAAAAATAAATAAAATATAAAAAAGTATAAAACAAAAAAAATGAGAAAAGGCTGACAAGGGAAAAAAAAACCCAGAAACTACCCACACCCTCCACCACCAAAACCCATGTGGCCAAGCCACACTCAGCCACACCGTCGCCACTCCCAGCCAAACCCAACCCCACCACTGTCACCTCTCTCTGTTCTGTATCAATTCCTAAATCCAAATCCTAGCCACTAGGGTTTGTCCCGGTTCCTAAAACCTAATCCCATCTCCTCTATCTGTGCTCTGTATCAATTCCGGCCCAATCCGACGGAATTAATGGATTTAGCCCCCTTTTGAACAATAAAATACAGACAAACAATTGATACATCCTCTTCCAATTAGGAAGCCATATGTTTCAATAAATGCTTATGAGTTTTGAGCTTTGGCTACTGAAATAAAGAATAAACCGTGTACTTGAAGAAGAAAGAGAATTAAGGAGGAATTAATTGCCATTAAATGGCGATTAATTGAAATGAAGCAAGTTTCAGAAATTGGGCCAGGTCATCTTCAAAAAATAAAAATAAACCCATATTGGGCCAAACGTACAAAAGGAAGCCCAAAGCCTAAACGTCAAAAACAAGTTCAGAGTTGAGCAGAGCAGTCGATTACACAAGTTTCAAAAACTAACTTTTGGAACTGACCGAATGAATCTGATGATTCACAGGGATATTTTTCACAGACAGAAAGCCTTCTTCTCAAAGAAGCGAAAGTCTCATCAAGGCCAGAAAGTTTTCAAAAACCAAGTTTCAAAAAGTAGGCTGATGGCTGAGAAAACTCTTATTTTCCTCTGCACAAAAGAAGAAAGGATGTTTCTTAGAGAACAAGTTACGAGGAGAAAAAAAGAAGTTCCCATTTCACAGACAAAGTTGATAGCAACTACTTCCTATCTGAGGTCAATTATTTCCTTTCTTAGAAACTAAAATATCTTGGGGATATTTTAGGGGTATTCGTTAAAAATCTCTATAAAAGGAAATAAAGACCAAGGACAAAAGGACAATCATCCAATCAACAAAAAACAAACTCGCAGTCAAAACTGAACATAAGATCTCTCGATCTCACATATTCAAAACAAGGCAAGTTGTTGCAAAAGCCGAGGATACAGACTCTGTATTATTTTATAAAACCCAGATAGGCAGAACTCAGTTCATCTCATTATATGAAAACCTTAACAAATTTCCAAAAGCCTTTATAGCCTTCAAAGCATCCCAAAAGCTATCCCTAAGGCAATCCAGCCCGGAAACAGGAGTTATCCTCCGAGAAAGTCAGCTAGAACTCAGGTTTCTGCCGTTACAGATTTAGTCTAACAGCCAGAACAAGCGACTGCGAAGATTCAACCTAAATGCTACCAAATCTTGGGAGAAACAGGGTAATTACTTCGGTTCAAATCAATCCAGGTGAAGATAGTTCATCCAGAACAGCCAGAACAGGTGCAGACTCTCAGTTCTGCCTGCAGACTTAGCCTCCCCACGGCTCAAATTGATGAAAAGCTCTGCCAATCACCAGCGTTGGTATCGATTCCCAGCTAACATCCGTTAGTTGAAATTGTTGCTACATGAATTCCTGCCGATCAAGCAGTTCTGCTTGAAATTTGTTATCTTTATGTAAGAATATTTTGCTAGAATTTCCCAATTTATAAGCTATGAAAATTATGAAGTCCTCCCCTGTCTGAGGCATAGAAAAGAACTTACTTGGGAGATATTCCTCATCCAAATGCACAATCGCTTGACTTTTATTAAATGACTTAGGTCGCAACTTATTTTTATTCTCAAGTCTGTTAGAATTTTAAATTACTAACAGTGGCACGCTCGACACACAAAGAAAGTTGATTTATTGACCAAATCATGGTCTTTGAATTAATGAGGAACTTTACCCTGCCATTACAGGTACTAAACAAAAAGGGGTGAACATGTTGATTGGGTGAAATTTGAAAAAGAGAAGAACATAATGAAAGCTTGAAACTTGAGCAATTAAATATGAGTTCTTAATAAAGCTTGAACATAAGATTCTGGGTTTTAATATATAAGAAATAATTCTGGATTTTCATTACACACGAATAAGAAATTACAACAGGTTTATATACAGTCGTGAAAGAATATCTTAGTAACTAATTACACTTGGTTAACTCACTAATCTAGTGATTAGTTACATGGACAGCTTACAACAACTATTTATGTGCCTCTTTAATATAAGAAATAATTCTGGATTTTCATTACACACTAATAAGAGAAATTACAACGAGGTTTATATACGGTGTGAAAGAATATCTTAGTAACTAATTACACTTGGTTAACTCACTAATCTAGTGATTAGTTACATGGATAGTTGTAATCTAGTGATTAGTTACATGGACAGTTACAACAACTATTTATGTGCCTCTTTACACCCCCTGGTGAACGGAGGAGGGCCGAGAGAAAGCTTGGAGCGAGATAGTTGAACCGAGCTTTGGAAAGAGATTTGGTGTGTATATCAGCAACTTGGTGCTGAGTATTGAGATATTTCACTCGGAGTAACCGGGCAAGAACTAGTTCACGAATGTAGTGGTAATCAATCTCCACATGCTTGAATGCGAGCATGAAATACAGGATTTGAGGCCAAAGAAATAGCAGAAACATTGTCACACCAAAGAGTGGGAATGGTAGTAAGCTAAAGGCAAGATCTCTCGAAAATTTTACACACCCATGTAAGTTCAGCGGAAGTGTGCGCAAGAAGAACGATATTCAGCCTCAGAGAAGAGCGAGCGGCCGTATGTCGCTTTTTGCACTCCAACTAATCAAGTTGCCGCCCAAATATATACAAAATCCACCTTTGGTAGACCTACGATCAAACACACAACCTGCCCAATCGCATCGAGTAGGGTAAGATGCAAGGAACTCTTCTTAAACCACATTCCTTGATCAAAGGTGCCTTTTAAGAACCGTAGAATCCTTTTTGACACTTGAAAGTGGGAATCACGTGGATAGTGAAGAAATTGGCAGACTTGATTCACTATAAAGGAAAGATCGTGTCTTGACCAAGTAAGATAATCTTGGAGAGCCCCTACTACGCACTGTATTCCTTAGGATCAGCTAAAGGAACTCCAACATGATCAAGCTCTGAGTTCCCAAGTGGGAGTAACACAAGGTTTACAAACCGTCCATTTTTGTCTTGACTAAAAGGTCTAAAGCATATTTGCTTTGAGAGAGGAAAATACCCTTATCAGATCGATGAACATCTAACCAAGAAAATAGTGTAAAGGTCCTAAATCTTTAACTGGAAATAAGGAGCCAAGTTGCTTGAATAAATTGTTGACAAAGAGAGGGATTAGGACCAGTTACCAAGATATAATCCACATAGACAAGAACAATGACCGAGCCATCAAAGCTCGTTTGATTCTAAAAACCCATTTGCAGCCTACCAAGTTCGAGAAGGAGATGAGGGAACAAGAGTCCAAGTGCATGGACTTGAGAGCTTGAAATTCCTCAAGCATGGCTTTGTTCCAATGATCATACTTGGAGGCTTGCAAATAAGTGGCAGGCACAAAGGAACCTGGAATCAATAGGATGTCTTGTAGTTGCTAACACTTTTGGCTTGAAAATTCCTGCTTTAGGCCAGAGTGATCATTGGATGAGTGTTTGTGGAACTGGAAACTGGAGCGGAGGGTGAACTTGGAGAAGTATTATGCTCTGAGATGAAGTAGAGTCTTGAGGTTCTTTGGGAATATGACGGTTGTGAGACTAAAGATGTAGAAATATTCAGAAGAGTCCGAATGAAGTGTCTCCGAGAAGAATGGAACATCGAAGATGGTCGTGGCGAGATATGCTTGACCGAGGAAATGGCAGGAGAACTCAATCGGATGTAGGTGAGTTGTGAGAAGAACACCGTGAAGAGCTACTTTGTGAAAGGAAGAAATATCATGAAATGGAAAATGGTCTTCATTGAACATAACATGCCGTGAAATATAGATCCTATTAGAGAGCACATCTAAACACCTATAGCCTTTGTGTTGAAGGCTATATCCCAGAAAGACACATGGTGTGCTTTTGCCATCCAATTTTGAGTGCACATAAGGCTTGGAGCCTAAGGGTAGCAGCGCCAAATACCTTCAACTTTGAATAATCGGGAGGCTTGTGAAAAAGAATTTCCCACTGAGACTTAGAGGTTCCGGGAGATAGCGATCGATTGATAAGATATATTGCAAGAGAAAATGCCTCTACCCAAAATCTGTGTGGAACTTTAGAAGCAACAAGAAGTGTTCGCATTGAGTGAGATGTCGATGTTATGCGTTCCACACACCCGCTTTGCTCGTGTGTGTGGACAACTAAATCGATGAGAAATACCATGCTTAAGCAAGAAAGAATTAAATGCGAATCGTGAACTCACCCCGAGTCTCAATCGAAAAATCTTGATTTTATTGCCAAGTAAGTTTTCAACATATGATTTGAAAATGACAAAGACAGAGGACTTGGACTTTGCCTTTAAAGGGAACATCCAACCCAGTATTTGCTAAATTCATCTACAAAGAGGACATAGTACCGATAGCCAGCGGATGAAACTGAGCAGGGGACCCTGACATCACAATGAATTAAATCCAAGCTATTGAAGACGGTAGTAGTACTATACGAGAATGGCGGCTTATGATTTTTGCCAATTGCATGATCTGCACAAAAAAACTGAACAAAAGTTTGAAGAATTAGGAACAAGCTTATGAGAATGTAAAATCCTTCTAAGAATAGCTGTTGAAGGGTGACCAAGCGCTTGTGCCATTCTTGTAAGAAGCTTGAGTGGTAACAAGTACAGAATGGGAGCTTTGAGCTGACTTTGCAGAGGATAGAAACCATTCCTAAGCTGGGCCCCGGAAAAGCGTCTTCCCGATAGAGAACGGTCCTTGATGACAACCATCGAATCAAGAGTTAAAGAGCAGTAATTATCTCTTAGAAATTGATACGCAGAGAGCAAATTGAATTGCGGCTTTGGCACATGGAGAACATTATTTAAGCACGAAAAGCATGTGGTGTAGTAAGGCGGAAGAACCCGTGTGGTGAATTGGCATACCTTGGCCATCACCAAAGATAAACCTTGTCTTCACCGGAGTAAGGAATGGGTGAAGATATTGCCGAGATATCATTAGTAACATGAGCAAGTGGCTCCAGTCCGAGAAGCCATGTAGGGCCGAGAGGAGGCCGAGAGGAAGAGGCGATATGAGCACACATAGTGCCAAGCTTAGCAGTGGAATCTTGCCAAGAAAGGCATGGTTCATGCGAGCATAGCAATCAAGAGCCCTCGACTGATCAAAAGAGTTGCATTGTGACAGGAGACCGATTTCGGAAGACGATTATAGCCACCGAAGTATGATTAAAGCCACGAAGGCCGATTGTAGTTACTAGAGTTATGACGAAGGTACCATGACCAAGGCCATAGTTGTTGGAATTGCCACGATAGTTGCCTCGACCACGATAGGTGTTGGAATTGCATACGATAGTTGCCTCTGACCACGATTATGGCGCTGAAATTGTTGCGATTGTTGTAGCTAGAATGTTGGACAACATATGCCCATGAAGGAGGAGGGCGTAGGTAGAAGACCTTGCGGGAGAGGTGGAGCTTGAGCAGCAAATGCTTGAAAGGTTCTGTGAGAGAAGATGTAGGAGCTGTCTTCTTCCGAAGCATGAAAAACTCTTTGTTCATGAGTAAGCCATGAAGTTCATCTAAGGAAGTGGATGAAATGCGAAGCATTATAGAATCGATGAAAGATCTGTGAATCATCAGAGAGGCCATTGAGAGTGACAAAGAACGAGATCTTGTTCCCACATCGAGCTCCGTGGACTCGTAAGAGCATCGAGAGATGGCTTTGATATACGCAAATAATCAGAAATTGACAGATCTCCTTTCCGAATCGCATGAAGACGCGATCGGAGCCGATGAATGTGAGCCGCAGAGACGCCACCAAATCGTTGTTCAAGAATCGCCATAGTTGACGAGATGAAGTAATCCCCGACTGAATGGAATAAGCTCTTCTGAGAGAGGTCGAATTCAACCAGATGAGAATATTTTGATCCTTTTCAAACCAGATCTCAAATCGAGATTAGAACTGCAGTGCTTGCACCCAGATTGATCAAGGAGAAAGAGCGGTGGACATTTCTCCGATCCATCAATGATGCCAAGTTTGTATCTAGGAAAATTGGAGCGAAAAGAGCTTTCCGGTGCCAAATAATTGTCTCTCTTGAGCTTTGTAGGAACCATACAATCGATGTTTTATACAGAAATCGAAGAGATCGAAGAAAGATTCAAGAATTAGGGTTTATCGAATGTAATTTGATGAAGGAGGTTGGGATTACGAGCAAAGATTTCGGGATGAGGAGGCGAAGATGTGGAAGACGCCATTGTTAAGCAAGATTTGCAGAGAAGAAAGCAAACAGGAAGCGGAGGAACCTAGGATCGTTGCGTGAAGCGGAGGCGATTGATACCATATAAGAAATAATTCTGGATTTTCATTACACACCAATAAGAAATTACAACAGTTTATATACAGCTATGAAAGAATATCTTAGTAACTAATTACACTTGGTTAACTCACTAATCTAGTGATTAGTTACATGGATAGTTGTAATCTAGTGATTAGTTACATGGGAGTTACAACAACTATTTATGTGCCTCTTTATAATAAAGATCTGGAGTGCTCCACCAGTCGAACACCATTGTCTCCTGGCCTCAGCGAACGATGAGTCGTCGCGCAAGGTCGTGGTCGAAGAAGAAGGATTAGGGCCGCGCAACCAGATCCTTGATACTCAAACTAAAAAATAAACAAATCAATCAAACAATAACATGTTTGGAGATCTGTAAATTTGAATCAAAGAACCAGATCTTTTTTTTAATTTATTTAATAAATTTAAACAAGCTTAGTTGCATATCTGTAAATTTGAATCAAAGAACAAAGTTCACAAGCTTGATTCGCAGACTCACATATCAACACTCTATGACTGAGCAAAATGCCCAAATTTTAGTTCGCAATCACGACCCATATAGCAGATCCACCTGGTTCCAAATAATCGACTCAATTGGAGAAGGCTCTAGTATGAGACCTTGAGTGACAATACAAGACGACCATGGAGGTCGAACAAAGGGGGAGACAGAGGGAAAAGGGGGCCTGGCTGTCGATTAGGAGTGTTGCCAACTTGCCACCGCCATGGTGGGGTGGTTGGCTTGGGTGGCTGTCGAGACTTAGGTTGGTAGGTAGTGAAGTTGGGGTCCATTTTTTAATCGGGAAATATGGTGAAGTTTGGTGGCTGTTGTTTTTTTTGTTTTTGTTTAATTATATAAAATGATTTTAATTTATTAGAAATGTTTTTTTTTAAATAGAGAAATTTTTTTCCTTCATGTAGGAGTCCATGTCGTTAAAAGATAGGATCAATTTTTGACACGCCAGCATTTAATAATTCACTAACAATTTAGATAACGGAGCAGGTAAATTGTAGATTTTCTGGGAATTTGAGTATGTACTTGTAAATATCTCTAAATATGGATATGAACTTGAAAATAACCATATAATTGGAGGGGTCTTTTGTAGTTTATCCAAAAAATGATAATGCCTGTTTTCTTTTTGTCTAAATGATAATGCTGTTTGTTTTTGTCCAAATGGGAAACATAAAACAAAATAATAATTTTAAATTTTAAGTTTTTTTAAAAAAAAGTCTTTTTTAAAACAAAGTCTTTTTTTGTGTGGTCAAATTAAAAGAAGTCTAAGACACAAAAAAAGGCGTGCATACAGGCAATGGATGCGCGGTTCCCGCCATTCGGTCCAGTTAACAAATTATTTTTCATTAACTGCATGCTTAATTAACACTGGTCATCACTTTCACAAGTCTCTTGAGTGGTTGGTTGGGATTGGGAGGAGGAACCCTACGACCTCTCAGCTTCTCCAAATTCAGGGTTCCAGCAACAACACCTAAATTCATTGGCATCGCCAATGTCGAACAAGAAATTGCAGAATACCAACTTTCCTGATGATATCACAGTCCAAATTCTCTCCAGGTTGCCAGTCAAATCCTTGATCCGATTCATCTGCGTCTCAAATCGCTGGCGTTTTCTGTTGTACAACCCGCAATTCGCCAAATCCCACTTCAAAGTAGCTTGTGAGCAACAAACACTGAGTCCCAGCCTCCTCATCTCCACTGCCTCTGAGCTCCGATCCGTACACTTAGAAACGCCGTCGTTTGCAATTGGAGGCAATTCTTTGGTCAGAAATCTCAGCTTCCCATTCAAGCAACCAGGCCGCGCTGTCAAGGTACTCGGCTCCTGCAACGGTTTGGTATGTGTAGCTCTTGATTTTTATGAAGGCTTTTATATCTGGAACCCATCCACTGGATTCTTGCAGAAACTACCTGACCCAGATTTTGGGTCAGAAGAAATTAACAGGTTTTACAAATATGGGTTTGGATATGTATCTGCCACTGATGACTACAAAGTTCTTGTGGGTGCGGAGTTGAAGTATGAAACTGACAGAGCTGACAGATACCCTGTTGCGGTCTTCTCATTGAGAGCTAACTCCTGGAAAAAGATTCAAGCTCCCTTATCACCCCATGGGCATAGTCAGGGAGCTCTTTCAAATGAGGCACTCCATTGGCTGCACGCATTTTGTCAGCCACAACCAGTTGCAATTGCTTTTGATTTGGCGAAGGAGGAGTTCCGAAATGTAATGTTGCCAATTTGTGAACGAAATGAGTTAGGTTTCAGAGGAGTGGGGGCTCTTTTAGAAGGGTGTCTGTGTGCATGGGCTAATGGATTTCCTGATTTTGAATATGCTGAAATATGGGTCATGAGAGAATATGATGTGTATGAATCATGGACTATGCTATTTACGATTGCCAGTGATGTACCTACCTTCATTAGGGAAAGTGGTACAGTTGTGATACGGGGTCGCCATCGTAGTTCCAAGAATATAGAGTTGATATGGCTTGATAAAAACGAAGATAGGTTTAACAAGAATGTGGTTTCACGTGAGCGATATATGCTTCAGGGGCTTGACTCTGCAAACGATGTGATTCAATATGTTGAGAGTCTGCTACCTTTCGTCTCCATCATTTGCGGTAAGTACCTCCTTCATGCATTTGAAAATTATCTGTTTATTTTGATCTGCTAATCCACTGAAATTGAAAACAATCGTAAACACAAAACTGTGATGTTGGTTCGTAGTATTTTCTATGCAATGCATTTAAAATTGTCCTCGACATATATTTTCATGTTATGAGAGCATAAAACACTTTTGAGCACAATTATGGTGATGGAAACAATAGATAATAGTTCCTATACAACCTTTCTCTGATTTCTTTAAATCCATTGCTGACTGAAACTGTTGTTGATTACTCAATGCTCATATGCCTTTGGAACCTAATCATGGTTGTCAACCAGTTCATCTCCTTTGCAAAAATACTTAACTGTTCCTTTTTATCCTTTTATTTGTCACACTTGGTGATTCTTTTGGGCAAGAGGACCAGTGCGTTCTTGGAATTTTTTCTAAATACTGTAGAAGGATCACATGAGACTTCGTCTGATCGTATGCATTTTACAAAATCAACGACTTACGACTAGGAGAAGGGTAGTGTAGGATTAATGACATTTGGCAGTTGTTAGTTTTACAACTAAGTTTGGTAGTGATGGTTAAGGACTTATGTTGGGGTGGATCTCATGCTAATTATAATATATCATTGATGTAGTGTTAACTCGCAAGTGCACGAGCCATTGGGTAGTATAGCATATGTAAGTGCGAAGTCGATCCCACAAGGAATTATGATAGATTTGATCCAATTTAGTTTCTCTGCATTAAAAATAAAGAAAGAAATACAAGAAAAGAAAAGAAGTGTTTTGATTAGGTAAGGAAAATAGAAACTAAATTTAAACAACAAAAGTAAACACGTAAATGAAATATAAAGATACAAAGTAATCAAGCAACCAAGATAGCTAACATACAAGTTTTAATGGTGTACAAGCATTCAAATAAGTATATTAAGCACAATGAAAAAGAACAAGAACTGTAATTGAAACTTGAAACTAATCAAACTTAAAATTTCAAACCATGATGTAAGCAAAATGATTATTAAAACTAGGGGTTCTTAGATCTAGGTCCAAAACGATTAACTATCATTGGGTTTAGTTCTCACGTTTTTTTTCATAGATGTAGGTCCTTTGACTTTTATTACTCTTTTTATTGTGTCGATTTTACCCTTTGAGATAAATAAGGAAAATATTGAAAATCTAAATTTGATGAATTATTTACTTGTAATTGAGTTTCATAATTTAAATTTTGAATTCTTTCATTGATAATATTTACCTAATATATGGGTAAAATACAAATTAATCAATGAAAGGCCCACATATTATACTAATGATTAGACAAGCACCCACATTAAATTATGTACCTAACATACAGGTAAATAGTGTTTTTATTAGCAACGAAAAAAACTTAGTGATAAATCGTGTTACCTATAAGTCATGAACATAAATCAGAATACTACCTATAAGTTAGGAACATAAATTAGAAGACTACCTATAAGTTAGATATAAATATAGACAAATAAAATTGTATGTTACCTATAAAAAAATGTACATAAAATACTATTATTCATTGTCTAAAATATGAAAAAACACACACACACACACACACATATATATATATATATACCTATGCAATAGGCAATATGACAATATACCTACACCATAGGATAATTTATCTACAAGAGTATATACTATACCTCTACCATAGGGTGAACAAAAATAAAAATAATTACCTACAACTTTTCAAGAAAACGAAAGGGGAAAGGAATCTTGTAACATGGAATGCCATGATCTTGGGTCACATTCAAAATCATCAGCATGAGGAGGCTTTGGAATTATATGAGGCTTTCGAATTATATGTGGCAATGTACAGATTGTCAATTGACCGTACATGATCAACATTTTCTACCATAGGGTATATATAAATGAAGAAAAGAAGAAGATGGAGAACAAATAAGAAATGGAGAAAGAAGAAGATAGAGATGAAGAACAAGAAAGAAAAACATGCATTTGGTTAATAAGCTAAATTCAAGGAGACATTGTATCTCCAAAAGAATAAATAATCCTAAAGGTATGTACAATAATAAAATCCACGTTAAATAGGAATTTGAGTCAAGGGAAAAAATGAAGGTTCGACATTTACATTCAAAATGTAATTATTCCTTTAATTGTACATGATCAAATCTAATCCTTAATGGCATATAAATTCTCATTTTACTCAATTTAGACAATAGGGCTATAATAGGAACAAATTTTTTTAATACAAATCAGTTAAATATAAAAGTTTGAATCCACATGTCAAAAATGGAATGTAATCTACGTGACAAATTAGTCAAATAACTTATATCAACAACCAATAATTCGAGGACTAGATCCAACTATTGGTTGAATTTTTGGACTTCTATCAACTTTTCTATTAAAACTAATGACAGAAAAACAACGTAAAACTTAAGAAAATAGATGAAGAAAAAAAAAAGACAAAGGGAGGATAAGAAGATAAGACAGCATGCTAGAGATGGAAAATTCAATTTCATCTCTTTGGTTTGTTCCCTGCATACACAAAACACAAATAATACCACTATGAGATGATAAATGCAAATAAACATGTATAATCAAAAGATAAAATAATGAAATCATCATATTTTATGTAATGGGTGATTTATCTGCTTAACATGTAGTCTTTGTTAAAGTTAATGGAAATCAATTTTTACCATACTTCCTTATAATTCGAAGGTGTTGGAGCTAGAGCCACACGGCTCACGTTCTTGAGCCTTCTCATCCTTTCTTGTATTTTCTTGCATACTGAAGAGTCTGTGTAAACCCTTTCTTCTTCTATTTCTTAAATTGGCAGATCAACAAACCCCAGTAGCAGCAATTCCTGTTTCACATCTGATCACTGTCCATGATATCACTGTTCAGAACATCAGCACTATGGTTCCAATGAAACTCACTGGCCCTAATTTCACCATATGGAAATGGCTATTTCTTAAAGTTCTCAGGAAATATAGAGTAGAAGGTTTGGTTCAAGGGACAGAGATCTGTCCACCTGCTTTTTTGTTTGATAACAATGGTAAAATCACCAATCAAGTGAATCCAGCCTTTGAAAAATGGATGGATAGGGATCAAAGTGTAATGGTTTGGCTTAATTCAAGAATCTCTGAAGATTTATTGCCATATACAGTTGGGGCTTCTTCCTCTAACGCACTATGGATGATCATGAAGAAACGGTTTGCCGATTCTGATTGTCCCTTTGGTTGAGGTGCGCACTGATCCTCCCTCTGTGGATGAATTACATTTACTACTGTTTGCAAGCAAATATCTCTTTCTCTTTGTTTTTTTTTTTTTTTTTTAAAGAGAAGTTTTATTTCTTAAAAAACCATACAAGAAGGTGGACAAGTAATCCACCAATAACAGGAAGAAATAGTATGAGATAAAACTTCTCTTTCTCAATAGTGTGAACTGAAGAAGTACCGCATGAGACTTCACATAAGGATGTGCATCCAACAAAACTGCGACTAGGAGTGGGGTAATGCAGGATCAATGTAGGTTGTTAGTTCTGTAAGTTTGTACCTGAGTTTGTTGTAGATGGTTAAGCTGAGCACTTATGCTTGAAGCCATTTCAAAACACAAAATAAATAAATAAACAAATAAAGTTGATGCCGTGTCGATTGTGTTTTCTTATTATCTCATCTTATTTAAAACGAAGGGCTTTGTTACACTTTGATTTCCTCATGCCTAATTGTGCATGAATGTGTGCTAAAAAAGCTGAAAGCAAAGTAAAGATTATGACTGCTGAGTCTGTGGTCTCATATCCTGGTTGGGTTTTTTCTCAAATCCTGGCCTAACATGTCTTTTGATCTATAGGTTGGATCAAGGTGTTTTCTTCAATTTATTTCGTTTAATATTTTATTCCTCTGAAAGGTACATCTAGTAGGTGTCCCTTGGATTTTAGCAGGTAAAATGTGTTCTTGCCTAACATGTCTATTAAGCTATTGGGTCAGTGTGTTTTGTTCAAATTATTATTATTTTTTTCGTAAAATTGTTCAAATTATTTGATTTTGTAAAAAAAGTACTTTCTTCCACTCAAAACAAAACACGTGAATCGTTTTACTAGACCACATGGTAGAATCCTCTATACACATGTGGCTAGAGATGAGCAATCCAACCTTTCTTGTCTCTATTTTTTTCCCTACATTGAACCGTTGAAAATCCTTTTTGTTATGTTATTGTGAATTTCTTCTGATGTCATAATGATATAGTGGTTGAAGTTTTCTTTATTTTATTTCTCATTTGTTTGGTGTTAGTGGTTTCCTTTTAGTTGTTTTTGTCTGAAGAAATTAACCAATTCTTCCTTCTTCTTTTTTTTCCCTCTCTGGCATGACTACTCTGCTTCCCTATCACATAGGCCTCGTCAATGGGCCGAGGCGGGCTAATCCAGCCTAAATTTAATGTACTTGGGCTGGGCTAGACTTTAAGAAGAATAGAGAAAATAACAGGTCGAGCCAGGCCATACTTTTTCAGAAAATTCAAAATCCAGGTTCGGTCCATGAACTAGACCTGAGAAAACCCATCAAGCTGGGCCGGGATAAGTTTAACGGGCCGGGCCGAAATGAGCCTATTTTATTTTATTTTTATATAAATTTTTGTCAATTCTTTATTTTTATTTTTTTAACATGGGCCTACATATTAATATTATTTTGTGTAGGCCAACTTGCCTTTATTAGTTGCTTTGGTCTCGGCAATGACACCCCCTAGAATCCACAAACGCAAATCTAGCTAATTTAGGGCTTCTGTGCCAAAATCATCTTCAAAAGCAATCTTATCAATAACTATACACATGTGGTTAGGGATGAGCAATCCAACTTTTCTTTTTTGATTTTATTTTGAGTGGAAGAAAGTACTTCTTTTTTAGGAGAAAGCGTATGGGTGTGATATATATTGTTAGTTTAGTTGATTTTTTTCCTGTGCTTTTGTTTTGTTTAAAACTATTTTAAATTTTGTTGTTATAATGAAAAAATACAAATAGAATGACATCACTAAGACTCGGACTTGGGCCTTATACCAAGGGATGTGCGCTACAAACCAACTCTACTAAATACCCTTTTGTGTCATTGTGTTGCACGCTGAAGTGTATATATAAAGTTTTTATAATATTAATATATATAATATATAAAGTGAAAAAATTTCGGGGCCCTCAAAAATCAGGTGTGGTGGGACCACTTGCACCATGCCAGGCCCGCCCTTGGCTTCTAGAAAGCATGCGTCCTCTTCAAAGTCTGAAGAGAATAATATTTCATTCAACTTTTATTTTGCGTTGTATGCTTGACTGATTTCCCAGAGAACATGGTATTAAATATATAGCAAAATTAAGTGTGCTTAATTTCTAAACTGGAGATAGGTTTTATAAGTTAAAGATTTCTTTGGTCTAACTACTTTTTAAGTTTATGGTAAAATAGGAGATTGTTTATACAACACAATCTTATCTATTTGCAATTTTATGAAGAATCTGTAAAAATGATCATGAATGTCTATTTGTACATTCAGTTAATTTAAGCATAGAAAACATTTAGTATCTGTTTTCTGGGAAATTAGTCAAGCCTACATAGCAAAATACGGTTGAAAATGATTATCCTTCTCTTAGGGCTTGGAAGGGGAAGCATCCTATTCTGGAAGCCAAATGCATCTGGGACTAAAACCAAATAGTTTCTTCAGCTAACGGAAACAACTAAAAAGAAAGCAGAACATTTAGAAAACTAGAGCAAATCTATGATGATCATACCAAAAGAAATTCACAACGCAACGATTTTTAATTGTTAGAACAAGGGGTTCTAACAGTTTTAGATTTTTGACTGTGAGCAGAGCTTGAATTTGTTATAGTTCTGAATCAAAGCAAAAATATCTGATTTTGGATTTGAATGTGTGCTGTGTTTGATGGAAAACGCAATACTCCAACTTCCAAACAACAATGATGTCAAAAGTTTCAAACATAAGTTGCCTAATAGTGTTCGGTAGCAACAAATTTCTTCTTTGATTTCTAGGCCCAACTATATTAGTCTTCCTAAACTAGGGCAGTGATTGCTTTAATGAATATGTTTAAGTCCTGAAATTTGTTCGTTTGTATTCTATCTCATCACACCTGCCCTCGAAACGAAGGAAGAAATTTCTTTTTCCTTGTTGATGGTCGATTTTCATGGTTTGACAGTTATTTGATGATGTTCTGAAAGTTTTTTCTATACTTTGGTTGAATTTTGTAGGGGATCAGTTGGAATGTACAGTTCCAAGAAACCGAAGATGAGAAGGAAGCAGTTTCAAGCATCTCGCAAAATGACATGGTGAATATATTTCGTTGAATGTCCCTTTGGTTTTTTGTTTTGGTTTTGAAGCCTATGAGTAAATGACAGTGATCATTTCGGCATATGGGCCAGCTAATAACGGGTTGAGACCTCGTTTCAATGCCTCATCCCGAGACCTGAAACATGACTTGATATATATATATTTTTTATATTTTCCATGACGTGATTTAAACTACTGTTATCCGGCTAAATATTGTTACTGTATTTGAAACAAGAGAAATATTAGTAACTTTCTCTCTAATCTATTTTTTTGAATCTTTTTCATTATCTTATGACATGTGTCAATTTCTACACTAAAAACAATACCATTAATACATTAGACTTTCTTTTTAGTGTAGAAATTGACACATGTCATGAAAATAATGGAAAAAGTCCAAAAAAAAAAAATTAGAGAGAAGATTGCTAACATTTCCTTGAAACAATGCTTGCACAAAAATATTTTATAAACTGAACATAGAGAATGTCATAGACTTCTCTTTAAAAATTCGGTGCTGACTGACTGAGACTTTTAAAATGAACAAGTGGCTGTCGAATCTCCAAAGCGCAAGGCACAGGTAATAATAAGAAACGGCATCTGACCTTTTTTATTATTTTATATTTTATGAAAAGTTGAAAACGAGCATCCGATTTGATTTACTAGAGGAAGAGGTTGTGCAGGTGGTCTTATTTTTGACACAAGATAGAGGGATTCGATCAGCGAACTTCAATACATGAGTAACTGCCTTTGTTTTTGTTTTTGAACATTTCCTATTGAAATAAGCTACTGGTATAAATCCGTACTCGGTCAAGTGGCCTTGGCACCCCACATTTTTAAACTCTCCACTACATTCACATGTTGGAAGATGTAAATAGTTAAAAGACCTTAGTTTTGAGTAAATGGCGTCCCTCTAACAATTTATATACGAATAACTTAAATTTAAATATATTTAGCTTTAATATATAATTTTTGAATACTTATGCATATTTTATGAGAACTGATTTTCTCACTCCTTTTTTCCACTTACATTCCATTTGTTGAAAATTGTATGTTCTCACTCCACTCCTCTTTTTATTATAGCAAAAATATTAAAAAACAAAATAAAGTGTAAATTAACAAAATGAGAATGTGAAAATTAGCATCCTATTTTATATATCGATTTCCAACCTTATAATTCTAGCTCCGCTCTTTCCCGTGCTCTGCAGAAATTTTTGTTAGTTACATGTGGAGCGCAGAATATCTTACTTAAAGCGGTGTGTATAGGTTGGTGGATTGAACATAAGATCAACAGAAAATAAAATAATAGACCAATTAAAAAATCAAATTCTGACCAAAAATTTAAAAATAAAAAATTTGAAAATTCTGGTCCAACTCAGGTCCCGTTCGGCGCGCGGACTCCACTACAAATTTGCGCATCACGCATGTTTCTCTTTAGGCAATTGAAATGCATCACACATTGACCAAGAAAAGAATCATAACATGCTTTTGTTTTTTTCTAGTTGAATGCTTCTGTTCTTACTGTATTACCCTTCCACACTTTCTCTTATTTTCACATACTCCGTTCTGCCCTTGCTGCCTCCTTGTTTTGTTAGATGTATTCTTGAATATTAGGGTTGTGCCCGCGATTTTCGATCGAAAAATGTGGGAACACATATTTTCAGCAATCATTTAGAAGGTGACACATAAAAAAGGGAATATACACTAGGTTAATAATTATGTCAATTATATCTTTATTAATTGATTAATTATCTTAACTTAACATGAGAATGTATTCCCCAAATCAAGGATTCGATTTACATCAAATCTTCTTGATACGCTCTACCTCCTTATTCAAGAAAGAGAATAATTCCATTCTATAAAGGAATCATTCTCCACAATTCCTACCAAACAAGGATACTATGTATAAAGACAAGTTATCTACACGCATGAGGTACCCTCTCTCTCTCTCTCTCTCTCTCTCTCTCTCTCTCTCTCTCTCTCGGCATCTGCACCACCCACTCTCCTTAAAAGAACAAACTCCATACCTTTCAGTATTATCTGCATCTATGAGAGACCATATACTGACTTAGTGAAAGTAACCTCTCTCTCTCTCTCTCTCTCTCGGCATCTGCACCACCCACTCTCCTTGAAAGAGCAAACTCCATACCTTTCAAGATTACCTGCATCTCTGAAAGACCATATATTGACTTAGTGAAAGGAACCGACCTGAATTTCACTTTGGAATCGGTAACGAATCTTGTGCATGTTTGACACTGAGTAGGTGCCAAACATAAATGACCAAAATACCCTTCTTACTCAAAATTTAAAACAATCTTATGGTTTGATTTCTACCAGAAAATGGGCAAAGTCTCCCCTAAAATAGACTCTAAATCCAAAAATTCCCACCTGCAAGAAACATAATTCAAATCTCTCAACCATTCAACATGCACAATCTAAAAGCCACACACCAAATAAAAAATAGTTTCAATGGGCCTTAGGCTCCCTTTCACATAACATGAATTACTCAACAACCTAAATTTGGTCTCAACTCTCATAACAACATAGATAAGTTATCAAATCCGTCACGACATAATTGAACATAATAACCAAAGCTTAACCTTGCGACTGCACCTAGGAACTCTAGGTTGCTTACGTACCCTTACTGAGGGATCAAGCCACACATAGTTCTTTATACAAGAAGTCATAGCTCAAACCATAAAGTATAAACCCAACATATAGGATTACAAGTCACCCCTTACTTTCTATTCCACCGTCATACTATGTAATATCATCCACGAGAAAACCTTTATATCAATATAAATGTGTTAAACACAACACACCTCAATACTTCACATGTAAATACTCATCACTTAAGAAAACATATGCGAATCATATAAAATCCTTAAAACTTAGAAATCCATTGTCTCACGAATATGAAAATACGTATAAAAACCTCACCAATAAGTACCCATAGGAAAAGTGGCCAACCTTGGCGGATGAAATGAACAGGGTGGTCGGTAACTATCCTGGCATCACACGTGAAGAATAACAATCAGCACATGCTCTGCAATTAAATGAATAATCAATTTATTGTTACTAACATGGGTGGGTGCCTTCATTGAATTCTTTGATTTGAAGCTTCTTGTCCTCCAATTCGCTCAGTTGATGGGTTTAATACATGTATATATGAAACAATTGTATAAGCGACAATTACCATGCTTACCATACAATTGTATACATCAAACAACATACTAGGGTTTAAAGGCTTACATTTGGAGCTTCTCCAATTTTCTTCTTACCCCTTGCAGCTTTTCTTTTTTTCTTCCCCTTGGAGCCAAGTACTTTTCCAGTTTTCTTCTTTTGCTTTAAAGGTAGATGCCTGTGATGAGTCCCATTGTTGTGACCTTCTTCTCCACAATGGTTGCACCTCACAACAATGCCCTGTTTTCCAAGCCATTTCTTCCCTCCTTTGTCAGTTTTCTCCTCAGCCTTCTTTCTCCTTAGTTCTTTGGTCTACCTGGCTGTCTATTGTATGAAGGTGGCTTAACAGCTTCATGCTCAAACCCCCATAGATTTAGACCATTAATTGGCTATATGAGGTTTTCATAGGCTCTGAGGTAGGTAGTTGTGATATAACAAGAGTTCACATACTCCTCAACTAGTTTACCCCACTTTTAATGTGCTGTAGCAATACCATGAGCACATGGTATACCACACAAGTCTTATTCCCTGCAAGAATAGTTGTGTCTGTTTAAGTCCACCACATATTGATCCCCTTTGACACCATCCACTTGATAGTTAGAGCCTCCTAACCACATCACAGTGCATTGCCCAGACAGAACCTTTTTGTCTTGTAGTTGGTTAAAAATATTAGGGCATAATTCATAAGGCCAACTCATCATCTTGCATAATATTGCATCATTGCCATTGAAATCACACTTCATTTTCATAGTGGTTCCCGGATTAGTTCTCTTCACTTCTTCACAATAGTCCCACAACCTACTATATTGTGAAGTAACAGTCCCCCCTCTATCAACTCAAGAGCAGCTTTTTTGTCTCTATAGCACTTCATGTGTGAAACACCAACAGACTATTCCTTAGCAGCAGTATCCAGAAGTGATTTTGGTGGAATTTGAGGATTGGATTGAACCCTATCAATGAAAGTGTTAGTTATCCATTTGGTGGTGGCTTGTTTATTCTTCCAAACCCTAGTACAAATATGGTTGGGGTTGTAAATCTTCACAACCAAGGTCTTATCCACAGAACTTTTAGCAGATACATATATATGCCATGGGCATAGGTTTTCCTTAAACTAAACCTTTAATTTGTATCTTTCATTCCTCTTATAGGTGACATCCTTCCCATGCTTCAAGCAGTGTGCTTTAATTTCCTCTCTAAACACATGACAATAAGAAAACATTATGCCTAACTCAAACTGTGGATCATGCTTGTCTGTCTTAGGATTGTATTATGTGAACCTCTTAGTCGAACCACCTAGTTCCCCATCTGATGCAGCCCTCAACTCAGCATTAATATGCTCACATTCTTCAATATCTTCCAATGGCTTAAAATCACCTGCAAAAAAAAAAACCCTCATGTCTAGTTGCACCTTGATCAGACCCGGTGACACCATTCTCGTGCCTATTTGCACCTTCCTCGTCCTAGTTGCACCTTCAAGATGACCATTTGCACCTTGATCATGCCCATCTTGTTGAGGCCCATTTGCAGGTAGTTCAAGGCCATTTGTAGCTTCCTCATGCCCATTTGTAGCTTCAGTTTGGGCTTCACTTGCAAATTCATGTGCAACCTACCCTTGTTTATATGTAAATGAAATACCACCCATCCAATCATCTCCAACTAAGGTATTTAGGTCAATATCATCATTCTCATGCATTACATAGCCAATATCAACCAATCCAGAGTCGTAAGAAGGATGACCATTAGAAGAATCAGATGGTTCTATAACAACTGCCTTTCCTTTCCTAATTCTTCTCCTCTCCTTTACTAATGCCTCCTCATTTCCAGTCACATTTCCAATCTCAACCACAGTCTCACAACCACTCTCAACCCTAGTGTCAACTCCAGCTTTGCTTCCACTTGGTATAATTGCCAGGGGATGTTTCGCATGTATTTCCTCAATAAGCACTTTACACTTTTTAAGTGTCTCAACTGCAAAACTGGATTGGGATTCTTGACTTTTAAGAAAGTCTTCAACGTCACAGTCTATATGCTCTAGATATATCTCAATATCCTTAAATTCTGGAACTAATGCACACATATCTATTACACCTTCATCATACTGCAGCAAGGTGAGAGAGTTTGAATGCCCAGGTAACTTATAATGATATAATATAATCCCTTCCAGATACCTAATTCCTTAACCATATAACCTATTTCAACCAAAAACAATCTGTCATAATCAACATAATCAAAATATGCAATATCACCTCCAACATAATAAATTGTCACTAAATCTACCCCCGTGATACATGGTAACTGTGAACATATCAGGATCACTTGAAAAATACCAAAATGCACGCAATTAGACAACATACATACAATAGTATTAGTTGAGACCACATAAATAACTGTATTGGCTATACATAGTGGCAAAAACCCTCATTTTAGTATCAAATGGAACAACATAAACAAATGGCAAAACCAGAAACAGTCAAATCAAAACTTAAAAGGGTAAAATCATAAAAGGAAAAGGCTAAAAGCAATAGAGCACAACATCGACAAACACAACCCAAAATCAGGCCCCATCATTCGAAACTTACAAATACAACCCACAAATCCAATATCACAGTTCGAAACTTACCGTACTCTGGTCTCACTTCTCCTCGATGTCTGGTAGACCAAGCCATCACCGACAACAACTCAAACTTTCAAGATTTGATTCCCTTCACCTGTGCGATCCACAGGAATCGAAGGCTTTTAGCGTGGAAATACGAGTTCTTTTTTCTGTAGTCTGTATAGGAATCGACGATTTGTGTAAGACCCGTGAGCTTTGGGAAGCAAGAACGGTGAGCAATCCCACATCGCTCGGGGAGGGAAAGGTGATGTGCTTATATGTGTGGGCACGTATCTTCCTAGCACGAGGCCTTTTGGGAACTCATTGGCCAGTTCTTTGGAACTCCGAAGTTAAGCGAGTTGGGGGCTAGAGCAATCCCAGGATGGGTGACCCACCTGGGAAGTTGCTCGTGAGTTCCCGAGAAACAAAACCGTGAGGGCCAGAGAGGGGCCCAAAGTGGACAATATCGTGCGGGAGGAGTCGGGTCGTGACATAATGGTATCGTAGCTGGACCCCGATGGAAGTGTGCCAGCGAGGACGCTGGGCCCCAAAGGGGTGGATTGTAAGACCCGTGAGCTTTGGGAAGCAAGAACGGTGAGCAATCCCACATCGCTCGGGGAGGGAAAGGTGATGTGCTTATATGTGTGGGCACGTATCTTCCTAGCACGAGGCCTTTTGGGAACTCACTGGCTTCGGATTCTTTGGAACTCCGAAGTTAAGCGAGTTGGGGGCTAGAGCAATCCCAGGATGGGTGACCCACTGGGAAGTTGCTCGTGAGTTCCCAGAAACAAAACCGTGAGGGCCAGAGAGGGGGGGCCCAAAGCGGACAATATCGTGCAGGAGGAGTCGGGTCGTGACATAATCCGACCCTAATTCCGCTTTGGAACCCGGGTCAAGCCCTGTCCGTGTCCGACATATGTCGGGCACACTTGACCATTTTGCCCTTCAGAGAAAGAAATCAAGAAACTTCAAGTTTAAGGTTTGACTTCTGCCGAAAATTCGGCAGAATCTCCCCTGTAATTGGCTCAATTCCCACATTTAATACACCTGCAACAACACAATTTTTACATCCACAACCTCCAACAAAGACAAGTTAAAGTTCCACACACAACGAAGTTAAAATGTACGGCCTCGAGGCCTCACAAACAGTTGGGCAAGTTCATAGCTACTAAAGTAATTAAATACAAAGTTCTTCGGTCAAGGACCCTACACAAGGTCAAAGGATGTTGGTGGTGGTGATGACCGGCCGGTGGTGGTGCTCGGCTACACCCATCTACACTGGGGCGTAAAACCATTGAAAAAGTGAGTGGACCAAAAGAAAGTTTAGAAAATTGAAAAACAGCATAATAGCCCCAATTGTTAAAACATTAGAAAGCAATTCCATAAACGAACAATAAAACAAGGTGAGCATATAAACATATTTATAAAGTTCATCAAAACAGAAATTCTTATTCATAAAAAGATATAATCTTAAATCAACTTTCTAGAATCCACCTAGGTGTACCCTTTTTCATTTCGTCAATTTCAATTCCTCGCTAGACTCGGAGACACAAAGTCAACCGAGCCGCGTCCTCGCAAGACTCGGAAAACACAAAGTTCACCCAAGCCGCTTCCTCGCTAGACTCGGAAAACACAAAGTTTACCCGAGCCGCGTCCTCGCTCAAAGATGGTCCGGGCGTCCCCGAGACTCGTGGGGCATGAGTCATGCGCGCAGACTTAAACCGAAGGCAGCAATGGTCCGTAGACCGGGTAATAACCAATATCAACATTTATTCCGTAGGCAGCATAATAATTCCGAAGGCAACAGTTACATACTTGGGTACCTAGAGTGGTTTGAAACCTTTCATAATCATAATATTAAAACCCTTTACATGAGTAAAACCTTGAGCCTTTCCAATTCCATAAACCATAACCATAAATTCCATGATAAGTTCCAAATCCAAGGCTCGGAAAATAAATTCATAATTCATTATTCAGGAAATCAAATCATAAAATTCATAAACAATGTTCATCATTATTTATTTCATAAAAGCAGTAAATAAGCATTTATTGTAATAAAATTCATTTATAAAATCAAAGGTCCACTCACTGTTGATCCGAGCTTGCACGACCCTTAGAAGGGCCCTCCTACGCTTCCGCCGAAGCTTGAGTACTGATTGCACAAATTAACCCACTTATTACTTAACCATAGTTCGGCATAGTGGTTTATTAAAATAAACCGACCCCCGGGCTCATAATGTTCAAACTTTAGGTAAAAAGGGTTCCCGGGCCTAAAAGTGTTCAATTGTGATTAGAAAGGTTTCTCGGGCCCATTTGATTCTAATTTAAGCCGTTTATTTAACTTGGAAATCCCCGGGATTAACTATTCGATTAAATCCTTTATTAGGTTCGATTCGTTTGTTCAATAGGTTTTCGACCTCCAATTTACATTCCGTAAATTTCTATAGGCTTCTAAAAATCCCAATTACTCAGTCTCCAAGTTTCGTTACGATCCAACGGTTAGAACTTATCGATCCTAAGTTAACCTTAGTTAAACCTAACCGGTAAACATGGTTCTTCGCTCAAACCATTTCCAAAAATTCGTTCGAGCATAGCAACGCACTCGGGAGGTTATGTGGAGTGTTTTGGCACGAAAAACTGCCGCCACCACCTGGCTCACGAGCCGCCACACGCGCGGCCAGGTTGGGTGGCTTGAGCAATTTTTCCGACGACGGAAAATCTTGGAATTTCGGGGCAAAGCTTATAGCTAAGTGACCAGTGGGTGGAGAGGAGTGTTTTGGCAGTGAGAACCGGCCAAGAACCGGCCGGAATCACGCCGGAATCGACAGATTCCGATCACCCAAACCCTAACTCTCAAATCGGTTTCAATACCTCAAATCGATCAAAATCAAGTTCAGAATAAGCTAGAACACTTCAAAAGGTTCAGAAAACTCACCACGATCGATGGAATTGGTGGCCGGATCGGAGAGTTCGAAGGAGAGAAAACCCGACTGGTTTTCGAGCTTGCAGAGACGATTCGGGGTGGTTTCCGGCGAAACCAATGGCAGGGATGGGTTGAGGGAGGTGAGGGGAAGCTTCGGTGGGGGTCTGACCGATCGGCGTGGCCGGAAACGTGGCCGGTGGTGACTGGTTCGAAACGAAGAGGGAGAGGAGGGTATCGGGAGGTTGAAGACGGGCTGGGGTGTGGCACGCGCTGGCCGATTGGCCAGCTTGGTTTTTAATTTTTATCCCTTTTCTCGAAATTACTAAAATGCCCCCATTGTTTTTAGACCTTTAAACGTTCGTTCGGGCTCGGAATCGGGTGTTCCGCACGTCCACGGACTCGTTTCGACGAGCCGACGCAACGGTGCACCCCATTCCACCAAATTCTTTCCCGAACTTAAAGTCAAATTTTAAATCCAATCAATTTAATCGGGGTATAATCGTCCTTTCCTTTAATATTTTATTCTTTTATCCTTAATTTAGGATCGGGTTGTTACAATTTGGGTTTAACTTGGGGATTAGAGCTTCATCGTCTTGGGGATGGCAACGCATGATTTTGCATTTGGGAGCGAATTTGTGCCACGGTGACCTTTGAAAATGGTCCACGTCATTAAAAAAAACCCACGTCGGTAGCACCACGTCATTACTTAATGAGGTTCCTGACGGACTAAGGGACGGAGGGTGTCTAATGAAAGGTTTCGAAAAGTTCATGTATTTAAAGGTTGAGTATGAGTTTGTAATGACCCCCATAGTTTGGGAAGTTTACTGTAGTTAATCCTAAATTTAAATATGACAATAATTATTTTTCACTCTCACAGAGCACCAAACATAGGTCTTCACTATTTTGACTATCCAGCTTCTTAGTCCAACACAACATCAAGCGTAGGTCAATACTTAATCTAGTTTAGTCCAATCTGAGCTAATCCAAGACAGTCCCAGGATTTAGTCCAGTATATGACAGTCCGCTGTACCAAACGACCCCTAATAGTCTACAAAAGGAACTAATTAGATATAAGTGTTAAAAACTTTTTTGGTTACTGGGTTTTACATGATAATTCAATTTGATCATTGAGTAAAAAATTTAGCCAAATTGGTCACCGTGTTTTCCAATGTTTAGAAGTTATAGATATTTTGTTATCTTCAGTTAAGTGCAGTTTTTATTTTTTTAGAAAAGCACATTCGGTCTTCTTCCTTTAACTCAACAAGTTAGGTATATTATGCTATTAGGGTTTAACAAATTGGGGGAAATCTTGAGAATAAGATAACGAAATATCTATAAATTATAAAGTTTGAGAAACTCGGTGACTAATTTAGCTAAAAAAATTTCTCAGGCACCAAATTGAATTTTTCTTTAAAAACCCACTAACTAAATGTATTTAACCTTAGATATAAAATGCACAAATTTAAAACAAACATTATCCATTATCAAAAGGAAAAAAATACAAAACAAATATTACGCAAATGTAGTTATGATGTTCAAAGGGTATACTGGGAAAGTCGGTAAAAGAAGAACTTGAGAAGAGACCGGGTTATTTATGAATATTGATTGTGAAGTTGAATCACAAATACATTCCTATCCTGCTGAAATTCTCTCTCTCTCCCTCTCTCTCTCTTCTGGTGGCTGGCACTTGTAAACTTCTCTCCTAGTCAGTCCCAGCTGTACCACCACCACCAACCACTGTCTTCATCATCACCACTACCACCAACATCCCTCTGAAGAATTTCCCTCTTTCGCATAGAACATATTAAAGCTTTTTGGAGCACAATCACAATGCAGCAGCAGCAGCAGGTCTTCAAATAAACCCGACCTGTACTTCATTTTTTGTATTTTATAGTTTTGAATTTTGAATTTATTATATTTTTGGCAGACGAGGACAGTCCAAGTAAAACAACTATCAGATCTAGCTAGTGAGAGAGAAATTCACGAGTTCTTCTCATTCTCTGGAGAAATCGAACGCATTCAGATCCAACGGTACGCTTTCTTTTTCTTTTTCTTTCTTGTAATTTAAAATTTTAGTTTTTTTTTTATAATATAATTTTTATCTAAACACTGGGTTTTTCAATTTGTTTGGCTCCCGAGAAAATTGAAGTAAAAAACAAGGAGAAGAACATTTTAATATTTTTCCCGGTAATTTTCAAAGGAAAAAGGTCAAAAAGTAAAATGGAAGAGTCAACTTAGGCAAAATATGTATTTACTTAAACGCATGCATACTTTAATCGAGCTATTTTTAATTTTAACCTTCCTGTTTTTTGTTTTTCGAGAAAATTTTAGGACAATAAAAGAAAAAAGAATTCACTTGGGTTTATTTTCATAAATTTGACTTCAAGCTAATGTAACCGAGTTTTTTTTTTCTTATTAATTTTATCATCTTTCTTGCATGTACTGAGCAACCAAACCAAACCAGTGGTAAGTGTTTGTTGCGATTGTTAATCTTGTTTTTTGAATTGGATGTGTGCAGTGAGCCTGGACAATCAAAGACTGCATTTGTTACTTTCAAGGATCCCAAAGCCCTTGAAATCGCGTTGTTGTTATCGGTATTTTCTCATTTTTGTTTTTTACTTTCTTGCAAGTGAAGTCAGTGCCTTATAATTATATTTTCTTCATCAGCAAGTTCCTTTCTTTCCTTTGTTCTTTTTCTTAAGGGTACTCCATTGATTAAACTTGAGAAAAGAAGCAGCTTATTGAAAGCAAGCCTCTAAGTGACACTTTTCTTTAACTTCAAGCTAGGCTTCTTGTGCTTTTAGTTTTATGCTCAATGTGAGTTGCTTTGGAAAGCAATAAAAGTACGGGAGGACAAAATTGGTCATTCGGTAATACATAAAATAAATAATCAAATTTTATTTCATTTTAAAGGAATATGTTGCTGCCTATCTTACACTCCTGTACACATTGTTTAATATTTTAGGATTACTTTGAATCTTGGAATCCTTATAGTCCAAAATTCTTTATCTCCCCCTTCTTTTTCTGTATACAATGAGGTGGAAGACAGTAAGAGATATAAAGAAAGCAAAATAACCAGAGTTTTTTCCCATAAATAAATGAAAAGCACATAGTTGTTCATTCAAGTTCTTGTCACCCATTATCCATTTTTTGGTCAGTAGAGAACTAATTAAATGTGAGGAGTAGCAATAAAAAGTGATATATGTTAATATAATTTTATATTTAAAGAAAATGCAGTTTCCATGTTTGTTGTTGAATGTTGATTGCAAGCAGTGTTCTTTGTTCAAATGGTATAATTGTATGGAAAGTATCCTACTCAATCTATGTCTTTATAGATGTTTGATCTAAAGTTCTCACATTATCAATGTACTTGTACCTTATCTTCTTATTTGCCATGAAATCACCTGAATAACCATTTTCTTCATTTAAAATGATTTATGGGTTTTGAACTTGCGGTTTGGAGTCCTTTTCAATGAGCATGCATTTCTGCTGTTTGGCTCTATGTAATGAAAACTGTGTGTTTGGTTGCAGGGAGCAACAATAGTAGATCAGATCGTGATTATATCACCAGTTGAAAATTATGAACCAAAAACGGAGATGCTGGTAAGCTTTATTTAAAAGTTTCTTCAATCTGTTTCTTTCCTGCAGCTAAAACTTTGTAGTTCATTCGTGCAATTCATGCAGGAAGTAAAGATGGTGGAAAGTGCTGTTTGTGCTGCTCCCGGTGAAATTCTTTCACCAAATGCTGAGGTAGCCATTGAAACCACCACATATCTCAAGGTGTTAAGAATCTTACCTAGTTGAAGAAAATTCATATGTAGCGAATTAAGTACATTTTAGTGGATATTAGAGTATTCTGGAAATGGAAAAAAATTGCGAGTTGGCATTTAAAAATCCCTCGTGGGGTTTTATAAGCCTTACAGCACTATATAAGATCTTTACTACTGTGGAAATTTTATGTTGATATACAAGGGTCGTCAGGTGTGTTACTCTCTTTATTCCTTTGGTGCATTCCAATGTCCGAATGAGCGAAAGAATACATGACTTAATCATTTGAAATGGAATGCGTTTTTCCAACTTACATATCTTTCTGCCTTATAAATTATAGAATACCTATTAGCACATCCATTTACTGGATTGTGACTGTTTCTAGTTGTTGGTCCATCTTGAATATTATGTTACTAACACAGTAATTTTCCCAAGACGTCCAGTCATTGCCTTATTGTTGTTTACCTTCAAAGTTTCCAATTTTGTGGGCTCGAGGTAATATGTCTCTGTTAGCAGGATAGAAATAGCTCGCCTACGAATGGAAGGGTGTATGTTAATAGAGCACAAGATGTGGTGACCTGTATTGTCGCAAAAGGTTCAGCTATTGGACAAGATGCCGTGAACAAGGCTAAGGCATTTGATGAAAAACATCGGTTGACAGCAAGTGCGTCAGAGAAGGTTATTTCCTTTGACAAGAGAGTGGGTCTCACAGAGAAATTAACAGTAGGCTTTTCCGTGGTTAATGAGAAAGTGAAGTCTGTTGATCAAAGGCTTCATGTCTCAGATAAAACAATGGCAGCAATATTTGCAGCAGAGAGAAAATTGAATGATACGGGGTCAGCTGTCAAAACAAGCAGGTATATGAGCCCTTTAAAAAATTATAATCTCCCAATCTAGTTTGTACTTTTCTGCTGCTGTTAATTATTTCGTAGGTTCTGTAAGAATGATGCTGAAAGTGCAAAATGAATTATCTGCAAATAACTAGGGCAGTGTTATGCATTTTTCATTTGTTTAACTTGAAGCCTGTTTCCATGGGCCATCCATGGACCCTGTTTCTTTCAAGTTGTTGAGGGTACTAGGCTTACCTTATTTCAGTAGGAACTACATGTTCCCTGGACATCAAAATAACTCGTAAAGGCCATTTCTATATACCGTATGTTGAGAATATAAATCTATATTGGGCATTCTGTGCCTTGAATCATAATGTAGAAAATCCAGACCTCTCCAGCCATTGCCAATTGTTCTAGGTTGGATGCCACAACTTTGATGTGCATACACATACCAGGATCTTTACCCCAAGTAGCACTCATTCTGATGTGGCTTTTGTTCTTTGGATTCTTCAGAGTTTCAATTTGTAGGTTCTTCACTTTCTTATTTTCTTGTTCTTCACAGACTTACTATTAGTAGAGGATGGATACACTAACTCTGTATCTACCAAAAAAACATTAACTTTTCGCAGCCCTCTCCCCACAACTTGTTTTATCTTTCTGTAGTCTTCGTCTCTACCCCTTTAAAAAAATCATAAAAATGAAAACCTGTAGAGAAATTTGTAGTCCCTAAAAAGAATTGACATGAAAATGGGAAGACATGATAGAGAATTTGTAGTCAGGAAGAGCCACTGCGAATGACCTCTCTAGAGTGATTTCATGCCAGCAGAATCATCTCTATTGATAGATGAGAATAAAAACGAGAACAATGTTTGCCTGCTGACAAACTCTTCTATGGTGTTGACAGATATGTGACTGCTGGAGCAGCCTGGTTAAATGGTGCTTTTGGTAAGGTGGCAAAGGCAGGACAGGCTGCAGGTACGAAAACCAGAGAAAAGTTCCATATGGCTGTGTCAAACTTGACTGCAAAGGTAGGTTACTTAGCTATCAGTATTATTTACATTTTGCTCCTATGAGAACCCCTATGTTTGTATTGTATGATTTTTTCTTTCCTGGAATCATGTGATGGCACTTTTATGTGGAAACCTAGAAATTGTATTAATACACCTTATGTTGCTGCGTTTCCTCCCTTAAAAGGGCCACAAAGCCATCCCTCTTTTTGTAGGTTGACTTTAAGAATTAAGTTCCCCTGTTTATGTCTTGTAATTCTGGTTAAATTTTGCTGGAAACTTCAGAGAGTTATCATTTAGAATAAAAAGATGATTAAGTAATTAAAATCTGACTAATTATTAGAATTATCCTTAGGTGCACTATAATTATTGTAGGTAAATGTATTATAATCTGAATCCAGAAGCGAAGTGATTTTATGCGTTGTTATCTTGTAATTATGCCTTTCTCCTGATATGCAGGAACCTCCAATTGCTGCATAAGCCAAAGGATTTGAGGTGGCAGAAACTAACCTCGACGCGCATTCTTTCATGAACACATTCGACAACCATGTTGCTCTAGTGATCAATTTGAGGACAGATGTCCCTTAAAACAGATTGCAGGTTTGGTATAGATTGGATGAATCATGCAATCTCCTTTGTGATTCACTCTGTATGGTTTGATTTGTGCACTCAAGTTTTGCATTCATTTTTATTTTTCTTTATATCAATTCAATTCATAGGGTATTGAGCCTGTGGCTTCATTTGTAATTTTTCTGTAAGTTTGTTGGGTGAAAGAACATATATTATATATATTATATATATAAAAAGAACAGAAAAGGCAGTTTGATTGAGAAGAAAAGTCTGAATTGTGAGGAAATGATGCCATCTGTTTTTGCGAAGGACGCATTTTCTCTTTCTGTTTATTTACTATGTGATATTGTGATTTCTCTTTTAATTTTCACAATTCTATATGATTTCTATCACGCTATAGTTTGCTTTTGGGTAAACCAACCAATAAATTTATTAAGTAAACCAAATAATGAGGCAATAAAGTAGGGAATACATTTAAACAAGTTTTGTATGGCGAGCATAAATTAAAAAACAAAACACAAATGATCCACTAGCAAATGACCCACTAGTGGAGACTTAGAAAGCGAGAGAAAAAGAGCGAACTCAGTCGCCACCCCCTTGGGGGTTGGTGGCTTCCCTGCTTCCTCCCCTCATCCCCCTCCCTTCTCCTTCCTTTTTTAGCTTTCTCCTCAATGGTAAAAAACGTTGGGTCGCTCTCTCGTACTCGAGGAGAGCTACGAGAGAGCCAACCGATTCTTTTAGGGTTAGGGTTTCTTCTCAAGTCGCGGCGTCACCGTCGCTCCTCGATCTGCTTTTGAGTTGTTGCTACTGTTTTCACCTCGTGAGGAGTCTAGTCTCGCAGAACATATCACCGACGATGGTAGCCATCGTCTGGTTTCGCTGTGGTTCCTTTCTTTACAATATTTTTGTGTTTTTCTCCCTCGAGGGCCCACACCCTCTAGTTCTTGTCTTGGTGTGGTAGATCGGTGAATCTGGTGCTGGCTATGGTATTCAACGGGATTGGTATTGGATATTGTCATCGACAGCCACATGCCCTCTGTTTCATTGGTATCGGCGGTGGTTTTTTGTGTGGTCCTCTTCGTTTGTGTGGGTCGTTGCCTCGCATTCGTGAATGATGTAATGGTTCCAAATGAGGTGTTTCCAGCTAGTGCTAAGTGCATAAACTCAGTTGTGCCGTTTCTGATGGTGATATCTGTTGAATAAATGGCTCACTTAAAATGCAAGTAGGAAAAAGAAAGGAAGATATCTTTAGGTGACAAAGATATTTCCAGATTTTTGCCTACCCCAATCTTGTTTGCCTACCCAATCTTCTTGAAAGTATTAAAAGACTTCTTTGAAGATAGAATGGTTGGTGGCAACATGATCTTGTTGGATTCACATGGCTTTAATTATGAAGGCTAGTAGGTGGCAACTAATTCAAGTTAGAATTGAGTTGCCATGCTAAGAGGTGGCAACCAATTCAAGTTGGAATTGAGTTGCCATGTTAGCTGATTTTTTCAGATACTTACATAATGCTCTCTCTCTCTTATGTCTATATATAGAGGAGAGTTATCAAGTGAGAAATAAGCTAAGGCAAGCAAGAAAAGAATTCACAAGAGGCATCTTATTACAAGAGCAAAGAGTGAGAGAAATACAAAGAGCTAGTGTGAGAGAGAATAGAGAGCTAAGAGGTTTATCTTGTAAACCAAAGTTGTTCATTATTCTTTACTAGTGAAATTTCTCAAGGTGATCACAAAGGGGATGTAGGCAATTGCTGAACCTCTATAAACACTTGTGTTATTTATTTGCTTATTCAAACATGTGTGTGTTTAGATTCATTCTAAAGTTAACTAAGTTTTCTGTCATCAAAGCTATCAACAACAAGATCCTAGCAAAGGGTTTTCCGACAACAAGTGGTATCAGAGCTTTGTTAGCAACAAGTGTTCGAGATGGGGGATGACAAGAACGAGGGAGGTGGTAGCAACTCATCAAAACGAAGCAACCACAAGCAGCCAGATGAAGATCGAGATGAAGCCATTCACCCAAGGAGAACTTCACACTTTGGCAAAGGAGAATGAAATCAGCTCTAGCACAACAAAATCTTAGTGTTGTGTTGGCGGGAAAAGAAAAGAAACCTGCTACCATGACAGATGCTTGAGTGGGACTCTATAGACGAGTTAGCTAGAGGAGCCATAGAAAACTACATCGCAGATGAGGTCGTTCAACGTGATGGAGAACACAAAGAAAGCGACATGGGATAAGCTAGAAGATATGTTTGCAGGAAATCTCTCAAACAAACTCTTCGTGAAGGAAGAACTCCTAAATCTTCGAATGGATGAGGGAGGAAATTTGATGGAGCATCTAAGCACCTTTAGTAGGTGTGTTGCAGATTTGCAAAGAATGGAAGTGGCATATAATACGGAGGATAAGGCACTCATGTTGTTAACATCCTTACCTCCGTCCTATAAACACTTCCGGACAACACTTATGTTCGGCAAGACAACTCTCAACTTTGAGGAGGTGGTGAAAGACATCCTTACACACCACCGGATAAATCAACATGCTGGAGAAAGCTCTCAAGGTGAAGGTTTATTTGCAAAGTCCGGAGATAGAGGTCGTTCAAACAAACGTGAAGGCAAGAAAAGCAACAAGGGAAGATCAAAATCCAGGGCACGGGAAGGTTGTTTCGAGTGTGGGTCAAAAGATCATTGGAAAAGAAATTGTCCCATATGGAAAGAGAAGAAGAACAAAGGGAAGAAGCTAGCAGACACTGGGATCGTTACGGAAGGTGATGGTGAGCTTTTGTGTATAAATAGCAATGTTAAATCTAATTTACTTGCTATCTCTTCAAGGTGTTCCTCTTCTGACTGGATTTTGGATTCTTGCTCGTATCATATGTGTTCAAACAAAGCTTGGTTTGATACATATAAGGAAGAATATGGTGGCGAAGTTGTGATGGGAGACGGTTCAATTTGTAAAATTGAAGGCACCGGTTCAATCAAGGTAAAGATGCATGATGGTGTTGTAAGAACATTAGGAATGGTTAGGTACATACCAAAATTATGTAAGAATCTCATTTCCCTTGGTACCTTAGATAAGAATGGTTTTAATTTTAAAGCTAAGGAAGGGAAACTTATAATCTCAAGAGGTTCACTTGTAATTATGAAGGGAGAGATTCAACCTAACTGCCTATATAGATTAAATGGTACAACGATCACAGTGGAGCAGCTATATCCACAAACAGGGACGCAGAAGATGAAACTCAGCTCTGGCATTTAAGGCTAGGGCACATGAGTGAACAAGGCATGCAAGAGCTACACAAACGCAAGTTACTAAAAGGCGTTCATAGCTGCAAGCTGGAGTTCTGCAAGTATTGTACCATGGGAAAACAATCAAGGGTGACTTTCAAACAGCAAGACAAAGAGGAAGAGAGCAAAGGAGTGCTAGATTATATTCACACAGACGTTTGGGGGCCAGCACCAATTAAATCAAAGGGTGGAGCTCGCTATTTCGTGACTTTCTTGGATGATTTTTCAAGGAAGGTTTGGGTCTACTTCATGAAGGAGAAATCAGAGGTCTTCACCAAATTCAAAGAGTGGAAGGCGGAAGTAGAGAACCTGGAAGAAAAATCAAGATCTTAAGAAGTGACAATGGTGGTGAATATAAAGACAGCAAGTTCCTTGAGTTTTGCAAAATTGAAGGTATAAAAAGGCATTTTACCGTGAAGAAGACACCACAACAAAATGGAGCTGCGGAGAGGATGAACAGAACTCTTATGGAGCGTGAGAGATGTATGAGGATTCATGCAGACTGCCCGAAATTTTTGGGCGAGTCGGTTAACCACGCTGCCTATTTGGTTAATCGATCGCCTTCAAGAAATCTTGAGTTCAAATGTGCGTAAGAGGTATGGTCTCTGAAGGTCTATTGATTATACTAATCTTAAAGTGTTTGGATGTAGTGCTTATGCACTAATTCCTAGTGACGAGAGATCCAAACTGAAGCCAAAGTCTCTTGAATGCATTTTCATCGGCTTTGAGAGCGGAGTGAAAGGCTATAAACTTTGGGATCCAGTGAATCAAAAGAAGATACTCAGCAGAGATGTTGTGTTTGATGAGAAGACCATGCCTATGAACAAAGTCAAGAATTCAGAGGCAAATGAGGATGTTGTTAAGAAAGAAACAACCAATGAGGAGCCACCCAAGAAGATGTTCAAGAAACTTCACAACGCCACAAGAAGACGTTCAAGTGGAGGCTGAGATAGAGTCGGACATTGAGGTGGAGGATTCTGGGCAACAACAACAACAAACTCATGAAGAAGAAGAAGAGGCTCAAATGCAGTGGAGCCATCATCTATAGCTCGATCCAGGCCAGGAGAACCACCAAACCGCCACAACGGTTTGGATTCGAAAGGATGCGATTCACTATGCCTTAAACCTTAGTGAAGAAGATCCAACCACGTTCCAAGATGCAATTGATAGCAAGGAGCGAGAAAGTTGGAAGGAAGCTATGATGAAAGAGATGGAGTCTCTACACCAAAACTCGATGGGAGTTAGTTCCTAAACCCAAAAATCGAAAAATTATTGGCTGTAAATGGGTGTTTAGGAAGAAAGAAGGAATACATGAGAAGATGGCCATCATATTCAAAGCTCGCTTGGTGGCCAAAGGGTACTTACAAAAGGAGGGAATAGATTATGATGAAATATTCTCTCCGGTGGTGAAGCATACTTCTATACGGTTATTGCTCTCTATAGCAGCACAAATGGACATGGAGGTGGAGCAATTGGATGTGAAGACTGCATTCCTCCATGGAGACCTTGAGGAAGACATTTACATGAGTCAACCTCAAGGGTTCATTGAAGCAAGTAAAGAAAATCTAGTTTGCAGGTTGAAGAAGTCATTATATGGGCTAAAACAATCTCCAAGGCGAGTGGTACAAGCGCTTTGATTCCCACATGCTAAAGATTGGATATAGAAGATGTAAATCAGATTGTTGTGTGTACTCTCATATATTCAAGGATGGGAAGATCATCCTGCTACTACTCTATGTAGATGATATGTCGATAGCATGTCAAAGAATGTCAAGAATCCAGGAGTTGAAGAAATTGCTTGGAAGGGAGTTTGACATGAAGGATCTTGGTTCTGCAAAGAAGATCCTAGGAATGGAGATAAGGAGAGACAGAAGCGCAGCAAGTTATGGTTGTCACAAAGCAAGTACATATCTAAAGTACTTGATAGATACAAAATGTTAAATTGTAAACTGTGTCTACTCCTTTGGCGGAGCATTTTAAATTAAGTGCCCAGTTGTGTCCTTCTACTGATAAAGAGAAGGAAGAGATGAACAAAGTACCGTATGCAAACGCGGTAGGGTGCCTCATGTATGCAATGATTTGTACACGACCCGACATAGCCCAAGCAGTAAGTGTAGTGTCAAGGTACATGGCGAATCCAGGTCAACAACATTGGAAAGCAGTGAAGTGGATTCTTAGGTACTTAAATGGCACCCAGAAGCTTGGGATCTTGTTCGAAAGACAACAAGGAAATGCATGTGTGTCGGGTTATGTTGATTCGGATTATGCGGGAGACTTAGACAGAAGGAGATCCACCACGGGGTATGTTTTCACTTGTGGTGGAGGACCGATTAGTTGGAGAGCAGTACTACAATCGGTTTCTGCCTTATCTACTACCGAAGCAGAGTATATGGCACTAACGGAGGCTTCTAAGGAAGCATTATGGTTGCGAAGATTGGCACAAGAGTTCGGGATAGCTCAAGACCCAGTGGTGATTAAGTGTGATAATCAGAGTGCTATATGTTTAGTCAAGAATCAAGTGTTTCATGTAAAGTCTAAACATATCGATGTACGGTACCACCGGATAAGGGATTGGGTGGATGATGGGGACATTGCAATAGCGAAGGTTCATACGGATGAGAACGCTTCGGATTGCTTAACCAAGCCAGTCATAGCTGAGAAGTTCAGACATTGTTTGAGCTTACTCAATCTTGTTGCATGCTAAAGATTGAGGTGGAGCTCTTGGGAGTTACTAGAACGGTTTCCAAGAGGTTTGAAGAAGTTCTATGAGTCAATGATCTTTTACAAGGTGTTAAGGTTCGCCAAGGTGGAGATTGTTGAATAAATGGCTCACTTAAAATGCAAGTAGGAAAAAGAAAGGAAGATATCTTTAGGTGACAAAGATATTTCCAGATTTTTGCCTACCCAATCTTGTTTGCCTACCCAATCTTCTTGAAAGTATTAAAAGACTTCTTTGAAGATAGAATGGTTGGTGGCAACATGATCTTGTTGGATTCACATGGCTTTAATTATGAAGGCTAGTAGGTGGCAACTAATTCAAGTTAGAATTGAGTTGCCATGCTAAGAGGTGGCAACCAATTCAAGTTGGAATTGAGTTGCCATGTTAGCTGATTTTTTTCAGATACTTACATAATGCTCTCTCTCTCTTATGTCTATATATAGAGGAGAGTTATCAAGTGAGAAATAAGCTAAGGCAAGCAAGAAAAGAATTCACAAGAGGCATCTTATTACAAGAGCAAAGAGTGAGAGAAATACAAAGAGCTAGTGTGAGAGAGAATAGAGAGCTAAGAGGTTTATCTTGTAAACCAAAGTTGTTCATTATTCTTTACTAGTGAAATTTCTCAAGGTGATCACAAAGGGGATGTAGGCAATTGCTGAACCTCTATAAACACTTGTGTTATTTATTTGCTTATTCAAACACTGTGTGTGTGTTTAGATTCATTCTAAAGTTAACTAAGTTTTCTGTCATCAAAGCTATCAACAACAAGATCCTAGCAAAGGGTTTTCCGACAACAATATCTTGGTTTTTGGGGTAGACTTCATGGTTCCTAAGCGCCTCTGCACTAAGTTTTCTTTTGACAAGCCTATGGAGACCGGTCCAGTGGGGTCTCCTGGGATCCTTCCTTAAGGTGTTATCAGAGCATTCGTGGGATTGGCATCTGGCGAATGTTTTGTGCCTGATACTCAGTTTCAGGTTAAGTGGCCGAGGCCAGTTTTGTCATTATTGCGTGGTGTTTTCTCAGTTCGCCTCTTAGCATACCTTTGACTCTTCGCCTATATTAAGGACCATGGTTTCATAGGAGGTTTCCTTGTTAGTGTTGGGATGATACGGCGTGTCTTTGAGGACTTTTTTGTTTTCTATTTTTCCTGGCCTGTTCGTGGTTTTTTGTCTCTTCTCTTGTGTTGCTCCCTAGGTCTTTCCTTGATCACTCTTACTTCCTCTTTTGTATTTTGAAGAAACACTAGCTACTCTAGTTTTCTCTCACCAACATCACTCCAAACATAGGAGTCTCATTACCAATGCTCGATCATTTCTCATTATGAATTTCATCGGTGAACCGTTCTTCACTTCAAAATTTATCATGTAAACCACCGAATCCTACAGTTGGGTCTCAAACACCCGTTCAACAAGCATGGGTCTCACATAGAAAGCCGCCAGTAACCTTCATCCTTACTCCATTGCTGAATCAAACAAAACTTTCCTCATTTCCGCCAAAGGTGGTGATAAGCCACAAAGAATGAGCTAGGGTTCCAACCCACTTCCTACACGTACTGTTTCTAGGTATGACAACCCATATGAACTCCCATTGGTCCAACTCGAATGACATGCTTACTCACTTAGCTACTTTGGTTCTTCAACTTTCTTGGCCAGCCGCACCGACTCAAGCATTTCCCTTGTGACAATACGTTTTCTTTACCCCACTTAAAACCGTATATCATCTCAATGTATTTGCTACAACACTCATCCCGCATGCAATCTCATGCACCTTCCTTTTCTTATGCTATCGTCATGCCAAGACTCACTTTGGGCTCTTGGACCTGAGATACCCACGACTACATTATTATATATATATATATATTTATTATATATTATTATTATTGTTGTTGTTATTCATTTATTTTTATTTAATTTCCTCGATGCTACACAAGTGTAACATCCCAAACTTATTTAAGTGTGCTAACCTTCCTTTCCTCTGATTCCTTGTCATTCACACCTTCGAATTTCCCCGAACAAGGGTCAACAATTTCCTCAAAACCTGTGTCTCAAACTTTCCCTTGCTACCTTGATGCACAACAAGTTCCACATGAGGAAATGGTTAACACGAGGTGGCGAGTCTGTTTACACCTAGAATTTTCGACCTAGAGCACGATGAAAGGTGACAGCACACTTAGGGCAAAATGGCCAGAGTTTTGGTCCAGGTTTAGGCCCAAACATCATAGGCCCATATCCAAGATTTGCGTGATGAGATTCTACGGCCGTTTTTCGGCCTAATGGACATGCTTTGGACCCAAATGGCAAGTTCGACTCATTAGACAGATTCAACCCAACGGATGAGTTGGGCCTAATGACTAACCTCGTCTTAAGACAAATTCCTTCTCTACCTAGTGTTCAATCTCGTCCCAAGGCGGGTCTCTAAGTTCCATCTCGGCCAAATAAACCATGGCCGAGTTTTCCATTAGTCAACCCGACCACGAGCTGAATTACAATTTGTCTTCCAGCTAAAAGAGAACACCTTCACATAGTTTCACATGGCTATCATCTTGAAAGATGAAAAAGGACAACACACGAGGGCAAATCTGGAGTGATTTTCTGAAAGGAGCATCGCACTAAGAATTACATGAAACATGATTTCTGGAAAGGAAGAAGACTTTCTGCGTCAGGGCAAGCACACGCTTTGGAATTTGTCAATGAAGTTGCAGAGAATCATTGTTAATGTTGAAATGACAAAAACATTTGTCCAAAACTCTCTAAGGTCCTCCAATCAGATTAGGACGAGAGACAAGAGTTCAGTACTCAGCTGAGAGTACCTTTTCTAACTTGTCCATGTCTCTAGAAGTATGGTAGTTGACAACCGTTAAAGTAACTCAGAATAAACAAATCAAAAGCTAGTTGTCCAAAAATTCTTGTCAACAAAAGAGAAAAGCAGATCCAGCCCCTCAGTACTTTTCCTTCACCTACGTAAGCTTCATATTCTCACTACAAATATCAGACCCCCAACAACGGTATAAAGGTCCCCGACCAAACAAGCCTCCCACGGAGAAAATTAAATTTTCTTGTCATTTATTTTCCTGCAATGCACTTTCAATATCTTTATAACCTTTCCTAGGAGTAGTGGTAAAGTTAAGATCTTCCATCCATCAATATATCATACGACCCTTGACTTTCAAGGCGCATCACATATTGCCAAACCTCACAACCTTCGGTCGCACCAATGGAAGACTTGATGGCTAAACGTACGTACATGATAAAAACATCCTTCATGGCTGCGATAAAGGAAATTTCCTCAGATTTTCGGACTCTTTTCCAAGAATGATTACCTTATGCACAACCGTCACAGTTAGGCCCTATCCATATGACTGCAGTACAAACATAGATCTGTTCAGATTACACGGCCGTGATGCAACCACATCAGCCTTCTGGCTTCGCGTACATAGACATGTCACAGTAGCAACTTGGCCCAATCCAGGTGCCCGTAACATAACCATTCGGCCAAACCTACTCGGCCGTATCGCAAACACAACAAGCACTAGCGCATTCCATTAGTGTTGAGTTTCAAGTCAGCCCATCCCAAACGCCAAGGCCACGCTTGTTCGTTGGGCAATGGGAAGTGCAAGCTCATCAACCTCCACCTGCGAGACTAGAGCCACCTCTTCAAGCTCTCTGGGCCGAAGATGTACGGCGCATGATCGAAGACGGCTTAGCCCAACGACGGCCGGAAGCGCCGAGATGTCAAACCTTATCCATTGGAACTTGATCATACACCGCTCTAGTGGAATTATAGCTCGCTTGACTTCATATTATTTTTTGGGGATGGGCATACATCTTCAATTGAGCATGTCAGCTATTTTATAGCCCAGTGTGACGAAGCGGATTCTGACGCCTTGAAACTTCGGTTGTTTGTCCATTCCCTGACCGGCGCAGCATTCTCCTGGTTCATCATTCTCCTTCCAAATTCAGTTTGAGATTGGTCCGACATGGAAAGAGTCTTCCATGAACACTTTTATTAGACTAACCGAAAGATGACCGTCGCCGAACTTGCACGGATGAGCCAGACGCCAGGTGAGTCCTCTTGCGACTACCTCCAACGGTTCAGAACATGTAGGAATTGGTGCCAAACTAATCTACCCGAGAAGGAATTCATCAAGATGGCGGAACAAGGTTTGGAATTTGAATACCGAAAGAAATTCAAAGGTATTGAGTTTCGCGACATGCATGACTGGACCCATAAAGTTGACAGATATGTGTCCCTTTTGAGAGAAGAAGCTCAGAGAAAAACAGCCACAAAAGGGACATACTATAAAAATCCGGTTGTTACTTATGCAGAGACAGACGGTCACGACACAGTCACTGATACGGAAGTAGAGGTCAGTTCAGTCGAGGTCAACATGGATAAGCCTTTCATTTGTAAAGAGCTTATTAGGGTCGAAACAGTAAAGTAAAGCTTTTAGACCACAAGTTCACCGTCTGAGAACCGAAGAATTACACCTTCGAGCTAACCAGGGTTGAAGGTATTTTTGATTTGCTCTTGGCTGAGAAGAAGGACAAGTTGTAATTCGGCTACAAGATCCCCAAGGTTGAAGAACTTAAGGGGAAGACGTTCTGTAAGTATCATAGTTCTTGGTCTCATAATACTAACAATTGTGTTGTCCTGCGTGACGTTATATAGAAACTTATAGAGGAAAAGAAGCCCGAAAAGCCAGCCATGAAAGTAGACGCCGAACTCACCACCCTTAACCTGAAGTCGAATCACCCAAGGTCGGGTGAACAGAGAGAAGAGAAGGAAAAGAATCCAAGGAGGAGAAGACAAACGAGGGGAAGAAGAAGGAGCTTCGTGACCAATGCAAGGCAGAGATCGGCCCATCAAGATCGAAAGAGCATAAGAGGAAGACGACCGAACCTTCCCGAATGGCTGAAGAACGTCGTGCAATTCGATCGAGACATAGGCTGACAGTTGCCATTTTTTATCGACTAGGAGAAAGGCCATCGCCGGAGCATGGGGAACCAAGTCGCAAAAAGCCAACTACACAGTTGGAACCCAAGACTTTCAAACCTCCTGTTGTGCAGAGAGATCGATGGTATAGGGCACGGCTTGGGGGTAAGACCAAACCTTTAATGAAAACACAACTAAGGAGAATGCAGAGCCAAGCGCAATAAGCCAAGGCCGAGTCAGCTCGAGGCCAAAGGATCTAGTTTGGCTGCAAAGTCCTCTACTTTAACTGACGATCAGCCGGGAAAAAGGATTTTAACTAGAAATCGTATAACTAGAAGATCTAGGCAGAATGATCAAAGCCCTCTCAAAGTCATACTTGGCCTGGAGGAGTTGAAGGTACAAATCTAGAAGGAGCCGGAGGATGCGATCGACGTCTACTGAGGGAAGGACCCTCATTTCTCACATGCCAGGCTGTCATTTCTTAAAGAGTTCCACAAGAGATACTTGGCCATCGATCTCTATAGCATGGTCCATGAATATAAGGAAGTTGTGGATTTAGTCCTCACTACATCGAAGCCAAAGAGATTCTTATCACTAAGAGTTCGGATCCAGTTAAGCGTATTAAGCTAATCGTGAAGCTCGGGCCAAGGGGTTGTCAATGTATCAACCCGACTTAAAGAGGTTAGAGGACAAGGCCCCTTTCACTGACGACTTGTCTTATCTATACCAATATTTCTTGGTAACCCCGGCCAATGGTTTGTTCCGCCAAATGTTTAAAGAAAAGATCCGGATCAAACGGTTAGATGAATACCTCATGGCCAAAGATTCCCTGATAGAAGCCAGGCTACTTGTCGTCATCGGTGACATCTCGGCCGTGAAAACCCACACGGCCGAGAAGGGTATTTCTTTGGAACCAGCTAGGGCCCTGACAGATGGTCCAACAAAGCCTTTGATCACAGACCCTGCTGATGGTATGCCGACCGAGGACGAGCCTAAAGTGGGTTTGTTGGAGGATGAATATGGGGCAACTTTGGATAGGTGAAGAATACGCAGTTGAAAAAGATGAAACCAAATTAGAGTAATATGAATATGGTTTTGGTCTTGACATAGGAATTTTTGGCCCCACAAGGCCAAGGCAGTAATCTTGATGGCGATGTCTTTGAGGAACGGCCTATCATTGGGCCGAGATCAAAGGAAGAGTTGTTAGCCAGGGCTTTCAATGAGGTGATAACCAGGGACGAGGCGAATAAGTACTGCCATCTCAAGCCTCTATATATCTCGGCTCATGTGGAAAGAATGCCCATGTCCAGAATTTTCGTTGACTATGGAGCCATGGTAAATTTCCTTTCGTATTACCTTATGATGAAGCTAAACAAAACTAAGCGGGATCTCATTCTAAGCGACGTGGTCAGGAGCAGCTTTGTTGATGAAAAATCCAAAACCGTTGGAGTATTACCACTGAAAATAACTGTGGCTGATTAGACACGAGTAGCGGCTGTGAGCCCCTGAAAACATTTGTATTTTTAGTTGGAGCCATGTGCATGAAGAATAATATTTTTGGACTCAAATTGTTGAAGTTGGGAATTTTTGGAAATTTAATTGTAATTTTTGGAATTTATTTGAGACATCCTAGACCCAATTTAATTAAAATAAATTAAATAAAATAAATAAATAATATTGAGTAATTAAAAATATAATAAAAGGAATTAATTTAATGAAATTGGAATTAAATTGGAATTTAATATTTAAAGGGCAATTTGGTCAATTTTATTTTCAATTGAGAATTTGGTGAAATGAGTTGTACCATTGTGTCTGTTGGCATCTTGGTAATTTTAGAAATTGAATAAGAGGGCATCTTGGTAATTTTAGAAATTGAATAAAAATTATAAAATACCCATTGGCCAATCAGATCCGGAGCATTTTGGTAATTTCAGAAATTGAATAATAAATTATAAAAATACCCATTGGCCAATCGATCCGGTTTCCCTCTCTTTCTCTCTCTCTCTCTCTCTCTCTCTCTCTCTCTCTCTCTCTCTCTCTCTCCTCGCTTTCTCTCTCCTCTCACGACCGCTCCTTTCTCTATCTTCGATTCTCTCTCACCTGAGCATGGCAAGGCACGACACCAGTGCCAATCGAACTGCCTCCTCCTTCTGGTCACGCCGCAACCAAAACCCCGCAGGAAAAGACGATCCCAGCCGGCGGTTTCGACTGGTTTTTCTCTGGAAATTCATGACATTGCGCCGCTGCCTCCGATAGTCTTCTCCGGCGAATAAGGTGTGGGTTCAAGTCTTCTCTTCAAGCCCTAGCTGCCTATTGGGTGATTTAGGATCGTTTTGGCCTCTAGAATTGTCGATCTGAAACCCAGATCTGGCTGATTTTTGGATTGAATTTCCAGCCGATTGTCGGCCGATTCTTGGTCGAGTTTCGGTTTTGAACTCCTCTCGTTGAGCTGATTCTAATGGTGTATGAGTTGTACCAAGATTTGACGAAATTCCGGTGGCCGGAATTTGATCAAGCCACCCACGCGCTGGCAATGTTGTGTTTCCGTCCCGTTGCGATCCTCGTGTTGTCTTGAGTGCGTAAGTGTGCTAGGATTTGGATTCGGACGTCGTTTGAACCTCGAACGGATTTACGCCTGTTATGCGTTGTTCGGGTTTGATGTGTTTGGATTGTTGGATCGAATCCGAATTCACATATGTTGTTCCATGTATTTCCAGGATCGTATAGGAATTGACGGATCTTGAATCAGAGTCCCGGTTACTCCGAAAACGTTAACCCTAGAGTTAGGTAAACCATAATCGTCCGATCGTGCGATCGTGAGCGATCCGACCGTTCGATCGAGACCAAACTTTTAGGACATGTTCTGTAAGCCGTACTGAACCTATAGGAACTTTCAGATCTAAGTTTGGAGGTCGTGGGACCCGCGGGCCCCCGTTGACCATATTCGGGAAGTTTGACCAAGGGTTGACCGTGTGTCTCCCGAGGTCGTTTCACCATTCAAAGACCATAGTTGACCTTAGAATTCTTCGTACAAGTGTACGCACACTTGAGTCGGGATTAGTTAAGGGTTTGTTTTAAGGTTTTCATTCAAGGTTCGGTTGTTGATCTTGTACTCGTATTCTTGAAATAGGTACTCAGGCACCTCATGCTCCTCAGGCGGGACCCTCTCAGGGTCAAGCTGCTTGGGACTACCTATGAGTGGACTTTATTTTAAATGTGCATATCTTTCAAAGAATAAACAACCATGCATATGATTTTTGTGATATTGATACTTATGACTATTTTGGGTATCTATATTGGCTATTTGAGTTATGGACGTTGTGTCCGAACCTCTAATGTTTTGGGGTTGGGTACATGTGTGAATTGGGAACGGGAAAGTGATTGAATATGTGTTTGATGAACTATTGAGATGTGTTTAATTGGAGTGCGTTGGCACCACTTTATGTACCTCCCGGTTCTTGTGATATGGTTATTGTGATACTGGTTCGTTTACAATTATACCTGGTACACCCTTGACGGGGTGTGACTGTAGGCCCTTGATTGGGCAGCCTGCACGCTTAGGACTTGTCACGGGCATATGGGTATTGAGGATTTTGCCATACGTGCCAGCGAGCTTAGTCCATTTTGGACGGCTCAACCCAGGGCAAGGGGCCACTATGGTGCTGCCCCGGTGTCCAGTCAAACAATCCCCTATTGGATTGTTTCCCGGTACTTGTGTTGGTGTTGAGGCTATATTACCTACATGTATGTATTGTACCTTCGTATTCGTATTTCTTTTAGTGAGGATCCTTCCTTGCTTGTATTGCCCACGGGCATGTGATTATCTGAGAGTGGAAAAAGAATGGGAAACAGTACTATGATATGATTATTATGTTGTTATATTGCGACTATTGGATTTGGAATGATTATGTATACAAGTGATTGGACTACATGATTTCAGCATTGTTTTTGGAACTATGAGGTTAGTATGTTGATTTGAATTATGAAAACTTTATTTTTGTCCACTCACAACTTGCCGTTTTGGCCTCCACCAGCCGTAGTCGAGCTTCGACATGATTGTAGAACTTTAAGTCCCTTATCTTTAACTTTGAATTCTATTGCTTTAAATTTGAATACTCTTAGATATGCTCTGTATAGCCCATTAGGGTTGGATTTGAAGGCCCGAGGCCTATGTTGTATTTGTATGCATGCTGACAGTTGGTGTATACATTTATGTTGTATTCTATCAGGTTGAAAGCTTTGGGATTGTCCATTTTTCAGGAGAGACTCTGCCTGATTTTCGACAAAAGTCTCGGCCCCTTTTTTTGTTGTTTCGAGAAAACGGTAACCACAGGATCCGGCACCAATTCCAACGGGAATTTGGGTCGGGTCCTGTCATTATTTGAACTAATCTTAAGTGGGAGAAATTTCCAGAAAATGATTTGAAAGATTTTGGAGAATTGAAGGTTACCGAAAAATAGTAGAGGTCGGAGCTCGGAGGTATTTTTGGTGGATTTTAGAAGTTCTGGAAAAATATGAAAATTGGAAAAAGAAATTTTAAATTCGGAGCGACACGTGGCGAATCTGGAGCGTCCACGCGAAGCTGACAGGAGCAAACGTGGCTCAATGCCGTTGGTCTATGCGGAGCTGCGTAGGCTTTAAGCAACGTCGTTTTGGTCTTCTCTTTGGCGGCTGACACGTAGCTGCACCTGGAGCGTCAATCGGTTGATTGGTATGTGAGATCCACGGACGAGATTGAGTTCGTCAAATTCGGGTCGCGAAAACTTGAACCGGATCCACGTGTTTCTGTAAATGGGTCGCGCATCATCCTCAGCCGTAGATCTGATGTCAGCAACGCATCTAAGCCATCCGTTTTGTGTTGCATGTCATTTCTGCCGTATGACATGTTGTTTTTGACCTTTTTTTGGCACAATATGGAATCTCCAATCAGATTTTTGGCATAGATCTAACGGCCCAGATTGCATCGACGATAAAACTTGATCTAAGCCCTCTATTTTTATCCAAATTTTATATTTCTTGCAATCATATCCCTCTATTTGCTTATAAATACCCTACCTTCAGCTCATTTGCTCTTGAGGCAGATTGAAAGCCTCTCTCCTTGTCCACTCAGGTCATGTAACTCTCCCCGAACATCGACGTCAGTGTAGGACGTTCAATTCCTTTCAATAATATATGGCTTTGTAACTAGGTAATATTCTTTAGTATGCTATGATATTGCCTGGTTGTGGTTGAAGTCAAGGTAGGAGGCCTATCTGTAAACTAGTGTGCGATTAGTATTGTGTGCTGAAGTTTGAGACTATTTTGTGATGTTTACAAGTGAAATTAAATTGGGAAATGTCCATTTTTTAGGGGAGACTCTGCATAAATTTTGGTAGAAGTCTTGACCATTTTTCTTTAATCGTGCGGGGAAGACGAATAGTAAGAGGGCCCAACATCGGTTGGATGTCGGACGGGTAACAGGGTTCGACACAAATTTTGAGGGTGAATTTGGGTCGAGTCCTCTCATGATTGATCCATTAGGCCAACTACTTTTACCCCGAAGGAAAAGTAGCGAGAGTGTCCATTACAATGGCTATACTCGATAGGCTATACTAAGCTTTTAAGGGACTCGGACTAGCTAGTCTGTGTAACCCCTCCGGAAGTTTAAGGTATTGGAACCCTGAGTTGAAAACCCTAAGTTGTATTTACGTTCAATTCCTTTCAATGAGTTTGGACAAAATTCGGAAGTTAGGGTTTCAGCTTGGGTCTTGGAAATATTTTTCAAAGGTCCAAAATAATTTTAACATAATTAAAACCAATTTTGGAAATTTTAAAACTAATTTCCAAAAGTCCAAAATAATTTAAAATAATTAAATACACTTATTTATTAATTATTTAATAATTTTTGAAAATTAAATAAATAATTAGATAATAATTATTGAATATAAAACCATTTAATTAAATTATTTTATAACTTTCGAAAATTAAATAAATAATTAAATAATAATTATTGAATTTTAAAATTTTAAAATCAATTATTTAAATTTTTTTGAATTAATTAAATTAACTAAGTAACACTACTTAATTAAGATAAAATAATATTAAAAACTAATTAACTATGGGAAAAACGACATGACGTATGGGAAAAACGACATGCAGCATGGAACGGATGGTCAGATCGCTTGATAACTTCATCTCTATGGTTCAGATTCAACCGGGTCCGTGTGACCCGAACGAAAACACGCCGATCTTGACTCGGTTCAGTCCGGCCCAGATCGGCTCGATGGGATTTCTCAGGCTCAGTGCTTGGGCTTTGAATTTTCTAAAAATGCCTGGCCTGGCCCGGTCCATTTTTTTTTCTCTCTCCTCTTTGAAGCCCGGCCTAGTCAAAGGGCATTAAAGACCCTGAATCCTATCAAAATGTAGTGTATCTGATATGTAATGACCAGTTGTCCCACTTCCATTTACATATTGAATAGTGTAACTGCACTAGTTAGTCTGAGGAGAACGTTTGGCTAATGAAGATTGAAACAAGGAGGTGCACATTGGGTCTAAACAAGGGTTCAACCATGCAATTGACGAGCTGGAAAAATCATAGAAATTGAGTTCAATCTATAAAACATGGAACAATGATGGTTAAGCTTTGAATTGCCTCTTTGCTATTCAAGTTTTTAAGAATGCTACAAAGTAAGAAAAAGTGGTAGAAGTTTACTTCGATTCCACTAGATCGGGGGTAATCACTGCAGAACTCTAGGTAACCCACAAGCTTTCACTTCCAGTGTCAATCTGCGCATTGAATTCTATTGGCGGAGAGCCCAATTTTACTATGGTAAAACAAAGCCTGGATGAATTGAAGATGAACAAAAGTGATTAACTTTAAATACAATACTGGACCAAGAAAGGGAAACATAGAAACACAACAAAACATAGAAAAAAAAAAGAATTGACAAAAAAATCTTTAAAAAAGAAACCAAAATAAAATAGGCCCATTTCGGCCCGATGGGATTTCTGAGGCCCCGCGCTTGGGCTTTTAATTTTCTGAAAAAGCCCAGCCTTGCCTAGTCCATTATTTTCTCTCTCCTATTTGCAGCCCGCCCTAGCCCAAGCCCATTACAGACTGATCCTTAATCCTGTCAAAATGTAGTGTATCCAATATGTAATGACCATTTGTCCCACTTCCATCTACATATTGAATAGTGTAACTGCACTGGTTAGTCTGAGGAGAACATGTGGCTAATGAAGTTTGAAATGAGGAGGTGCACATTAGGTCTGAACAAGAGTTCAACCGTGCAATTGACGAGCTGGCAAAATCATAGAAATTGAGCCCAATTAGGCCCGCCCTGGCTTGATGGGATTTCTCAGGCCTAGTGCTTGGGCTTTGAATTTTCTGAAAAAAGCCCGGCCTGGTCCAGTTCGTTATATTCTGTCTCCTCTTTGAAGCCCGGCCCAGCCCAAGCCTATTAAAGACTTCCCATGAATCATATCAAAATAGTGTATCAGATATGTAATGACTAGTTGTCCCACTATCGTCTATGTGTTGAATAGTATATCTGCACTAGTTAGTCTGAGGAGAGCATTCAGCTAATGAAGTTAGGAATGAGGAGGTGCACATTGGGTCTGAACAAGGGATCAACCGTGCAGTTGACGACATTGCAAATTCATAGAAATAAAGTAGGCCCATTTCAGGCGGGGCCGACCCTATGGGATTCGTCAGGCCCGGCGCTTGGGCTTTGAACTTTCTCAAAAATCCAGCCTGGACCGATCTGTTGTGTCCTCTCTCCTCTTTGAAGTGTGGCCCAGCCCGAGCCCATTAAAGACTGCCCCTGAATCCTGTCAAAATGTAGTGTGTCCGATATGTAATGACCAGTTGTCCAACATCCATCTACATATTGAATAATGGAACTGCACATGTGAGTCTGAGGAGAACATTTGGTCAATGAAGTTTGACATGAGGAGGTGCACATTGGGTCTGAAAAAGGGTTCAACTGTGCAATTGACGAAGTGAAAAAATCATAGAAATTGAGTTGAATCTGTAAACCAGGGAACAATGATGGTTAATCTTTGAATTGCCTCTTTTCTATGCAAGTTTTTAAGAATCATACAAAGTAACAAAAAGCGGTAGAAGTTCATTCTGATTCTACTAGATTGGGGCCATCATTGCAGGAACTGCAGGTAAGCCACAAGCTTTTACTTCCTTGTTCAATCGCACGTTGAATTCTTTTGGCGGAGAGCCCAATTTCCCTCTCTCGGTAAAATAAAGCTTGGAAGAATTGAAGATGAACAAATGTCATTAACTTTATATACAATCTTTGGACCAAAAAAGGCAAACATAGAAACATAGCAAAACATAGAAGAAAATAAATAAATAATTGACAAAAAAATCCATATTAAAAAAAAGTAGCCAAAATAAAATAGGTCCATTTCGGCCCGCCCGGACCGATGGGATTTTTCAGGCCCGGCACTTGGGCTTTGAATTTTCGGAAAAAGCTCGGCCTTGCCCGTCCATGATTTTCTCTTTCCTCTTTGAAGCCCGGCTTGGCCCAAGCCCATTAAAGACATCCCCCGAATCCTATCAAAATGTAGTGTATCCGATATGTAATGACTATTTGTCCCACTTCCATCTACATATTGAATAGTGTGACTGCACTAGTTAGTTTGATGAGAACTTCGGCTAATGAAGTTTAAAATGCGGAGGTGCACATCGGTTTGACCCAAGGGTTCAACCGTGCAATTGACGAGTTGACAAAATCATAGAAATTGAGCTCAATCTGTAAAACATGGAACAATGATGGTTAAGCTTTGAATTGCGTCTTTAGTAAGCATGATTTTAAGAATGATACAAAGTAAGAAAAAGGGGCAAAAGTTTACTCCGATTCCACTAGATTGGGGGCAATCATTGCAGGAACTGCACATAATCCACAAGCTTTCACCTCCGTGTCAATCTTCGCGTTGAATTCTTTGGGAGGAGAGCCCAATTTCACTTTCGTAAAATAAAGCCTGCAGGAATTGAAGGTAAACAAAACTCATTAACTTTATATACAATACTTGAGTAAAAAAGGGAAACATAGAAACATAGCAAAACATAGAAAAAAATATAAAGAATTGACAAAAGAAATCTATATTAAAAAAAAAAAGTAGCCAAAATAAAATAGGCCCATTTCGGCCCAGGCAGGACTGATGGGATTTCTCGGGCCCGTGCTTGGGCTTTGAATTTTTTGAAAAAGCCCGGCCTGGCCCGGTCTGTTATTTTCTCTCTCATCTTTGAAGCCCAGCCAGGCCCAAGCCTATTAAAGACTACCCCTGAATCCTGTCAAATTGTAGTGTATCCGATTTGTAATGTCTAGTTGTGGCACTAACATCTACATGTTGAATAGTGTAACTGCACTATTTAGTCTAAGAAGAACATTCGGCTAATGAAGTTTGGCATGAGAAGGCGCACATTGTGTCTAAACAAGGGATCAACCTTGCAGTTAACGACCTGGCAAATTCCTAGAAATAAAGTAGGCCCATTTCGGGCCTCCCCGACCCTATGGGATTTCTCAGTGGGTGCTTAGGCTTTGAATTTTTGAAAAAGCCAAGGCTGGCCCGGTCCATTGTTTTCTCTCTTCTTTGAAGCCCGGCCCAGCCCTTGCTCAATAAAGACTGTCCCTAAAACTTGTTGCAAAAAAAAAAAACCAAAATAAAATAGGCCCATTTTGGCCCGCCCCGCTCGATGGGATTTCTCGAGGCCCAGTGTTTGGACTTTGAATTTTCTAAAAAAGCCGCCTGGCCCGGTCTATTTTTCTCTCTCTCCTTTTTGAGGCCCGGCCCGGTCCGAGCCCATCAATGTCTGCCCCTAAATCTTTTACTCCATCCAATATGTAATGACCAGTTGTCCCACTTCCATCTACATATTGAATAGTGTAATTGCACTGGTTTGTTTGAGGAGAACATACGTCTAATGAAGTTTGAAATGAGGAGGTGCACATTCGGTTTGACCAAGGGTTCAACCGTGCAATTGATGAGTTGACAAAATCATAGAAATTGAGCTCAATCTGTAAAACATGGAACAATGATGATTAATCTTTGAATGGCCTCTTTACTATGCAAGTTTTTAAAAATGACCCAAAGTAAGAAAGAGGGTCAAAAGTTTACTCCGATTCCACTAGATTGGGGGCAATCACTGGAGGAACTGTACATAACCCACAAGCTTTCACCTCTAGTGTCATTTTGCGCATTGAATTCTTTGGGTGGAGGGCCCAATTTCACTTGGGTAAAATAAAGTTTACGAGAATTGAAGATAAACAAAACTCATTAACTTTATATACAATACTTAACCAAAAAGGGAAACATAGAAACATAGCAAAACATAGAAAAAAAAAAGAATTGACAAAATAAATCCATATTAAAAAAAAATGAAGCCAAAATAAAATAGGACCATTTCGGCCCAGGCCGGCTTGATGGAATTTCTCAGGCTTGACGCTTTGGCTTTGAATTTTCTGAAAAAGCCAGGCCTAGTCCAAACCCATTAAAGACTGCCCCAGAATCCCATCAAAATGTAGTGTATCGATATGTAATGACTAGTTATCCCACTACTGTCTACATATTGAATAATGTAACTACACTGGTTAGTCTGAGGAGAGCATTTGGCAAATGATGTTTGGAATGAGGAGGTGTACATTGGGTCTGAACAAGGGATCAACAGTGCAGTTGACGAGCTTGCAAAATCATAGAAATAAAGTAGGCCTATTTCGAGCCGGCCCTATCCGATGGGATTTCTCAAGCCCAGCGCTTCAGATTTGAATTTTCTGAAAAATCCCGGCCTCGCCCGGTCCTTTTTTTCTCTCCTCTTTGAAGCCTTTTCCAGCCCAAGCCCACTACAGACTGCCCATGAATCCTACAAAAATGTATTCTATCGGATATGTAATGACCAATTGTCCCACTGCCATCTACATATTGAATACTATAATTGCACTGGTTTGTCTGAGGAGAAAATTTGGCTAATGAAGTTTGAAATGAGGAGGTGCACATTGGGTATGAACAAGGGTTCAACCGTGCAATTGATGAGCAGGCAAAATCATAGAAATTGAGCTCAATATGTAAAACATGGAATAATGATGGTTAAGCTTTGAATTGCCCCTTTACTATACAAGTTTTTAAGAATGATACTGTTAGTAGTATGCCCTTAAAGCCAACTAATTATATGATAATACTTATTAAGTTATTTGTGGGTAAGACCAGTTGTTTTCAACCATGATATTTGGTCTATTATCATAATAGTAAAACAACTATAGTCCAAGGATTACATACATGGATACTTATCATAGTCCATAATCCTAAATATGTTCATGGTCATAGGAGTATCAACTGGGCGTTGATATTCCGCAAATATCAATACACAAAGTATCGTCTCTATATGTAGAGAATGGCGAGGTTTCAAGCCATTGATTGTGGTGACACCTAGATATGTGTGTAGGTGCTTGTAGGAGAACAAGTACCTTTGAGCGTGACAGGATCGACGGGATTCCCCCTCGAAATTCGTGTCGAACCCTGTTACTCGTCGACATCCAACAATGTCGGACCCACTTACTAAATTAACCCTCTTCCCCGCACAATTAATAAAAAGAGTCAAGACATCAATTCTCAATATTTCCATAACCCAATTAAACCATGTTTTCCAACAAAACCCCATTTATACTCTTATAAAAGACAAGACTAACCGACATAATATTTTATAACCTCAATAACCCAATTCCCCATCAAATCACATTTATGCAAGCCTTTCAATCTTTGGAAAATAATGCAAAATTAAAAAACAAATGTCCACTAACAACAAGTCCAAGCTTGCTTGACCCTCTAAGGGTCCCTCTTATTGGTTACGTTGAGCTTGAGCCTTTATTCAAGAGAATACCACGAATTTAATTAATAACCATACACAACCACGAACTTTTAACTCAAGGTAGTTCCTAGGACCATTCTAGTACTTCCTAAAGAATGAAATGGTCTCAGAAAACCTATGATCAATTGTGCGGTCAAACTTCCCATTTTGGTCAATCAGGCCCACAGGGCCTATGGCCTCCGATTTCCGATCCGAAAGTTCTTATAGGTCCTACAAAGTCTACTCAACAAGTACCGAGAGTTTGGTCTCGATCGATGCGTCGGATCACCCTCGATCGTATGATCGGACAACAATCGATTCGCCTAACCCTAGAATCATTGTTTCGGAGTATCTGGGACTCCCGATTCTCGATCAACAGGTTCCTACACAATCCTAGAGCTACGAGGAACAACATATTTTAAAAATGAAACCAATTGAACGGTCCAAACCGATAGAACCGGATATCGCCTAATAGGAAAAATATCCGTTCGACAGTCAATCGATAACCTATCACTAATTTGAGCATACCATCATGCTCAGGACGACTTGTAGGTAATTCTATTACTAAAATGGGTCTCTACTATTTGGCTCAACGGTGAGTGGCGGCGTTCGAGGCAGTTTTCGGTGACGGAAAAATTCTCGAAATAATTAGAACACAAGAAATGGATGAGAAGTCGTACATAAATCAATAATGTTGGCCGCTAGAGCCGCTGGAGCAGCGTCGAAAACCGTCAGGATTTCCAAATCGACACGATTGACATTACAAGGTTTTGAGCCCGGATATGGACTGGGTTGGGTAAAGGAAGAAGAGGGGAAAATTTCTTCGGTGGTGGTGCCGGCTAGCATTGCCAAAGCAGCGGGATCACCGGCCAAAACTGGCCAGCCTGTTTATCTTGACGAGAGAGAGAGAGAGAGAGAGAGAGAGAGAGAGAGAGAGAGAGAGAGAGAGAAAGTCGGGGGAGAAAACCGAGGTTTATAGTTTTTACAAATTTCAAAATGACGTTTATGTCTTTTTAGTTTTTAGATATTTTCCCACTCGTTACAACTCGGAATTGAGTGTGCTGCCTTTCTACGAGCTCGTATCAATGAGCTCTACACAGCAGTGCAACTCAATTCCCGTAATCTTTACCGAACAAAAAGTGACTAAAATACCCCTACCTACAAGGGAAAAATGTAATTTCATAATTAACTAATTAAATATTACTTAAATTGGGTTAGGATGTTACAGAACGCAATCAAATAGATGAGTTCTAGTATGGAAGTCTTTACTCACATGTCAAACTAGAACTGATAAATTGCAATGGTGCAAACTAATCTTTAGACCTGAGACATCATAAATGTCTTGTGGCTACGTTGTTAGTCTTTGAGGGCACTATGCAGTTGTGTCATAGTAGGCATAACTTAAAGGTGCTCATCAGGACTCTTAATGGAGTCATGGAGGCAAATGAATATACAACAAGGGATCTCTACTCTCAGTAAGGTGAGAGAATACTCCAGGATATGATTGGTCAAATCTTTGCGCAGAGTAGTGGATAAATTTGAAAGAAGAAATCTTCAAATTTTACCAGGATAATCATATAAATGAACTATTCACATTAGTATATTTGACATTAGATTCCATTATCTAATAATGTGAATTGTGAGTATTTTTATAAGAGAAGGATTCAATTGCATGGTCATTCCAATTTGAATAGGTTCTTTCACAACGTCTTATTTAGCTCGGATAACCATGACTCGCTACTATGCATCGACCATGGTTTGTGGAAGTCCTAAAAGGTTCATAGTAACCTTTGTTAATAGGAAGAATTTAATTGTGGAATTTAATTCGTATGTCAACTATGAAGAGTCGAGTCAACCCACTACCTTACTAAAGGGAACTTACGGATCACACATCGAAAGAATGTGACTAAAGGCACAAATGTAGAGAAATGAAATGAGGTAACAAAAGTCAATGGTCAATGATCAAATGTCAAGGTCAATGGTCAATGATCAAATGTCATGGTCAATGAAATGAGCAATTGACCAAAGTCAAATAGTTTGATCGGGTCAATTAAGCAAGACTATAATTATGCTTTAAAGAGTTAAATCATAATTCATAATTAGGAGTTGATTATGGAATTAACGTTGGCATATAGATATATTCGATTGGGCTTTTGAACATGATTTAAAATAGAAGGGACACAATAGCCCAAAAGGCAATTGGGCCAAAGAGATAAGTGGTATGAGATAAAATTACCCATGGACCCAATTTATGCCCCACACACCCACTCCAAAACCGGCCACCAAAGGGAATTGTCTATCTTGCCTTTGTGTTGTACTATATAAACTAAAGTTAGGAGAAAACCTAGCTAGGGTTTTGGGTTATCATCTTTTGGTTGATGAGTGTAGGCAATCTCTAGCTCTCATCTTCCATAAGCCAAAACTAGTCCAATCAAGAGGTAGTCCAGCATCTAAGGCCTTTTGGTTGTCTTCCCTACATCCCTAGAAGCATTTGGTGTGGTGAACTAGAGGGCTCCTATCTTGGAGCCTTGAGGTGAAAGAAGTTTTTATTCAAAGAGAACAAAAGGAAGGCCTTTCAACAAGGTGTTCATTCTTGGAACTCCAAGAAAAGGTCATCAAGGGTAAATCCTCAACCTTTTTCCTTTTATGTACTCAAAGAGACTTGGCCAAAAGATACTTGAGTTTAAATGAAATAGGTTTAGCTCAACTAGCACAAACAAAATAAATCCGCCATTTAGAATGATTTTGTTTTTAGGTCGTGGTGGCTAATGTTCATTTCCACTGTATGAGATGCAAAATGTTTCCTTTAGATACAAAGTAAGAAAAAGCGGCAAAAATTTACTCCGATTCCACAAGATCGGGAAATCATTGCACGAACTACAGGTAACAAGCTTTCACTTCCAGTGTCAATCGGACGTTGAATTCTTTTGGCAGAGAGCCCAATTTCACTATAGTAAAATAAAGCCTAAAATAATTGAAGATGAACAAAATTCATTAAATTTATATACAATACTGGACTAAAAAAGGGAAACATAGAAACATAGCAAAACATAGAAAAAAAAGAATTCACAAAAAAATCCATATTAAAAAAGGAAGCCAAAATAAAATAGGCCAATTTCTACCTTGCCCGGCTCGGAGCTTGGGCTTTGAATTTTCTAAAAAAGGATCAACCGTGCAGTTGATGAGATGACAAAATCATAGAAATAAAGTACACCCACTTCGGGCCGGATTGTCCCGATGGGATTTCTTAAGGCCGGTGCTTGGGCTTTGAATTTTCTGAAAAAGTTAGGCCTAGCTCGGTCCGTTATTTTCACTCCTCTTTGAAGCCTGACCCAACCTAAGCCATTAAAGACTGCCCCTGAATCTTTTTCAAAATGTAGTGTATCCGATATGTAATGACCAGTTGTCCCACTACCGTCTACATGTTGAATAGTGTAACGGTACTGGTTAGTCTGAGGAGAACATCCGGCTAATGAAGTTTGGATTGAGGAGGTGCACATTGGGTCTGAACAAGGGCTCAACCTTACAGTTGACGAAATGTCAAAATCATAGAAATAAAGTAGGCCTATTTCGGGCGGGCCCGACCCTATGGGATTTTTCAGGCCCAGCGCTTGGGGTTTGAATTTTCTGAAAAAGCTCGGCCTGCCCGGTCCGTTGCTTTCTCTCCTCTCTTTGAAGCCCAGCCCGGCCCGAGCCCATTAAAGACTACCCCTGAATCCCCTCAAAATATAGTGTATCTGATATGTAATGACCAGTTGTCCCACTTCCATTTACAAATTGAATAGTGTAACTATACTGGTTAGTCTGAGGAGAACATTTGGCTAATGAATTTTGAAATAAGGAGGTGCACATTGGGTTTGAACAAGGGTTCAACCGTGCAATGCTGGCAAAATCATAGAAATTGAGCTCAATCTGTAAAACATGGAACAATGATGGTTAAGCTTTGAATTGCTTCTTTGGTATGCAAGTTAAGTTTACTCCGATTCCACTAGATCGGGGTCAATCATTGCAGGAATTGTAGGTAACGCACAAGCTTTCACTTCCAGTGTCAATCTGAATATTGAATTCTTTTGGCCGAGGGCCCAATTTCACCCTTGTAAAATAAAGCTAGGAAGAATCGAAGATGAACAAAAGTCATTAACTTTATATACAATACTGGACCAAAAAAGGAAACATAGAAACACAGCAAAACATAAAAGAAGAAAAAAAATAAAGAATTGATAATAAAAATTCATATTAAAAAAAAAGAAGCCAAAATAAAATAGGCCTATTAGGCCCAGTCCTGGCCCTACGAGATTTCTTAGGAACGGCGCTTGGGGTTTGAATTTTCTGAAAAAGCCCAGCCTTGCCCGGCCCAAGATTTTCTCTCTCCTTTTTGAAGTCCGGCCCAGCCCAAGCCCATTAAAGACTGCCCCTGAATCTTGTCAAGATGTAGTGTATCTGATATGTAATGACCAGTTGTCCCACTTCCATCTACATGTTGAATAATGTAACTGCACTAGTTAGGTTGAGGAGAACATTTGGCTAATGAAGTTTGAAATGAGGAGGTGCAAAATGGGTCTGAACAAGGGTTCAACCGTGCAATTGACGAGCTGACAAAATCATAGAAATTAAGCTCAATCTGTAAAACATGGAACAATGATGGTTAGTCTTTGAATTGCCTCTTTACTGTGCAAGTTTTTAACAATGACCCAAAGTAAGAAAAACGGGCAGAAGTTTACTCCGATTCCACTAGATTAGAGGCAATCACTGGAGGAACTGCAGGTAACCCACAAGCTTTCATCTCCAATGTGAATCTACGCGTTGAATTCTTTGGCGGAGGGCCCAATTTCACTTTCATAAAATAAACTGTGGAAGAATTGAAGATGAACAAAAGTCATTAACTTTTTATACAATACTGGACCAAAAAAGGGAAACATAAAAACACAGCAAAACATAGAAAAATAAAATAAAGAATTGACAAAAAAAATCCACATTAAAAAAAAAGCCAAAACAAAATAGGCCCATTTCGGCCCGCCCTAACCCGATGGGATTTCTCAGTCCTGGCACTTGGGCTTTGAATTTTCTGAAAATGCTCGGCCTTGCTTGGTCCTTTATTTTACCTCTCGTCTTTGAAGCCCGGCCCGACCCAAGACCATTAAAAACTTCCCCTAAATCCTATCAAAACATGGTGTATCCGATATGTAATGACTAGTTGTCCCACTTCCATCTACATATTGAATAGTGTAACTTCATTGGTTAGTCTGAGTAGAACATTCGGCTAATGAAGTTTGAAATGAGGAGGTGCACATTGAGTCTGAACTAGAGTTCAACAGTGCAATTGAAGAGCTGGCAAAATCATAGAAATTTAGCTCAATCTGTAAAAACATGTAACAATGATGGTTAAGCTTTGAATTGTCTCTTTACTATGCAGGTTTTTAAGAATGATACAAAGTAAGAAAAAGTGGTAGAAATTTACTCCGATTCCACTAGATCGGGGGCAATCACTGCACGTAACCCACAAGCTTTCTCTTCCATTGTCAATCTGCACGTTGAATTCTTTTGGCGGAGAGCCCAATTTCACTCTCGTATAATAAGCTTGGAAGAATTTAAGATGAACAAAAGTCATTAACTATATATACAATATTGGACATAAAAAGGGAAACATAGAAACCCAGCAAAACATAGAAAAAAAATAAAGAATTGAAAAAAAAATTCCATATTAAAAAAAGTAGGCAAAATAAAATAGGCCCATTTCGGCCCACCCTGGCCCGATGGGATTTATCAGGCCCGGCGCTTGGCTTTGAATTTTCTGAAAAAGCCCGGCCTGGCCTGGTCCGTTATTTTCTCTCTCTTCTTTGAAGACTGCCCCTGAATCCTGTCAAAATGTAGTGTATCCGATTTGTAATGACTAGTTGTTGCACTACCGTCTACATGTTGAATAGTGTAACTGCACTGGTTAGTGTGAGGAGAACATTCAGCTAAGGAAGTTTGGAATGAGGAGGTGCACATTGGGTCTAAACAAGGGATCAACCATGCAGTTGACGACCTGCAAAATCCTAGAAATAAAGTAGGCCCATTTCGGACCGGCCCATCCCAATGGGATTTCTCAGGTCGAGCGCTTGGTTTTGAATTTTATGAAAATGCCGGGCTTGCCTGGTCCATTGTTTTCTCTCACCTCTTTGAAGCCCGGCCCAGGCTGAGCCCAATAAGGATTGCCTATGAATCTTGTCAAAATGTAGTGTATTCGATATGTAATGACCATTTTGTCCCACTTCTATCTACTTATTTAATAATGTAACTGCACTTGTTAGTTTGAGGAGAAAATTTGGCTAATGAAGTTTGAAATGAGGAGGTGCACATTGGGTCTGAACAAGGGTTCAACCGTGCAATTGATGAGCTGGCAAAATCATAGAAATTGAGCACAATCTGTAAAACATGGAACAATGATGGTTAATCTTTGAATTGCCTCTTTACTATGCAAGTTTTTAAGAATGATACAAAGTAAGAAAAAGTGACAGTAGTTCACTCTGGTAAAATAAAGCCTAGAAGAATTGAAGATGAACAAAAGTCATTAAACATAGAAACATAGAAACACAACAAAACATAGAAGAAAAAAATAAAGAATTGACAAAAAAAAAATCCATATTCAAAAAATGGAAGCCAAAATAAAATTGACAAAATAAGCTGATTAAACAACTCATCAATCATGGGGAGTGGATATTTGTTCTTAATTGTAACTTGATTCAACTTCCGGTAATCAACACACAATCTCAATGTGTCATCATGTTTCTTAACAAACAATACTAGAGCTCCCCAAGGTGATGTATTTTCTCTGATAAAACCTTTCTTCAGCAAACCATCCAGTTGTATCCTTAACTTTTCCAATTCTACTAGTGTCATTCGATAGGGTCGGATCGAAATCGGCTGAGTGTCGGGGACCAAGTCAATCTTGAATTCTACTTCTCTTAAGGGTGATATTCCCGACAAGTCGTTCGGAAATACCTCAGAGTACTCGTCTACCACTGGTATGCTCTTCCTCTCTCCACATTTTGCCGTTGTGGATCCAATCAATGCATAACACGACAGAGCCCTTTTATTCTTGAAACAAACCTTCAAAAGTGGACTAAACTCAGTAATTGGCTCATCCAACCTTACATCTACTTCCACTCCGTAATTGGCTCGTCAACCAATCCATTCCTACAATTAAAGCATATTCTTCCAACTCCAACAGATACAAATAAGCAGTTAACAACTCGTCATTTACTAGCATTTGACAGTTTGAGTAAATCCTATCAATACTCAGACCAGACCCTAGTGGGCTAGTAACTAGTTCTCTATCCAACAATTCGCTTTTTAGTCCTAACTTTCTAACAAACTGTATAGAGACAAACGAATGTGATGCACCAGTATCTACCAAAATCTTTACTTGAGTGTTGGATAAGTGAATCGTACCATCCAGTGCAGCTTTACCATCCTTGTCTACCTCATGCCCTGTCACTGCGAACACCATTCCTCCAGCTCTGCCTTGTTGCTGATTCTCCGGCTTCCTACTTGGTCCACCATGGTTACCCCTTGGTGGCACGTGCTGCAGTGGCTGATGATAGGAGCATATTTATGAGACTTTGCTATCCTATTTCTTTGCATTTACTTAGTTAATTTCCATTTATTATGTCAATTTAAGTTATTTTCGGATTTTTGTAGGCCCAATTGGTAAAGATAACAATAAATGACCTAATGGAGCAGTTTTGGGCTTGGATTGGATAGTATGCTTGGAGAGCAAGTAGGCTGAACGTTTTTGGAGTTTAAAGAGGCTTGGAAGCTAAAAAAAAGGGAATTACCCTTATTTTTCCTTCTAGAAACCTGCCAAACAAAACCCTAATCCTTAGGGTTTCTGCTGGCCCTTTTTACCCTAAGTATACTGCATATATAAAGGAGAGATCTGCCGCATAAAAGGGAGAGGGGAGAAGAATAAGAAGGTTTGTGCCCTTACCTACATAAGCCAAGGGAGAAGAAGAAGAACAAATCCACCTAGTGTCGCAACCTACCTACCTTCATATCCAAGTGTGCCGCAACCTACCATCATCCATTGGAGTTTTCAGAGTTCTTTCTTCCCTTGCTCAGTTTCAATGTTTATTTCAGATTGCTTTTCAATTGTTATGAACATGTGTAACTAAATTTCTTGTTAGTTAGAGGTGAATTCGAAGCCATGGACATATGTTTTATATGAATTGATTACTTCTAGTTATGGTTTCATAAAGTATGAATGTGATTTACTTTTCTATTTTAGTGAGAACTTATTCTTGTATGTTTATTAAGGATGCATACTTAGTTTGCATGCAGGGATTTGATGCTAGAATATAAGGGAATTTCACCTAATCGTTATGAACTTATATTCACAAGTGGTAAAAGTCACTAGTCATGATTGAGTTAAGTAAATTCTTGGTAGGAGTATCATGCTTTTCATAGTTACGAATGTTTTGTCGATGCTTATGATTTTCACAGAACTTAATGATCTTTGATACGTATCTTTATCATGCTGTTCATATAGGGAACTTGATAAGAATAATTTGATTGTGTCGCTGAGTCCAATTCAATGAACTTAGGAAAATCTGAGAGTTAATTAGTGCATTCACAATTAATTTGGGGCATTGTCATTCATACTTTGTAGAAAGAATAACTGGAAATCGATTTGTATGCATATGTTTCATGTGTGGAGAAGAATCCTCTAGCTACCGCTTCATCCATATTTCATTCACAACTTAATTTGTTTGCTGCTGTCACTATTATTTTAGTTAAAGTTGTCCAAAATTCCCCCAATCATTTTTTTCCTTTAACTTAGTTATCAGTTTAATAAGTTTAATTTGTGTTGATTAGCATCCCTCCTAATCCCCGTAATAGAACGATCCCTACTTACTCGTACTACGATTGCATAATTTATAGGGTTTAATTTGTGTGTTAGTTATTTCTCACGCCAGCTGAGGTTGATGAGGATGAGCCAATTGATTCGTTTGCTCATCTCTCAGTTATGGTTGTTGTCGTGGCACCCATGCATTCCTAGTATTGTCCCTCTTTGGGCACATCGGCTTTATGTGGCCCTCCTCGCTACACTCATAGCAAGTCATTCGCTTATGCTTCTTCTCACAAAACCCAACCCCCATTTCACACCAATTTTCACAAATACAACCACACATTCACAAAACAAAAACAAAATATTTGAAATTACCAGTTTACAAACTTGTAGCCCAAGAATTTGCAGTCATGGCAGCTAGGGTTGGGCATGAAGACTGTTAAACCGAAACATCGAGTCAGATGGATGGAGAAAATCGAAAAAAAAAACCAGTTGACTAAAAAAGTCAACAAACCGACATCGAACCCGATCGGACCGGTTCAAATAGGCTTCGATTCTGGTTTCACACCTTACCAAACCGGACCAGACGGGTTGTGTATTTTTTTTTAATTTACAAAATTATTTAAATCCAATGCTACATTTTTAATCTCATAACTAATATTTACCTAAGCCCAACTTCAAAGTATCTCTCTTTTCTAGTGTAATATCCCGCTCCTAAATTTTAATTAAATTCTTAAATTATAAAAGTAAAAGACAATTTTACCCTAAGGGTATCTTAGTGGGTTTATAGTTGACTTTTTGTTCAGAAAAGAATTTAGGGAATTGAGTCGCTCCGTTGCATCGGGCTCGTCGATACGAGTTCGTAGATAGGCGGCACGCTCAATTCCGAGTTGTGATGAGTGAGAAAAAGTCTAGAAACGGAAAGGACGCAACAGACATTTTCAATTTTGAGTTAAAAACCAGATTTTTTAGTCTTTTTTTTCCCCATTTTCTCTCTCTCCCTTGCAATCACTCTCTCTCCTCTCCCTCTCCTCCCGTCACGATCTCAAAATTGGCAGGATTTTAGCCGGCCATTGCCTGCGATTCCGGCCACCCTAAGACCCCATATTACACTGAAATTTCTCCTCTCTTCCTCCTCTAACTAGCCCACTAAACTTCTTGGCTCGAAAATGCATGATTAAGCAATTGGATTGAGGGGAAGTTTTGGGATTTTTCCAACACCAGCCACGACGATTCCGGAGACCAATTTCGACAAGTGAGGTATGGTTTTTCATCCTCTCAATGTCCTCTAGCTGTTTATGCAAGTGATTAGTAACGATTTGGAACCCTTGGAGCAGTCGGCTTTGGCCGTGATTTGAGCTGTTTCCGGCCACTTCTTGGTCATGGTCCAATAACTAAAAACACTGTATTGAACGTGCTTGAAAAATTGGCATAGGTATTGACAGATGATTTGGACCGGAAAATCTCTCAAGCCACCCAATCGGCGGCGGCGCATGGCGGTGGGTCGGCTGGGTCCGACTGCGTATTATCAACCTAGAATTATCCCCTTGTCGTCCCAAGCACGACGGTATACTCAGATTAGCATAATGTGATCATTTGAGTGTAATACCAACTTTTACCTATTAGGTGCTTTGCGGGTTCAATACGTTCGGACCTTTTGTTCTTGACGAAACTCATAGGATATGTTAGTTGGATTATTGTGAACCTATAGGAACTTTCGGACCACCACTTGAGGGCATTTTCCTTTAGCCACTCTTCCGTATTTCCTCCTATAGGGTTTTTCCCTGCTGTAGTTATAACTTTCCTTGTTGTAACTTAAATTCAATTAGATATGCTATGAAATTGCTCTAGACGTTTGTAAGGCCGAAGGCCAGTTAGATTTACTGTTTGGATGTGTGTGAATTAGTTTTATGCGTGCTAAATGTTTGGGATAATATAACTGCATATTTTATAGGTGGAAATAGACATTTTTCAGGAGAGACTCTGCTGGTTTTTTAGCAAAAATCAAACCTCTAGGAAATTTTATTTTGGTTTAGGGCAAAATGTATTTTGGTCAATTGTGCCTTCACCGGTGTCGGACATGCATGGGGTTAGGCATGGATTCTAAAGTAGAATTTGGGTCGGGTCCTATCATCTAGGCCCAATATCTCTCTTTCCATGAAATTGAATTATTTGTAAATTTTCAAACCCAAAAAACAAAATTTTAATTGGAATTTGTATTAAATAATAATAATAATAATCCGGTCCAAAATCTAAAAAAGTTTAAAACCGGACTGGCCGGTTTCATAATTTTTTTCACTCAAACCGGATTGAACCAGAGCCGTTAAATAGTACCGGTTCGGTTTGAGATGGAAACCGAACCGCGCCCACCCCTAATGGGAGCACAACATGAACAAGATGAAGAAATCTGAGAGGTTGAGGAGGCTCGCGACGATGACGATCTCCCGTACGTGCTTCTCGCTCACCATCTCATCCTCGTGCGACTTAGCTTTGATGATCGCCACCTGAAGGTTCGGCGCTAGGTTGCTCTGTCGCGATGCCTCTGCTTGTTTGGTCCTTGCCCAATCTCTAATTTTAATATCATGGTGGAAAACAGATATCAGAAAAGGGCAAAAATGTAAATGTAACTCCTATATTAATCATGCTTTTAGCACATGGGCTTACTAATTGGTCTTTAACAAAATAAAATTTAAAACTCATCTACTCTATCCAAAACAAAAATAGATAATGTATCATGTGCTAATTACTAAAGTTTCTTGTTGCTCAACAGTAATTTTTCTTAATAATAATAATAATAATAATACATGATTACCGAAAAAACAAAAAAATTACAAAGAAAAGGGCAAAAAAGAGAAGGAAATGAAGGTAAGACGTCTGCCTTATGAGCAGCCCGTGTCCAGCTCGGAGAGACACACCACCAAACCCAACAAGTCTTAACCAAAAGCCAAGTAGCAAAACATGCCACCAAATCAGGAGAGAAGCTCTCTTCATTTTTGTTCACCCAATATTCTTAATCCCCAAAATGCCCTTCTAGTTCAAGACTCGGCTTCTATCTCTCAGAGGGCGTTACTCTTCAATACAGCGAAACAGGCACAGCACCCGCCTATATGTTCCACTCTATTGCTTTAATTTAAAGAAGTGAAAAATCAGGTTCTTTTCCTGGGTAATTCTTTTAACGCTTTATTTTGAGATTTCTATGCGATTCAATTTAGTTGTTGAGTATATCTCTAAGCTAATTATCTCTGTTTTTGTTTGTTTTTTTAGTTTTTGGCAAATGGGTATTGATTGTTTTCTCGTTTATGGGTGTGATTAGCTGGTTCTTCTTTCTGTTTTTGCCATTCGGGTGTCAGTTTCATATTTCATTTTGTTCTTTGGGACTTCAGTTTTCGTTTTGTTTTTCTGGTGGTGGATTTAATTTGCTTTAATTGGTGCTCTTCAAATTCAATTGCTTTTTTCTATGATCTTTTCTTTTCCGGATTTCGAAATTGTGAGTTGATCCGTCCGTCGGTTTCTTGGTGATGCCAATTTTTTGTTAAATTTTGCATTTTTAGTCCATCGGGTGATATGGGGATTAGGTTGGTCGTGTTTTTGATTTGTCATTCGACTGTTAAGGACAAGTAGATCCCAGAGATGCATAAGTATAAGCCAACCGCTTCTCTTCCTGTTTGCTGCATTGCATAGATTTCTGACTCATTCTGGGATCAGTTTTGGTTTTTTGCATAGAACAATGTTTCCGTAAGCCTTTGATGTTAATTGGTACTCTTCAAATTCTTCTGTTTTTTTTTCTTATATCTTTTTTATCTGGGTTTCAAAAATTATTAGTTGATCGGTGGGCTTTGTGGTGATGCCAATTCTGTGTTGAAGTTTGCATTTTGATTCGATTGGGTGATGCAAGGATTAAGTTGACGGTATCTATTGATTTGCCCATTTGACTTAACCAAATGTTGCGGAAAGTAGGTCTCGGAGATGCATAACTATAACCCAACGTCTGCTTATTTCCTGCATTGATTAGATTTCAGACTCTGTGTTGGATCAATTTTAGTTCTTTGCTTAGTACAATGTTTTTGTGTTTCAGTTTCTATTGTGTCTGATTAACTTATACTAAATTGATATATTATATTTTATGTCTGGGTTTTTATATTATGTGCAAATGTTGTATAGATATAATATATTTCATACTGAAAGTAGAAGAGTAATGTGGTTGTTGTAAGCAAGCACTGCCCTTACCACTAATTTTCAGTATATGAAAATCATTTAAATAATTCACCTGTGCAATTTAGCCTTTTTGAGAATACATTTAGCAGTAAATGTGTCAGTCATTCAGAGATGAGTTGTATTAACATGCCTCTTTTTTCGGGCAATCCATGTAAGTTTTGTTTATTTATTCCTATTACTTTATATTTGTTTCAGTTGACAAGCTTGAAGGCATATTATACTGTCAGAGTAACTGAGAATACTTTCCTTCGCTTTACTTGTCTATCGAATATTTCGGTGTCGCATGAGCTGTAATTTGGGTCTTCCGGTGGCTCCTTCAAGGGATTTGTGTTCAGTATAAGGATGCAAATGATGACTGTGGGTACCAGTTGTTCAATTTATTGTTGCATCCATGTGATATAGCTACTTAATTTTCTCTATATTGGAATTGGAAAATCAACTCTAACATGGATTAGACGTAACCAATTTCAACAAGGGCGCCTACTTGGTTGGTTGGCATGAACTGACATCCTACTTTTCTGGTGGAAAAAAAAACTAATTGTTTGGTGGCATTCAGCCTTGTGATTTAGACTAATGGAAGTCTCACCTCAAGGGCAAAAGCAGAAGTTGCAGTCACCTGCTCGCAAATTTTTGTCGACTGGAACGCAGAAAGATCTCTGGCTTGTTGTGCGAGAAGGATCATTGGCAGATGTGGATTCAGCACTAGCACTACTGAAGAAGAGTGGTGGTGATATTAATTCAAGAAATATTTTTGGTCTCACTCCTCTTCACATTGCAACATGGAGAAATCACATTCCCATCGTTAGGAGGCTTCTTACAGCTGGTGCTGACCCAGATGCTAGGGTTTGTTGCTTTACTGATCTTTTAAGTTTACATGAATGCCTTTATGTTTTTTTTTTGGGTAATTAATGCTTTTATGTTTTTACTAGTGGCTGTCAAGTTATTTCTTTTATATGGTTTTATACTTAAATTATTAATGCTTTTCTCGCTTTGATTCACCTGCACCTTTAAATTTGAGATGATATTCTGTCTTCTCTTCCTGTCATCTAATTGTATCTAATGATAAAATTTTGCTAAGGACAGTGTTATACAACCCAACAGTTTTACCAACATTCTTTTGCAACCAACATGGCAAGCTGACATGTGATGATGTATTTATTTTTTTTCCTGAATGTGATGATGAGGTGTGGCCATATCATTTGCCATGTAGGTTGGGAAAAGAAATTGGATAAGTAGTATATCTTTTGGTGTCGTATATGTTATAATCTTTCCTAAATCTTGTCTTACATAATTACTTAATATTCTATAAACAAGTTAAGGGGATCCTTAACATATAAATATCCAATCACATCACATGTATGGCATAAAAAAATTAATTCTTAATGGAAGCTATTGGGGTAGTTCTTAAATAGAAAACCTTTGTTGAAAAATAAATAAATTATGCACTGCTATTAAGTCCACTCTTATGCTTTATGTGATGATAATGATATAAAAGTGAGATATCAAATTTCTTGTGGCTTTTTTCCTTCAAATTTTCTGAATCAAATATTTATCAAGCATGTCTTCTTGAAGGAACATATAATTAAATGAAATATGAACTTTATGAAGTTTGTAACTATGTATAACCAATCTTACATGGAAATTCGAAAAATTAAGATAATCAATGATACTTGGAAAGTTGAAATATGTGGTATATGAACAATGCATGGAGAGTTGAAGAATTAACTTTCCCTTTTAGGTGAATACTTAGAAAGTTGAAATATTTTATATATAAATACGTACTTTTGTATTCTATTCTGGTTTTTATTTTTCTTAAATTTGGAAACCGATTTTTATGACTTATCTTTGCATGGCGCTTCATATCATTTATTGCAGGATGGGGAATCCGGATGGAGTAGCCTTCACAGGGCTCTGCATTTTGGTCATCTTGCTGTGGCAAGTATACTTCTCCAGTTTGGTGCTTGTATCTCACTAGAGGACTCTAAATCTCGAACACCTATCGATCTCCTATCAGGACCTGTCTTGCAAGTTCTTCAAAATGGACATAATTCTGGTATCCAATGCTGTGTTTTGCCAAGATTTATGAGGATCATATACTGTTTCATACTGAATGTACTTGTGTGTACTTGTGGTTAGAGGTTTGCTGAATTGCTGTTGTTGTCTTTAGTTACTACAGAGGTTTATAGTTGGGGAAGTGGCACAAACTATCAACTTGGAACTGGAAATGCACACATACAAAAGTTACCATGCAAGGTGGATGCTCTTCATGGTTCTGTAATCAAGTTGGTTTCTGCTGCTAAGTTCCATAGTGTAGCAGTCACTTCTCGAGGAGAAGTCTACACTTGGGGGTTTGGAAGAGGAGGACGACTTGGTCACCCAGATTTTGATATACACAGGTATAAACATTTATGATACTATGTAGGGCTCCAACATAATACAGGCTTTAACCTCTGTAGATCTAGCATTTCCCTATACTATCTAAAAATAATTTACTGAAAAAGTTTTTGACTTGGAAATTCTTTTAATAAATGAAATTCTTTAACATATTATCAAATTTGAGTGTGTAGTATTTCAACCTGTACATGTTCATGTACAGAAGGACACGAATGCGCCCGTCCTCGTGGAAATAGAAATGATGCAAGTGGGAATGTAATTTCTAAGTTGGCAGAACTTTTTATCTTGAACTTGTGAAAACATTGAGATACAAGAAAAATACAAGCCATATTCTCTCTGGTTTTATTCTCTGTATGACGTGAAAGTTGAATTCTGTCACCTTTCACTTATAAAAGTGGCTAATCAATTGAAATTTTCATGCTTTAGCTAGTTGTACCTTTTGCGAATCGTGAATCAGATCCATTTTATTATATGCATTTCAGTGGTCAAGCTGCAGTTATCACACCTCGTTTGGTGACTTCTGGTCTAGGGTCCCGTCGGGTAAAGGCAATTGCGGCAGCTAAACATCACACTGTTATTGCTACAGAGGGTGGAGAAGTTTTTACTTGGGGATCCAACAGAGGTAAATCATATGAGGACTTCCAACCAAAAGTGTTTGCAATTTGCAAACTACTTACCTGTCATAACAAAAGAAGCGCAAATTTAGTTGTCTTTAATCACTGGGTCCTTGCACGATTTGATATATGAGAAAATTGATTATTTTCCTTTAATGTATTCTGGCATTAGTAAAAGATTTATCTATGATCTATGTGTTGCTAGCATTTGAGGACTATGGAAAATTGATTATTTTCACATGATGTTGTGCAGAGGGTCAGCTTGGGTACACTTCTGTGGACACCCAACCTACACCTCGAAGAGTGTGTTCCCTTAGATCAAAAGTTGTTGCAGTCGCTGCAGCAAACAAGCACACGGCTGTTGTTTCTGATAATGGTGAAGTTTTCACATGGGGCTGCAATAGGGAGGGTCAGCTTGGCTATGGTACATCTAACTCTGCGTCAAACTACACTCCAAGAGGAGTTGAATACTTGAAAGGCAAGGTTTTTACAGGTGTTGCAGCCGCAAAATTTCACACAATTGTCTTGGGAGTTGACGGGGAGGTAATTTTAACCCGATTTAACAGTACATATTCTTCACTTAGGCTCAAATATTATATTTTTCTTTCGTTCAGTTCAAGATATATTTTCAACCTATTTTATTTACCTGGGCTCACTTGTGAATACTTCTCCACCTATTGGCTTTAGTTGTGCTAAATCATTTATGTATATATGTAGCAGGTATACACTTGGGGTCATCGAATTGTTACACCCAAACGTGTTGTAGTTGCTAGAAACTTGAAAAAGAGTGGAAATACCACTTTGAAGTTTCATCGCAAAGAACGGCTTCATGTGGTTTCTATAGCTGCAGGGATGGTATATAGCATGGCTCTGACAGATGATGGTGCATTATTTTATTGGATCTCATCAGATCCTGATCTAAGATGCCAACAGGTTTTGCTTTAGCATAATAGTGTTTTTGTTGAATGTCTAATCCTTTCGAGCAACACATGTCAATCTCTAATCTTCTATGTTTTTTTGTTTGTCTAGTTGTATTCGCTGGGTGGAAGAAATATGGTGAACATATCTGCAGGGAAATACTGGACTGCTGCCGTTACAGCTACAGGTGATGTTTATATGTGGGATGGGAAGAAAGGTAAGGATAAGCCACCAGTTGCAACTCGGTTACATGGTACAAAACGGGCTACTTCAGTTTCTGTAGGCGAAACACACGTATTGATTATTGGTTCCCTTTATCATCCCGTCTATCCTTCCAATGTGGTGAAGAACCCTCAGAAGCAGAACTCAAATGTCAAAGATGAGCTAGAAGATCTTGATGAAGATCTTATGTTCAATGATATGGAGTCCGATACTTGTTTAACTACTACCCAAAACAATGATACTGATAAGGGGCCCATACCAACCTTAAAAAGTCTTTGTGAAAAAGTGGCAGGAGAGAATCTAGTGGAGCCACGAAATGCTATTCAACTGCTTGAAATTTCTGATTCACTCGTGGCAGATGATTTATGGAAGTATTGTGAGGTATTCTTCCTCATGGACTGCTTAATATGTGAAGGAAAATTATGAAACTCTTTACCTGTTTCAAATTGTATCTGATTTGAATCTATGTCCAGCTTTCCATTGGTTGTGTTGTGATCATCTGCCTACGTTGTGTAATTATTATACAACAGGAATTTTGGACCTCATGTCATAATAATCTGTGATTTGAATATATATATCATTCCTGTTGTTGGGTCACCTGGATATCACCATGTTTGGGCCTAATATATAAGGTGGTATGTGCCAATTCTGGGTGGCCCTCGAATGTTTTTTTTCAGTGAGTTTTTGTGGTTTAGTTATCAATATCTCCAATACAGACTGCTTTATCTTCTTTTGGAAGATAAAAGTATAGTGGAGGGCAGGTTATTGTGTCTTGAACACTTTAGGAACTACAAGACGATGTAATATTGTCTCATGCTTCTGTTTATGGGACGTGTGACTAAAGCTATTGCAGCTTTGTAGTTTACATGCTACTTAATTATTTAATTATTGAAGCTGTGTTTGTTATTGCAGGACATTGCTATACGCAACCTTGACTATATATTTACAGTATCATCACAAGCTATTGCTAGTGCTTCACCAGATATTCTAGCTAACCTTGAAAATATATTGGACCTAAGGTCATCTGAACCATGGAGTTACCGTCGTCTCCCAACTCCTACAGCTACTTTTCCTGCTACTATTTATAGTGAAGAGGAAGATAGTGAGAATGAGGTTCAAAGGACACGTGACGGCCATACAAAGCAATCCACATCAAAAACTGAAATACACCAAAGACAAGATTCCTTTCTACGGCCCAAAGATGATCCAAATCATGGTATCGGCAAACAAGTTCGAGCCTTGCGGAAAAAGTTGCAGCAGATTGAGATGCTTGAAGCAAAACAGTGTAGTGGGCAACTTCTTGATGACCAGCAAATTACAAAGCTTCTGACAAGGTCAGCTCTAGAAAGTGAGCTTGCTGAGCTTGGTGTTCCAGTTGAGACACCACAATTGAAGGCATCATCTTTAGTTCAGCCAGATGGAAAAGGGAACAAAAGGGTTGAGCTATCAAAAAAACAGAGGAGAAAGAACAAACAGATGGCCACACCAGTGGATATAGGGTCTTCTTTTCTGGGAGATGAAGTAGAACCAAAACACACAAAGGATTTCTTGAGTATTGAAATCTCTCAAACCACAAAAAATAAGGTGAGCTTGTTAATTTCCAAAATTCATTTTATTATCAGGTTTGAATTGATTTCAGTAAAAGATCGTTGTTCACTAAATCGTCTTTTGCCAGCTAATTGAGATGATTGTGTTTTTCTTTGTGACGTTTGAATCTTTGACTGGGGTTTGAAATCTTTTCAATTTTTTGACCTGCATGATTTATGATGGTTAACAACTCCATACTTGCTGTTTTGCATTATCCAACGGGTTCTTATCATGAATGAGCCCCGAAATTGTTAAGAGGCGTGAGCTTTATTTTGTGTATTGGGTGGATGAGCTATATTTTGATGAAAAATAGCCCTTTAAAGTTTTCACCAGAGCAGTTTTAGCGAAAGTTTTGATGGAATGCGATGACAAGGATCAAATTAATGTGTGGACCAAAAGATTTTTTTTTTGTCAGAATGTGGCCAAAAGATTGGATCCGCATTGATTGATTCAAAAGTTTGAGGACTAAAATGAGGGCTTTTATATGTTCAGGGATCATTTGCTATAAAAACCTTTATCCAAAATACAGGACGATGATTTTGGTCTCACCCTTTATCACTTTCCATAGCTTGTTAAGCCACCTAGATGGCAAAATGTATTTTGATTGAACATCAAGGGTTGCGCCCATTTTTTATTAGTTTAACTGCACTTTCAGTTTTACTTGATCTTGGTGTGCGATTTACTCGTATTAGAACATGCGTTTCATAATTACTTTTGCATTATTGCCTTCTTCCTAAACTAGGCTTGATTTTTGGTATCCCTTTCCCTGGTTAAAATATTCTCTACAACTTAGTGGGAACACATATTTTAAAGATATGTGCAATAATTCATCTCATTTGCTAAATTTTTTGAATTGTACCTTTGATAGGAGGAAGATGCCATGAGTGCAGGGATTATGACAAACCAAACCACTAAGGAGTCAGCTTTGTGTGTTCAGAAGGACAATTTAAACCTAACAAAGAATGAGTGTTCATCACCAATAACTTCCAAGAAGAAGAATAAAAAGGGTGGGCTTTCTATGTTCTTGAGTGGCGCTCTTGATGATGCCCCCAAATACGTTGCACCACCCCCACCATCCCCAAAATGTGAAGGCCCTGCATGGGGTGGGGCTAAAATCCCAAAAGGATTTGCATCTCTTCGTGCGATTCAGGATGAGCAAAGCAAAACCAAGGACAGTCAGTCAACTAGGAACAGAAGTCATGCAGAAGATCCTTTCAATGCTAGAAGTGACGGGAAGATTCTATTGAGTTCATTTTTGCCTTCCAAGCCAATACCGGTGGTCTCGATACCACTGGTTGCAACCCATACTTCAGTGGCATCTGATGGAGAAAGAGGTACACCGCCTTGGACTGCTTCCGGAACTCCTCCCCTTCTTTCTCGCCCGTCTCTTAGGGACATCCAAATGCAGCAGGTATGTGAATTGCACCCTCTCTCTCTCTCGCTCTCTCATTATGTCTTCGGACCTTTAATATCCTTTGTTATGTGTACTGAATTCCATGCATTCTTTTTGAGTTGTTTTCTGGTTGCCACACGGCAGAGTCATGGAGATTTCAGGCGTTTAATTTACCATTCTTGTACCTGTCTTTATTTTTGTCTTAAATCAGGGAAAACAACATCAGAGTCATTCCCACAGTCCAAAGACTAAAACGGCTGGATTCTCAGTCCCTAATGGTCAGGGTTCACCATTGGACGCTTCCGGAGTGAACCGCTGGTTCAAACCAGAGTTGGATACACCCTCATCGATTCGATCAATTCAGATTGAGGAAAAGGCTATGAAGGACCTTAGGCGCTTCTACAGCAACGTTAGGATTGTGAAGAACTCATCTTAAATTAGGTAGAAATAGAGGCACCTCCTGTCGTTTATTTCAGTTTACATTTTGGGTTAAATACACTGCTGTACATTGAACTGTATAGAATTAGCTTAGCGGATACTTTTTATATCCTTCAAATCCATTAAGTGGCAGAAGTTTCTCTCATACTCCTTTTTTGGACCTTGTTTCCTTTAAATTTTTTTTTTTGGTGACTAGTTTCTAGGTTAGGGCATGGTCATATATTTTAAATTTATTGATTGTAAGTTATGTTGTATAAAGTCAATAAATCAATGAAAGTTTCTTTTTTCCAACTGGAAAAAATAGAATAAATTATTCATTCATTGTATTCCTTTATTTTTTAGGACCGTTTCTATTGAGAGGGGCGATAATATACCAAATTTACACACTACACGAATGCTAGGATTTGAACTCATATATTTAATTCATCTCCTGCTGTTGGCAACCAATGTCTTACATATTGTCGGTGTAACATCCCGACCCAATTTAACTATTATCTAATTATTAACTACGAAATTACATTTTTTCCCTTGGGGTAGGGGGTCTATTAATAACTTTTTGTTTGGAAATGATTTTGGAGAATTGAGTTGCACCGTTGTGTGGAGCTCGTTGATACGAGTTTGTAGACAGGCGCCACACTCAATTCCGAGTTATAACGATCGATAAAAAGTCTAAAAATAAAAAGGACGTTAAGGTCATTTCAAAATTTGTTAAAACTATAGAAAACCCGGTTGTACCCCCCCGCCCCCTCGTGCGTGTCACCTTCTCTCTCTCCCCGACAGTGTCTCTTCCAGACTACGTCGCGCCTTCTCGCCATTGATTCATCGTCGTCCGGTCACCTCAAGCCAAGGCACCGGTCCCAAAAGAACGGCCTCAACCTTCTCTACCCATGTAACATCCCGGACCTAAAAATAAATAAATTAACTAAAAGAAACTAAATTAAGTGAACTAAGGAATTAAAAATAAAATTGAGGAATTAATTTAATAAAAATTAGAATTTAATATTTAAGGGGCATTAAGGTCAATTAAATTTCGAAAGGAATTTGGCGAAACGAGCTGTGCCATTGCGTCCGGCTCGTTGAAATGAGTTCGTGGACATGCGGCACGCTCGTATCGGAGTTTTAACGAGAAAGAGGGATGTATTGATAATTACAAAATTTTGATTAAAAATTGGATAAAAGCTGATTGGGTCATCTCTCTCTCTCTCTCTCTCTCTCTCTCTCTCTCTCTCTCTCTCTCTCTCTCTCTCTCTCTTGGCCTCCTCCTGCTCGAGCGACAAACCAAGGCCGGCCACATTTTTGGCCGGCAATCGCTCATTCGGCCACCATTCGAGGTGGCATCAGTCCCAAAAGGATAGCCAGCTCATCGCGGTCAAACCCCAGCCCAGTCCCGCCATCAACCGCCACTGCCGTCGCCGGAAAAAGCCAAAAACAGTCCAGTTTTTAAGTAATCGTTCGAGCGCTCGTTCGGACGATTCCGCCGACCAAATCCGACGAACTAGGTATGAAATCTCATCTACTCTTTGAGCTCTAACTGATGGTTGGGTAGGAATTGATTGACTTTGAACCTAGGTTACCCAATCTATAACCCAAAGTTTTGGCCGGTTTTCAATTCGAATTTCCGGCCACTTGCCGTCCGATTTGGACATTGTCATAGTTGAAGAAAGTGTTTCACTCGTCGAGTAGTAGCTGTAGGTGGAAGGATGGCTCCTGGTTTGGAGTTGGTTCGACACCAAATTATCGCTTTAGGCACCCACAAAAATTGCCAACGCGTGTTCCCATGCGTGGGCCCACTTTTTATTGCACATTTTCATTCCTAAATTATCCTTACGTCATCCCGAGCTCGTAGGTGTGCTCGGATTCCAATTTGGTCATCGTATGACAGTCGAACCGATTTACACCTATTAGGCGTTATCCGGGTTCGATGTGTTCGGACCGTCGGATCTGTTCCAATTCTTAGTATGTTATCCCCATATTTTCTAGGATCGTGTAGGAATTGGTGGATCGTGAATTGGAGTTCCGGATACTCCGAAAACGTTAACCCTAGGGTTAGGTAAACCGTAACCGTCCGATTGTGCGATCGTGATCGATTCGACATGTTCTATAAGTAGACTTTCGAATCTAAGTTTGGAGGTCATGGGCCCCACGGGCCCGAATTGACCTATTCGGGAAAGTTTGACCAAGGGTTGATCGTGCATCTCCCGAGGTCGTTTTGTCTTCCAATGAACATTGTTGACCTTAGAATTCTTCTTACGAGGGTACTCACACTTTGAATCGGGATTAGTTAGGGTTTGACTTTAAGGTTGTCATTCAAAGTTTGGTTGTTAATCTTGTCCTCGTATTCTTGAAATAAGTACTCAGGCACCTCATTCTCCTCAGGTGGGACCCTCCCAAGGTCAAGCTGCTTAGGACTATCTGTGAATGGAGTTTGTTTTGAATGTGAATATCTTTCAATGAATAAACAACCATGCATATGATTTTATGTTTCTTGATTTGAGATTTGAATACGGTTTTTAAGATGGATTTTCGGTGATTATGACATTTTACTTGATTATGGAATGATATGTTGTCATTTGATGCTTGTGACTATTTTAACTATGGAAATGTATGTTTGGGACGGTGATGTCCTTATTTTGAGTATTTATGATGATTATTGAATTGGTGGACGTATATATGTCCGGGTGTGTGTTGTTTTGGGGTTGGGTACATGCGTGTGTATTGGAAATTGAAAGAGGAACGAATATGCGATTGATTGGAGTGATGTCAGCACCACTTTTTATACCTCCCCCGGTTCTTGGATATGATTACGGTATTATTGGTTTGGTTACATCGGATACCCGGTGCATCCTTGATTGGGTGTGACTGTAGACCCTTAACGGGGTAGTCTACGCGTAGGACTTGTCACGGACGTATTGGTATTGAGGTTCCTCCCATACGTGCCGTCGAGCTTAGTCCCTTTTAGACAGCTCAACCCAGGGCATGGGGCCACTATGACGCTGTCCTAGTGTCTCGTCAAACAATCCCCCTTTGGATTGTTTCCCCGATACTTGTATTTAGTGTTGAGGTCCTATTATACCTATATGTATATGTTAGTACTTTCGTATTCGTATTTCTTTTAGTGGGGATCCTTCCTTGCTTGTATTGCCTATGGGCATGCTATTATGTGAGAGTGGAAAAGAATGGGAAACAATACTATGATATGATTATTACGTTGTTATGTTGCGATTAATGGAATTTGAATGATTATGTATCTAAATGATTTAAATTGCATGATTTCAGCATCGTTTTGAAAACGGTGGGGTTAGTACATTGATTTGAACTATTAAAACTTTGTTTTTGTCCACTCACACTCTTTCTGTTTTGCGCCCCACGAGGCCGTAGTCATTGCTTCCGTACTATCCGGCCAGCTCTCCTATTCTTGAGCTTCAACTTGATTGTAGGACTTTATGTCCCTTATATTAAACTTTGGATATTGTCGTTTTATTTCCGCACACTCTTAGATTGCTCTGTTATCGCCCTTTATGGTTGAATTTGAAGGCCAGAGGCCTATGTTGTATTTTGTATGCATGTTGTTAGTTGGTGTATACATATTCTGTTAAATTCTATCAGGTTGAACTTTTGGAATTGTATGTTTTTTTGGGGAGACTCTGCCCGATTTTCGGAACAACCATAGGATCTGGGATGTGGGCCCGACATTGGGATAATGTAGGAACAACCACAGGATCTGGCACGGGTTCTGGGGTGGAATTCGGGTCGAGTCTTGTCAACCCATCCCACCCACTTTCTCGATCGAAAAACCCAAGGAGCGGCGACTAGAACGACTGGAAAATCACCCAGCCACTGCCTCCGTCGTAGTCGACGATTCCAGCAACTCGAGGCCGCGCCATCACTTGGAAAATGTAGCTATCCTCTCCCTCTTCCTTTCCCACAGTTGATTCGACAACATTGGTAGCCGTAGCCACTGTTTCGAGGTCGGAAAGTTTCGGCCTGTGACGCCCCGAAAATTTCCAAATATTTTGTTTAAGCTCACAATAAAAATTTCACGGTCCAATTTATGGTAATTTGGATTGTCATGAAATAACTATTGGTTTATTTAAGGGAGGATTTATTTTCTGATACTTTGAAATTGGAATTTTGGTAATTTGATGTTATTGAAAAATAGTAGACGTTCATACGAGCGTGTGGCATTCTTCGGAGAATTATTCAGAACCCGAAAGTATTTTTTGCGAGTTTCGGAAGTTGAGAAGGAGTTAAAATGGAAAAGATAAGAAAGCGATAAATTGCACTATACCCACATGTGTTGCCGACACTCTTATCCTTCTATCTTCTTTCTTTTTCCTTTATCTTCTTCCTTTCCTTTCATTTCATTTCACTTTCTCATTTTTTTTCTTCTTCATCTTCTTTTCCCTCTTTAGAAACCCAAACTCGTGGGTATTGGTCATCATCATAGAACTCCCATCTCTAAAGCTCAAATCAGAAAAACTTCTTCATGAAAGTTGTTCACCTGCTCAAGGACTATAACATATCCAAAAATCAGCATCATCAGACCAGTTTAGCTACCTCAAACCGGCTATAAACTTTCTGTATTCATCCATGGTTGGTGAGTTCTCTGCAGCTTGGTTTTCAACATTTTTCTTTAGTCTCTACTTCTCGTTTGACGAACTTTCCTTCTCTGAAGTTGTTCCTCAATTTGAGAACTATGACATAGCCAAAAATTAGAGCAATGAAAGTGCTCTAGCTATGTCTGGGGTAAGCATGTTCATCACTTCCTTAGATTCTGCTGTTATTACTCTATAGCACCATATTCACTCTATATGTCAATTTCCCTTGCCTAGATTGACAGGACCCACCCCGAATTTCTAGGAATCCATGATGGATCCTGTGGTTTTTCCGACATCCAACTGATGCCGGCCCACTTACTAAATGCAAACATCTTTTTCCCCGAAAACAAAACGAAAAGAGGGTCGAGACTTCTGCCGAAATTTCGATAGAGTCTCCCATGAAAAACGGACTTTACCAAAATTTTCAACCTGTTAAACAACAGAAAATTTTCACCAACAGTCAGCACGCACAAGATAAAGGCACATAGTTTACAGAATAGGCCTCCAGCCTTAAATTCAACCCTAACGGCAATATCAGAGCAATCTAAGAGAAACTTTAGTTTTACAATCCAAGTACAAGTTTGAAAGGAAAATTAACAAAGGAAAGTGCCCTATGGAAGTTCAGGGCTTGGAAGCGCAAGTCTTGGCTCAATTGCTAATCTCAGATCAAATTACTGCTGGGGCGCAAAACAGAAAGATTGTGAGTGGACAGAACAAAGTTTATCATAATTAAAAACAACATACTAACCTCAACTTTTCAAAAACGATGAGAAAACATGCACTTTAACCCATTTATAAACATAATCCAGTTTTTTTAAACCAAGTAATCCGATAAGTAAAATAATACTTGAACTCAACTCGACTCTTTCCCATACCCATACCACTCTCTTCCAAAATGCATGACTATAGGCACCGCGAACAAGGAATGATCCTCACTAAAAGAAAATAAAAAAGGAATTGTAATAACACACACATATATATATATAATAAGACTTCCACACCAATACTTGTACCGAGGAAACAATCCAACCGGGGGATTGTTTAGCTGAACCATATGGAGGAATTCTCAACAACCATGTGGCCAAGGATGAGCCGTCCAACCGGGGGACATGGGCTCCCAGACATGCTAAGCAGAATCCTCAATACTAGTGCGGCTGAAATTAAGTCCTACATGCGCAGACTACCCGGCAAGGGCCTAGGTAATACCTCGTCAAGGGTGCCCGGGTTCCAACATATCAAATCCATAACGAGTGTCAATATCCAAGAACCAGATCCGAGGAGGTACATAATGTGGTGCTAAAAGTACTCCAATCTCATAAGGAACCACAACCCAACTCATAAACAATATTTCCTGACAACCAAATACATTTCAAATGTAGCCAACCCCATATATAAAACCGGAACCTGAAATTATTCATATATACAATAATAATTCCATAAAATAATATAATCCAAGATTAGAACAATAATAAATTCTCAATAATCCAGAAAATCAATTATACGCAATGTATTCAAATATTTGAAAGAAATGCTCATTTAAAAACAAAGTCCACTCATAGATAATCTCAAACTGCTTGATCCTGAGAGGGTCTCGCCAGTTGAGCTTGTGGAGCCTAAGTACCTATTTCGAAGAACATGAGGATTTAATTAATAACAGTACTTCGAATGAGAACTTTAAAATTAAACTCCTAACTTTCCCGGGACTCAAGTGTGCATGCACGATTACCGAAGAGTTTATAAGGTCAAACTAACGTTAATCGAGGGGTGAAAAAAACCTCGGAAGACTCACGATCAACCGAGTGGTCAAACTTCCCTAGAATGGTCAATCGGGCCCGCAGGGCCCACGACCTCTAATTCCAGATATGAAAGTTCCTATAGGTCCAACAAAGTCTACTAAACACGTCCTGAAAGTTTAGTCTCGATTGAGCGGCTGGATCTAAACCAATCACACGATCGAACGGCGATCGTTTCGCCTAATCTTTGATTCAATGATACGGAGTATCCAAGACTCTAATTCTCGATCCGCGAGTTCCTACACGATCCTAGAGGTATGAGGAACAATATATTTGAAATTGGAACCAATCCAATGGTCCGAACATATCGAACCCAAATATCGCCTATTAGGCGAAATATCCGTTCGATAGTCAAACGGTAACCAATTCCAAATCCAAGTGTACCGTCGTGCTCAGGACTACAAAGGAAGCAATTTGGAATGAATAGGGGCCACAAAGTAGCCCACGCACCGCCACACACGACAATATTGGTACCTACAGACCAGGGCAACTAGGGGAACGTTTTTGGTTCAAGGCTCGACCCCAAAATTGGACGGAAAGTGGCCATAAAACACAAAACCCGTGTGTTAAAAACCCACAAATTGATCCAAACTACCTACCAAAACAGCTAGAACATGAGAAACACACACATTGATCGACAACAATGGTTGCCGGAATCGCCAGAAACGGCGATCGAAATTCCAGCTAAAATCCCGTCGACTCTACGCCTTGTTTCAATCGGAGATTAGGGGTGGGTTGGGTAGAGGAGAGAGAAAGAGAGAGAGAGAGAGAGAGAGAGAGAGAGAGAGAGAGAGAGAGAGAGAGGAGAAAATTGAGTGCTAGATCGAGGGTGGGGTGGTCGGACGGCGCTGGAAATGGTGTCGTCGTTTTTGGATTCGCACCAAAAAGAGGGATAGGAGAGAGAGTAGGGGAGAGGAGAGAGAAAGGGGGTCGACGTGCGATGCTGATTGGCTGGGGGTATTTAGTGTTTTTTCACAATGTTCAAAATGACCATTACGTCCTTTTGGTTTTCAGAGGTTTACGGGTGCGTTATAAGTCAGAATTGAGAGTGCCGCCTGTCCACGGACTCGTATCGATGAGCCCGACGCAATGGTGCAACTCAATTCCCCAAATTTGTTTCGGATTAAAAAGTGACTAGAGTGACCCTACCTCCAAGGGCAAAATTGTAATTTCACTAAAAATAATTTAAATTGAATTAAAAAGAATAAATTACACATATGACAATAAATCCTTCATGGAAGGTGTTCAGAATTCTGTTCTCTAGAACATATCCAAAAATTATGGCAATCCAGCCAATGTAGCTTTCTCAGGAGTGGATCAAATGACACAAGTTTTTGTTAGTTTTCAAGTATAATTTGACTTGGTTAATTGTCCTTGGGAGCTTCACTCAGAAAATTCTGAAAAATTTAGAGGGCTAAGGTAAAGATTTAAGATGATTTGGTTCCCGAAAATTGTCTCTGAATTGTTGGCCGAAAGCCAATCGTGAAAATGGAAGGATCAGAAGATAAATTAAAACAAGTATAAGTGCCAAAGGACAAATAAGGTAAAATGTAAGGACCAAAGTGAAATTATGAATAAGTCCGAGGACTTAAATATGATTTGGACAAAGTATAAGGACAAAAGTGAAATTATTGACTAGTGAGAGGACTAGAGTGCAATTAAAAATAGTTATAAAGACTAAATTGCAAAGAAGGATTTTAATTAACATTTTTTTTAATCACTGGACTAGGAATCAGTTGCCCAAGAAAAAAAATTTGAGTTCAAAGGTGCAGAATGCAAGTCAGGCATCAGCTTTTTTGTATGTATGACATAGTATATATTGTTGTATGCAAAAGATGCACTATTTTTTATTGCCATACATACTTGGTTTTATGAATGCTTGGCTTTGGTTATCCAAAGTTTGGAGGGTATACGCCTACATGCATTATCCTCGACAACCTGAGGGTAAAAGGGGCATAGTGACTTCCTTGGGTTTCGATTCCCTAAACCTCTTGAGGGGTTACGTGGACAGACTTTACCAATACCCTACGAGTGAGGTATAGTCGATGAGGTGTAACCGGTTGAAATGGACACCCTCGCTACCATACCAGAGGAGTTGGATTTAATTATAATTTATGGTAGGGGTAGTTGGCCTTAAAGGATCGGTTGTCAAACAAGCAGATACAGGCTAGTCGGAAAATGTTTAGGAAAATTTGTAACATCCCGTTCCAATATTTAATTTAATTTTCAAAATTTTAAAGTGAAAGGACGATTTTACTCTTAGGGTTCTTAGTGGTTTAAAAGTAATGAATTTGGGTAATTGAGTAGTACCGTTGCATAGAGCTCGTCGATGCAAGTCCGTAGACAGGCGGTACGCTCAATTCCGAATTATAACGAAGGAGAAAAGGGTCTGAAAAATAAAAGGGGAAAATGGACATTTGAAAATTTGTTTTAAAACTAGAAAACCCAGTTTTGCCCTCCAGAAAATGCACAGTGCCTGTTGGACTTCCCCGCGACACATCGTCGCCGACCGTTCAAGTGCGGCCACTGGTGACGACGAGACCGGTCGAAAAATGACCGGCTCCTTCCGGTGCCCCCATCTCGCTCCATTTCCGAGGAGCCTAGTCGCTCTAGCGACGGATTCTGAAAATTTTGACCCAGTTTTCAGCGGCTCCGACAACGGATTCTGTGGATTGAGGTATGCTTTCTCATCCTCTCATTGAACTCTAGCTATCTAGATAAGTGGTTTGGGTCAATTTTGAGTGTTGTGAGTTCGATCCAAAACGTAGGATTTGAGTCGACTGTGGAGGTGTTTTCTGGCTAGTTTCGGCCACTTTTTGGCTGGGGTCCAAGACCAAAAGTCACTCCCCTTGTAGTGGTGGTTCTAATGGTATAAGGGTTGACCAGCGATTTGGAGGTTTTCCAATCCCGAAATTTACTCAAGACACCCACCACTGCCGGTGGCGGGTGGCAGTGCGTAGGCCACTTTGTGGTGGTTCATTGAGTTCCAAAATAGTCCCCATGTTGTCTTGAGCATAACGGTATGCTTGGATTAGAAATTGGATATCGTTTGATTGTCGAATGGATATGACGCCTATTATGCGATATCCGAGTTCGATTGGTTCGGACCGTTCGATCGGTCCCATTTTCTAATATAGGAATGTTTGGATTAAAAATCGAAGGTTGTGGGCCCCGCGGGCCCAATTGGTTGAATTCCACGATCAAGGTCAAACCGATTGTTGGATCTAGACGAGACTTCTAGGATGGGTTTAGCGATGGTTATGGACCAATAGGAATTGTCAAATAACTAAGTGAGGTTGTGGGCCCTACGAGCCCAGTTGGCCGGGAAGGTGATAGTGTTGGCTTCGTTAAGGCCGAAGAGTAAGTTATATTGGTAAAGTGGTCTTTATTCTAGAATTAGTTGCTTACTATGTTATTTTTTTAATTTTCATGGAAGGTTTAATTGTCAGCTTTATTTTCAAGAAGGACATATTTATATGTTATAATTATTCAGTTAAGGCTTGGAATGAATTTAAGTGTTTATATATGGTAGAAAGGATTTGGAAAATGGTTTCGGGAAAGTGGACTTATGGAAAAATGAATTTTATTATAAGTTGGGAATAATGGTTTTCAAACCCACCACAGGTATACTCCTCAGTTGCCTTTGGAACAGTCCAGTTATTTATGACAACGCCCCATGAGTCTCGGGGACTCTTGTGCGAGGATATGCGTTTCAGGCTGATCACCCAATTCTGTGAGGATATGCGTTCTCGGGCTGACTATGTGTCCCCCAAGTTCTGCCAGGATATGCGTTCTCTAGCTGACTAGGTGTCCCCTGAGTTCTGCGAGGATGTATCATGTGTGGTACTTGAAATTGACAAAACCATATTGGAATTGACTGATTTATGATTGGGGGTACACCTATGTGAGGAGTATTTAAGTTATGAGACGCTTTTAAATTGAAATTGAGGATTTCATCTTGGTATTTATGGGTGGAAGTTTAAATAAATATTTTCATATTTATGAGGCATATTTTATTTAAACCATTGATATTGACATAAAGGTTTCCGCGTGGTCAATGTTGAATTACTAGTTTTCTATTTTTCCATTTATCGGCAATAATTTAATATATATATATATATATATATATGTACACATGTGATGGATTGAAGTTTGTTTTGCAATCAATATTTTATGCTTAAGTGGCAGAGAATTAATTAGAGCATAAAGAACTACGTGTGGCTTGATCCCTCAGTAAGGGTACATAGGCAACCTAGACTAATCTAGGTGCAGCCACGGAAGAGAATATATTCTGGGGAAATTGATATGGATATTGGATTCGAAATCTATTTAGTGCTTTTGTTGGATTCAATTTGAACATGTGGGTGGGACCGAAGCCCGATTAATAACTGATTATGTTGTATATAGAGGCATGATGCCATTCAGATTAAATTGTCTTATGCATGTTGAAGATTTGGATTATAAATTGTGATATTTACAGGTAAAATAAAATGGAAAATATCCGTTTTTCAAGGTAGACTCTACCGATTTTTCGGTAGAAGTCAAAACCTTAAGCAAAGTGTCATTATGGGGATTAAGGTAAAAAGGGTATTCTGGTCTATCGTGCCCGATACCTATCAGGTGTTGGATATGCATGGGGTTCGACTCGGATTCCAAAGTGGAATTTGAGTTGGGTCCTGTCAAAATTACTTGAGCATGCCGATTGTTTTGGATCCACAATAAATGGATACAGTTTGTGTATGTCCATATTCTTTTACTGATTTTGAAATAAATCTTTGACCATTATTATTATCATTATTATATTCATTATTTATTTTGAAACTTGGCAGGAGCCTTCTTGGAGGTTGTTGATACTATTCCATTACCTCTGGGGTTGGGCTAATTCTCAAATAAATTTTGTATAATATTATAAATTATTTTTTTGCTGTTGTTAAACACTTTGATCCAATCCGTTTTAATTTATTTATAAAGGCTTAACGTATTTTGGGAATTTTGGAAGTATAACCATTGGATTTAGGTGTTATATTTTTGAGATACTCAAGGTATGTGCCGCTGTCACGTGTCTCGATTTTGGGGCGTGACACGGCCAAAACCCTTACGGGGTTGGCTTCGATTGACCAAGTTCCGGCCACTTTTTGACAAAAGTCCAAGACCAAAATTTGTTCCGCTAGGGGTGATTGATATGTGGGTATAATTATTGGTCGGCGATTTATAGTTTTCATGTCGCCGAAAAATCTCTCAAGACACCTGCCACTGCCGGTGGTGGGTGGCGGTGTGTGGGCCACCTTGTGGCTGCCCGTTGAGTTCTAAAATGTTCCCCACGTCATCCTGAACACGACGGTATGCTCGGATTAGCGATAGGTTGCCATTTGACCGGGTTCAATAAGTTCGAACCGTTCAATTGGTCTCATTTTCAAATATATTGTTCCTCGTATCTCTAGGATCGTGTAGGAACTGGTTGATAGAGAATTGGAGTCCCGGATACTCCGAATCAATGATTCTAGGGTTAGGTGACTCGGTCATCGTCCAATCGTGCGATTGAGAGTCATCCAACCGCTACATCGAGACCAAATCCTTAGGATTTGTTAAGTAGACTTTGTTAGACCTAATGGTAAGTTTGACCGCACTATTGACCACAGATTTTTCGAGACCATTTTGTCCATTGGAAAGTACCAGAATGGCCATAGAATCTTTCTAAAACCGTGGACACCTTAAATTCCGGGAACTAGGTTTTTGAATTAAAGTTCGTGGTTGAAAACATTTATTAATTAAGTCTTTGTATTCTCTCAAATAGGTGCTTAGGCTTTGTGTAGCCAACATGAGAGACCCTTGCAGGGTTGAGCTAGCTTGGACTTTTTGTGAGTGGACGTTGGGTTTTAAAAATAAGCATTGTTTTTCAAGTATAAATTTGCATGCATAAATGAGGTTTTGATTTAGAACTTGATTTGTTGGGTTATGAGAATTCGAGATTTTTGGCAAGTTATGATGTTAGTTTTACTGTGTTACGATGATATTATTGGTATGAGTATGAGTATGAGTATGAATTTAGAGAGAGAGAGAGAGATATATATATATATATATATATATATATATTGTTGAGAAAATGGAATTTGGCTGTGGTATTCGAGATATCTGTTGTAACCATGATATGTACCTCCCCGTTTTGTTATGGATGATAACCACACGTGCGATGAGAGGTGCCGGCGTGTGGTAATTATGATGATGATGATCCTGGGCACCCTTGGCCAAGTGTGCCGAAGGCCTTTGGCTGGGCAGTCTGCGCGAGTAAGACTTGAATTCAGCCGCAGATTGATGCAATGCCAACGTGTGTGCTGAAAGCAAAAGTCCCTCGGTTGGACGGCTCATCCCTAGTCACAAGGCCAATACAATGTTGGCCTGTGGTCTAGTCAAATAGTCCCCTGTGTTGCGCCCCCAGACCGTAGCTCGAGGACTAGTGAACCCAAGCCAAGCAACTCTCCATGAACATCCGACTTCATCGTAGGATTTCCATTTCTATTTTCCTATCGAATAATTATGGCTATGTAAATTAAAGAAAAACTCCTAGATTTGCTTTGATATGCCCATGTAGGGTTGAAATTGAGTCTAGAGGCCCATTTTATAATTTGTGTGTGCGTGATGTTTACAGGTGGAAAAATTCTAGGTAAATTTCTATTTTTCATTTTTCAGTGGAGACTCTGTCGAAATTTCGGTAGAAGTCTTGCACATTTTTCTTTACATTGTGGGGAAGAGGGTTAAATTTAGACCTGACAATATTGTATACGACACGTTAACACGACACGAATTCGCACGAAATTATCAGTATTTGGGTTAGTCTTATCGGGTCGGGTTGATAACGGGTGAAGCCGTTATCTTAATGGGTAATTTCAGTATTTTTCGCGAATAACCCGTTAACCCGTTAAGAGCAGGGGTATTTTTGTAAATTTACGTTATAAAATACCTATCTAACCCCACCAATGGCATGCTCCTATCATTCCAAATTATTATTTTATTTGTGTTCTTACTATTTTATATTGTTGATTAATTACTTAAATCCCTAAGATTAATTTACTCTTAATTACAAATACAATCTAACCCACCAATGACATACATCTCTCATTCCATATTATTATTTTGTTTATGTTCTTACAATTCTACATTGTTGATTAATTACTTAAATTCCTAGGATTATTTCTATATTGATTACAAATACAATCTAGCCCCACCAATAGCATCCTCTTTTCACTCCATATTATTATTTTAATTATTCTCAAATACTTAATATATTATTCTTTTATCACAAAGAATTGTCTAATTTGTGTTTTCATTTAACAATTTGTTAACAAATATAGTCTATTTTTTTAAATGGGTGAAGAGCGTGAAATGAGTAAAAAAATAACTCATTAGTCTTAACGGGTCGGGTTGGGTTTTCGCGAATTTGAACGGGTCGGGTTCGGGTTTAATATTTCTCACCCGTTAGCTTAACGGGTCGGGTCGGGTCAATTCACTTTTTTAACGAGTTGACACGAAACCCGCAAACACGACACATTTGCCAGGTCTAGTTAAATTAGTAAGTGGGCCCGAGATCGTTTGGATATCGGAAGGGAAGCAGGGTTCGACACGAATTCCAATGGGGAAATTCGGGTCAGGTCTTGTCAGTCGGAACCAATGTCGTACATATACCCCATTGGAGATTAAGTTAAGCACCTTAAATCCTTTTCTTACCTACCATTTCTATTGGTCCTTTTTCATTTTTCCAGCACCAAAAAAGTTCTAATAAAAAAGAAAAGGAAATGAAAAATGCTAAAGAAAGTGATTAAGCAATCTCTCCCAAGTCTCTCCAACTCATGTAGTATATATTATAGGCTTGATTGCTGTTTTAACCCCCTGGAATTTAGCCCTTTTGTCGATAGAGAAAAAACAACTTAGTATGCATTGTGATTCTGAGTGATGGGGTATCAGTTGTTCTTCATAATTGTTGTCGTCCAAAGTTCCCTATCCAAGCACCCGTAATGAAAAATGGCACACGTATAGTGTCTTTTAGTCCATAGGAACTCCAATTTAGACTACTGACTAAGGTGTAGTGGGTGCATAGTGTGTTTTGTCCCAAACCATACGATTAAAAATGGTCTAAATTGAGCAATCTTTTACTAGTGAGGGAAATAGCATTTATTTACCTTGAATATCTGTGTTGTACTGTAATGAATCAGACTTGGATTGAAAGAAATGTGGGAAAGGGATTGGATGACTAGCTTCTTGCTAGGTAGTGTCTGTCTGGGCGTCATCTTTGTCAAATTTCCAGTTATGATAAAAAGCAACACGTTTGGCTGACAAAAACCCGCGGTCGGTGTCGGTGACACAAAAGCTAGTCAGTCATGTTTGAAAAAAGCATGCCATCTCTTGGCAGCACCCAACTCTCCTGATCCTGAAGCTCTATAAAGCATATTATTATTGCTTAAAATAAGACAAAAAAAATTAAAATATTGGTTTGAGATGGAATGTGAAAAGGAAAAGGAAAACTGAGAGACAGAATCTTCAGTCTACAGAAGAAAAGTAGTATGGATTTGGTCTCTGGCCTCAATAGTCTAAAGCTCCTTGAAAATCAAGAAACAATAAAGCTGCTTGGAGATCAAGTTTAGCACCTTTTCTTCTTTCCCTTGCCGACCCTAGTGGAATCCCACTACACTACACTCTATTCTCCTTTTTCATTTTTCCAGTACCAAAAGAATTAATTTATTTTCTGTAACATGAAAAGGTTAAAGTTAAACAAATTAAGAAACCGTGTCCCTCTCATTACATTATCATATTATAATGTCACGCTCCATAACCATGACGCCTCCTCTCTCTCTCTCATTACTTGAAAATAGAGTATGATTTTCATTACTTGAAAGTAAGGTATGAACCTACTACACCAGAAAATGCTGTGAAGATATAACTAGTTCATTTCGAATTATAAGCTAGTTATTTACCTAGCTAGCTAGTTGATTCAACTTCCCCATTAGCAATGGCAACTGTACGGAAACTGATAGTTGAAGTTGTTGACGCTCGCAATCTGTCCCCGAAAGACGGGCGCGGCACGTCTAGCCCCTATGTGGTGGTGGACTACCACGGGCAGCGGAGACGCACCCAAACGAAGCTCAGCGACTTGAATCCTGTGTGGAACGAGTTGCTCGAGTTTGAACTGAGAAGGCCTTCTGACGTGTTTGGGGATGTGCTTGAGCTGGATGTATATCATGACAAGAATTACGGCCCCACCACCAGAAACAACTTTCTCGGCAGGATTCGCTTGAGTTCCTCCCAGTTAGTCAAGAAAGGTGAGGAGGCCTTGATTTATTTCCCCTTGCAGAAGAAGAGCTGGTTCACTTGGATTCGCGGTGAGATTGGGTTGAAGATTTATTATGTGGATGAGGTCGTGCCACCCCCTGCTCCGCCGTCTCCGGCGCCACCGCCGCCCAAAGTGGAAGAACCAAAGCCTGAAACAGCGCAACCTCCACCGCCTGAATCTGCCTCGCCCCAACCTACAGACCAGCCACCAGCTGAAGCGGCGCCACCAAAAGAAACCGAACAAACACCGCCACCTGAACCCGAGAAGCCCGTCCAAGAGCCTCCAAATGAGGCTGCTCCGCCACAACAGACCGCGACTGAAGTAGCAGAATCGGGTCCCTCACCGCCACCAGCCACTGATGATGATCCAAATCAGGATCAGGCAAACCCACCCCGCCACCAGTAGCACCTGAAGCTGCTCCCATGCCCATGCAACGTGATCATGAAATGGCAGCACCTGTGCCACAAGTCAAATTCCACGGAATCAACGGTCCACCGCCAATGCCAAGGCCTCCGGTTGTGCCCGGTGGAGCCCTCAACTATACGTCGCAGCTGGAGCCAACGGAAAGCATGTCAATGGACCGGCCGTCGTTTGATCTGGTGGAGAAGATGCACTACCTCTTCGTCCGAGTGGTGAAAGCGCGCTTCCTCCCAGCCAATGGCAGCCCAATCGTAAAGATCTCCACTGCCAACTACCACATCACATCCAAGCCCGCCAGAAAAACCCACTGCTTCGAATGGGACCAGACCTTCGCCTTCGCCCGCCAATCACCCGATCAATCTGACGCCTCCATCCTCGAAGTCTCCGTGTGGGACCCACCTTTATTCGACCCCACACTAGCCTCGGAGGTGGCTTCCGGCCATCAGTTCCTCGGCGGAATCTGTTTCGACGTCACGGAAATACCCCTGAGGGACCCGCCGGACAGCCCTTTGGCAGGGCAGTGGTACCGGCTGGAGGGAGGTGGGGCCCGTATCAACGGCGATCTGATGCTTGCCACGTGGATGGGCACCCAGGCAGACGACTCATTCCCGGACGCGTGGAAGACGGACACGGCGAGAAATCCAAACGCTCGAGCCAAAGTCTACCAGTCTCCGAAGCTCTGGTATATCCGAGCCACCATCCTCGAAGCGCAAGACGTTCTGCCCGTAACGGCGTCGTTGAATTTGAAGGAAGCCACGTTCCAGGTCAAAGGCCAGCTCGGATTCCAATTCCTCAAGACCGAACCTACCGTCACCCGAAACGGTGTGCCGTTTTGGAACCAAGACTTGATGTTCGTGGCCGCCGAGCCGTTCGGCGACCATTTAATTTTCACCGTAGAGAACCGGCTACCGAAGGGAGCGGTCACCTTGGGCGTGCTGCGAATTCCACTCAGCGCCGTCGAACGACGCGTGGACGATCGCAAAGTGGCGTCGCGATGGTTCAGCTTGGAAAATCCAGACGGCAACGAGAAGAGGATGTACAGAGGCAGAATGCACTTGCGCCTTTGCTTCGACGGCGGATATCACGTAATGGACGAGGCGGCGCACGTGTGTAGCGACTACCGCCCGACGGCGAGGCAACTCTGGAAGCCACCGCTCGGCACGGTGGAGCTCGGCGTCATCGGATGCAAGAACTTGATACCGGTCAAGACCGTCAACGGTAAAGGATGTACGGACGCCTACTGTGTGGCTAAGTATGGACCAAAATGGGTACGCACGCGTACCGTATGTGATAGTTTGGAGCCCAAGTGGAACGAGCAGTACACGTTTAAAGTCTACGATCCGTGTACGGTGCTGAGCATCGGCGTTTTTGATAATTCCGGATCTGGTTTCGAAATAGACGGTTCAAAAGACGCCACGCGTCCTGACTTTCGTATCGGGAAGCTACATGTACGTATATCTACGTTGGCTACGGGTAAAGTGTACAAAAATACGTATCCTCTGCTGGTTTTATCACCCTCTGGCTTGAAAAAAATGGGTGAGGTGGAGATCGCGGTACGCTTCGTTAGCGTGAGCCCAACCTTGGATTTAGTCCACGTGTACTCGCAGCCATCGCTGCCGTTGATGCATCACGTAAAGCCGCTGGGCCCGGTCCAACAAGATATGTTGAGGAGAGCGGCGGTGAAGATCGTGGCCGCCCACTTGTCGCGATCTGAACCGCCGCTGGGGCGGGATGTCGTGCTTTACATGCTGGACGCGGATTCACAAGGCTTTAGTATGAGGAAAGTGCGCGCCAATTATTTCCGCATCATCAATGTCGTAGCGGGGCTGATGGATGTCGTTGGGTGGATAAACGACACGCGTTCGTGGAAGAATCCAATGGCCACGATTCTCGTACACGCGTTGCTGTCGCTGCTTGTGTGGTTTCCAGATCTCATCGTCCCTACCTTAGCGTTTTACGTGTTCGTGATTGGTGTTTGGAACTACAGGTTCCGCTCCCGGGCCCCACTTCAGCACTTTGACCCGAAGCTTTCATTGGCGGAGACCGTTGACCGTGATGAGCTGGACGAGGAGTTTGATGCGGTGCCGAGCACCAGATCATTCGAGGTGGTGCGGGCGAGGTACGATAAGCTGCGGATGCTGGGCGGACGTGTGCAGTCGGTGTTGGGAGATTTCGCGACGCAAGGGGAGCGCGTGCAGGCTTTGGTGACGTGGCGGGACCCACGTGCGACGGGGATTTTTGTGGGGTTGTGCTTCGTGGTGGCGATGATACTGTACATGGTGCCGTCGAAGATGGTGGCAATGGCGTTTGGGTTCTATTATCTGCGCCATCCGATCTTTCGTGATCGAATGCCGTCGCCGGCTTTGAACTTCATCCGAAGGCTGCCTTCGCTTTCTGATCGACTTTTGTAGGGGCGCATGGCTGTTGGGCTAGCTAAGGTTGATCAGGTTTCAAATCTATCAAGTTTTTTTTTTCTAGTTTTTGTTTGTAATTTTTGATGTAAGAAATTGGAATTAGACAAGGAAGAGAAGTAATTAGTAATATGCATATTGTAATGGTTGTCCTAAGAAGGAAGAGAAGTTGGGCATTAGGAGCTTCATGCTCGGAATAAAGCTCCTTGGTTGAGACACTTATGATCCCTATCGAGTGAGAGTAATAATGGAAGTGGACCAAGTTTCTCTTGTTCTTAGCTCTACAAGAAAACCAGTTATTAGTGGCCAGAAAATTGCTACCAACTATGGTTACGGGTGCTCACTAGAAGCTCGTTACAAATTTTATTCGGTGACCATTCCCAAATATTCGTCACCGAAACAGGAGCCACAATTTTGTACAGAAATATTTAAAAGACTTGACTGACAATGAGGGCCATATGCAGGATTTATAGGAGTTTGTGTATGATTTTCTAAATAGTTGATATGAAAATATCATACCAGAAATTATTGATGTTGGATTATTTTGTATAACATCAACTGAGTAATTTAAAAGTTGGAACAATAGTTAACAACATGTGCTATTTTGACCAATTTAAGATAGGGATGATTTATCAGTCCACGAATGATTTATATATGAAACAAACAAGTTTACATTCCTGGAAAAGTCAGTACCTTTCTTTACCCGCTAACATAAAATATTATCATGCCAGAATTTTTCAGTCAATTGGCTGCAAATTTTCTATAAAATCCACTTCTGCCACACACAGTTTTCAAATCCCAACTTCACATTTTTCATGCAACTCTCTCTGTCTCTTTCTCTGCCTCTCTCTCCTTCCCTCTCTCTCCCTCTCTCTCTCTCTCTCTCTCTCTCTCTCTCTTCGTTCAACTGGGAAGAGGTCGTTGCCTTTTGGGTCTCCTTTAGTTTCTGTAAGTTCTGAGTTCTGTCTCATTTTCTAGTGAATTTTCTGCCACATGCAAGTTCTTTAATGCCTTGTTTGTTTGTTGAGAAAATAAAAAAATTTAGTTTCCAGAATGATGAGATGCTTTCATTGAACTGAGCCTACTGGTGATTCAATTACTCAGCTCTCAGTTTGGTTTCAAGATTTTGGTTCCAATCAAATGACACAATAACACCATCCCAAAATTTCAAAATACCGATTTTCTTTTATAGTCCTTTCTTTTCTTAGACCCCAAACAGTTCTTAAAAAGGGTCAACTTTTATTTTTATTTTTGTAGTTTTGGACATTTGGTTGTGCTCTGTTTCTCTGTTTTCCACTTGAAGAAATGTGACTTTTTTTTATTATAATGTTTTGTAATTGCTTGAAGCTTGGGTTCTGTTTAGCTCTCTATTTTGCTACAAGGGTCCTTTTGATTCCTTTCTCTGGGCCTAATTTTAGCTGCAGACTTTTTTTAAATTTTATTTATAAATATATTGCAACTATTCCATTGGTGGTTGAATTCCTGAGATACATAAGATGGTTGCTTTATACTTTTCTTGAAATTTTGTTCATCTTTACACTGTTTCATGTTCTAGTTTTAGAACTCTTTTCTTTTTCAGAATTTTGGTTGAGAATTCCTCTTCATTTATCTGTACCTCCTAACTTAGAGTGGCTTTCTGATTGAGAATTACATTCATCTGTAACAATATTTGAACAGGAAATGGCTAGAATTCCCATCTTCTTGATGGGACTTCTTTTCTTATGTTTCTGCATGTCCATTGCTGAAGCACAATACATTAATTATAAAGATCCCAAACAGCCATTAAATTCTAGAATCAAGGATTTGGTGAGCCAGATGACTTTGGAGGAAAAGATTGGCCAAATGGTGCAGATAGACCGCAGTGTTGCTTCAGCTGAGGTGATGAAGAAGTACTTCATTGGTAAATATCACTATGATTTTTCTTTTCTATGTAAACAAAACCTATAGAGATTAAAAAACGAAAAGTATCTCTTCTGCATTTGTATGTAAGTTGGATTTAATGGAAGAAAAAATCTGTTTCGGGCAGGGAGCATATTAAGTGGGGGTGGGAGCGTTCCATCACAAAAGGCTTCTGCAGAAACTTGGATTAACATGGTCAATGATTTTCAAAAGGGTTCTTTATCAACTCGGCTTGGAATTCCATTGATTTATGGCATTGATGCTGTTCATGGCCACAACAACGTCTACAAGGCAACAATCTTTCCTCACAATATTGGGCTCGGAGCCACCAGGCAAGTAGATATGCCCTCAATATTAACATTTCGCTTAATTGTTTCGTAATCCTAGTCTCAAGATGCCATGTTAATGTTTTCTTTTCCTGTCTGTGGTGCTGTAATATTCAAAGCCTGGTAGAAGTAAAGTTGTGTAAAGATGTAGATGAGCCAATTCCATATATGAGATATTAGTTTCTTCAACAGCTAGCCTTTAATCTTCTTAAGAGTTCAAACTACAGAAAATTTAAGAAAGATTAAATTTGTGCTAATATAAACTTCCTCAAACTTTAAATCAACCAGGGATCCTGAACTTGTTAAGAGGATCGGAGCTGCAACTGCACTTGAAGCTAGAGCTACAGGCATTCCATATGTCTTTGCCCCTTGTATAGCGGTAACTAGAATTATATCGTTCATCTGATAAGTATCAACATAAATCACTTTAAGCTGAGCTGTGATCCCTCGTAATTCTATCTGTGCAGGTTTGCAGAGATCCAAGATGGGGTCGCTGTTATGAAAGCTACAGTGAAGATCCTAAGATTGTTCAAGCAATGACTGAGATCATTCCCGGTTTACAAGGGGAGATACCAGCTAACTCTAGAAAGGGTGTTCCCTTCGTAGCAGGAAAGTAAGAATTTTAATTCCTGGGTTTTTTACTTAAGTTGTCTATGTCTGTTTAATAAACTAGTTTGGTTAACATTTAACTGTGCTAAACTTTTTCCTTTGATCAGATAAGGTAATTACTTGTACATAATTAGACTTAAATTTGCATGGTATCTGTATTGCAATTTCATTCTATGAAAAATGTAAAACGAGATTATTTCTTGAAACCAGGACTCTGGAGCCTTAACACGCAAGGCTGTTTTGGGCTAATTATGTCATAGGTTTATGAAAAATATTTGTGACCCTCAGTTTTGTCGTCCATCTCAAATGTGATAATCTGATGTTATAGGTTAGTGCTTAATTTTTGTCATTGTTTGTATCGTTTTTGTCATCTCTTATTTGTAACCTCAGCTGCATCCATTTCAATGTGCTTGGTACATTGGTCATAATGGTCCTATGAAAGTAACATTTTTGTATTCATGTATCTGGTTGTGGACTTATATGAATGGATCATGTTCCACTAACTGTGTAAATCAAAAGTAAAAGTCAAGCACTAAAATACCAAACAAAAATTAAAAGAGAGACAGAGAGACAGAGAGAGACAGAGAAGGAGATTTATATCTGATTTGGTCCTAGTTTTCTTTATTGGCCCACATAAATCCAGTATAGCATGCTTGGTTCCTATAGGAATTCCTTCTCTTCCCTTTCCTTTTTCTTTATCTTTCTTTTTATCCTTCTCTTTGGAGGTAAGGGGTGGTGTTGGTTGTTGAATAAAGTAAGAGATGAAGAGTGCATTTAAGCTCCTTCAGATAAATATCAGTAGGTTCTCTAGGAACTGCAAAGTTAATATACTGTGGTTGCAAAGGCCACTGTTCTCCCCATATTGTTGCACTCTGATTTGTGTAATTAGAATGAGTGATACATCACCATAGAGAAAAGAGCGTATTTACAATTCCAGTTCTCGTTACATATTATCTAAAAAATCATTAATAATTTTTGGATTCCAAACAATAAGTCTCTTATTAATTTTACAAGCTATTTTGTTTATAATATTCTCTCATTTCTGTTGTAAGTAAAAAGGTTGCAGCTTGTGCAAAACATTTTGTGGGTGATGGTGGAACAACCAAAGGCATCAATGAGAATAACACTGTGATAAACAGACACGGCTTGCTCAGCATTCACATGCCAGCGTACTATAACTCAATTATCAAGGGTGTGGCAACCATTATGGTATCCTACTCAAGCTGGAATGGAGTAAAGATGCATGCTAATCACGATCTTGTCACTGGCTTCCTTAAGAATACGCTACGTTTCAGGGTAAAATCATATTTATGTTTTTAGTTTCGTTCTTGGTCCCTTTCACTATTATCAATTTAAAAACTAAAGCATTATTGTACAACCTTGTGGATTGTTTCAGGGTTTTGTCATTTCAGATTGGGAGGGTATTGACAGGATCACCTCTCCACCTCATGCCAACTACTCTTATTCTATTCAGGCAGGAATCAATGCTGGCATTGACATGGTAATAATCTGCATCTCTTTTTGTTGGCCTTTTCTTTTTCTTTTTCTTCTTTCTTTCTTTCTTTCTTGAATTAAATTGAAAAAACTTGATGATGTTTGTTAGTTGACTTCTAACACACCTATTTCTCTGCATCTTAAAGGTCATGGTTCCATACAACTATACGGAATTCATTGGCGGTTTAACCTTCCTGGTGAAAAATAAGATCATTCCCATGAGCAGAATTGATGATGCAGTAAAGAGAATTTTGCGAGTTAAGTTTGTCATGGGCCTATTTGAGGAACCGTTCGCTGATATGAGCCTGGTCCATCAGCTTGGCAGTCAGGTAGTTATTGATAAACTTGACACCATTCTACAAGCAATACTAATGTGGGAAACTTAATCTGGTGTTTTGTATTACTAATTTCACAGGAACATAGAGAACTGGCTAGGGAAGCTGTGAGGAGATCGCTGGTGCTGCTAAAGAATGGTGAATCTGCTGACAAGCCATTTCTACCCCTTCCCAAGAAGACATCAAAAATACTTGTAGCTGGCAGTCATGCAGATAATCTTGGCTATCAGTGTGGTGGGTGGACCATTGAGTGGCAGGGATTAAGTGGCAACAATCTCACAGAAGGTAAATTGAGAGCCTCATCGTTCGGGTGTGTGAAAGTCATCATTATTTGGAGTTGACCTAATGGTACTGCAGAGAAGAGCTTTTATACTATGATCAAAACCTATTTTAAAAGATTAGGGACTGGAGACATGTTTGTATGAGGCCTGACTGGGACTACTAAAATCTTACATGAAACTGATTTTTTTTCAACAGGCACCACAATTCTTACTGCCATAAAGAACACAGTGGATCCAAAAGCACAAGTAGTCTACAAGGAGAATCCTGACTCTGACTTTGTGAAATCAAATAATTTCACGTATGCCATTGTTGTAGTCGGAGAACATCCATATGCCGAGACATTTGGTGACAGCTTAAATTTGACAATCCCTGACCCTGGCCTGACCACTATCACTAATGTTTGTGGTGCTGTGAAATGTGTTGTTCTTGTCATCTCCGGCCGTCCTGTTGTGATCCAACCCTATGTCGATTCGATTGATGCTCTTGTCGCAGCTTGGCTTCCAGGAACTCAAGGCCAAGGAGTAGCTGATGTTTTATTTGGTGACTATGGTTTCACTGGAAAGCTTTCTCGCACTTGGTTCAAAACCGTCGATCAGCTACCTATGAATGTTGGAGATGCACATTATGACCCTCTCTTCCCGTTTGGATTTGGTCTCACTACAACCCCCACCCATTTCAACTAGGTATTCATGTAGTACTCTTCAAACTGGATGGTTATTTATCTGAATAATAAAATGATTAATTAGAGGCTTATTCATTTGTAAGTCTTTAATTTAAATTCGTAAGTAAAGTTTCTCAATGAATGCAATAGGTATTTTTTTTCAGACGTGCATTATACTGAACTAACATTCACTCATGAGTATTTGTATTGGATGAGAAATTATGGTAATGCTTTAAAAATGTTTAACACGACTGGTTCATATGAGAGAGTCTAATATGTGTGAGATACAAGTCATGAATACATTTACATTAAAAGCGTTGGCTCTTCGTCATGCTCGTCATTGTGCTCTTAGATTACGACTATCCAATATAGAGATTGAGGGAGATTGAAAGGTTTTGCAAATCGTCAATAAAGATATCCGACTACCGTGGAATATTCATTCTATCATCCAGAATATTTGGCATATGCTGAACCAAATCTTCAATTTTTGTGTTCGACATATCTTCCGAGAAGCAAATAGGTTGCAGATAATTTCACAGGTCTTGGCCATGTACATGATCATCCGTGCATTTGGTCTTTATATTTTTCTAGTACAGTATAAAATAAGAAGTTGTCATGTCACATTATTACTAGCCCCTGCTCATATAGTCTTCAACTTGGAGTGATTGGTTGTTATATTTTTAAAATAATTGATTGTCTAAACTACAAAGGGAGAGGGGTTTCTTACACACACCAATCTGCCATGGGGGTTCCTATACAAGTCGAGGTTATATTAGATGTTGCTCTCTTTAGCATTTTCTGAATCGAAGGCATTTCTTGCTCTCTTTAGTATTACTGCTTGTGGTAATTGGAACAATAGGGAGTAGCAGATAATTTATCAGTATGCATGAATGAAGAAGCAAACAAGTTTACATTGGTAGAAGTCAGTTTTCTGTACCCGCTAAGATAAAAATATCATATCAAAGCTTTCAATCAATTGACTTGACAGCCAACTTCCTTTGAATGTACTAATATTTAACACTCTTCTTCACGTCCCAACTCTACATTTTTCACGCAACTCTCTCTGCCTATCACTCTCTTCCTTCAACAGAGCAGAGGTCATTGCCCCTTGGGTCTCCTTTACTTGTCTGTAAGTTCTGTGTTCTTTCTCACTTTCTAGTGATTCTTGTTCCACATGCAAGTTCTTTAATGCCATGTTTGTTTGCTGAGAAACAAGAACCTTTTAGTTTCCAGAATGATAGTCCTCCATTCAACTGAGCCTAGTGGTGATTCAATTACAGAGCTCCCAGTTGGGTTTAACCAGGAAATAGCACCAAACCATATATAAATTCATAGTCACAATTCTCTTTTATTTTCCTTTGTTTTCTTAGAAACCAAACAGCTACTATGCATGTGATCTGTTTCTGACTTGAAGAAATGTAACTTTTTTATTTTCTCTTTAATTCTCTATTTCAACATATAAGGGTCCTTTTGCTTAATACTTTTCTGGGAAAAAGACGTTTTTATTTTTATGTAGGTAAGTTTTGTTTAAGGGAAGAAGAAATTTGTTTTGGGCAGGGAGTATATTAAGTGGGGTTGTGAGTGTTGGAGTACAAAAGGCTTCTGCAGAAACTTGGGTTAAACTGGTGAATGAAGATTTTCAAAAGGCTTCTTTATCAACTCGGCTCGGAATTCCATTGATTTATGGTATTGATGCTGTTCATGGCCACAACAATGTCTACAAGGCAACAATCTTTCCCCACAATGTTGGCCTTGGAGCTACCAGGCAAGTAGATATATATGCCTTCAACCATACTAACATTTCCCTTCGTTTTCTTTTGTAATCCAAGTCTCAAAGTCTTGAATTAATATTGATTAAGTTTAGAAAATAAAAAAGTGTTGTCCTAGCATTTAATTTGGAGAGAGGCAAAAATCAGGGCCAAGTATCAATATATATTTCTCAAAATCCAAACTAACATTGATAAAAAGATTAAAACTTGATGAAACTTAACCATACGTCCATGGGCTAAACATCCAAATGGTGTGATATAGGAAGATAAAAAAGATGCAAGCAAAGTTGTGTAAAGATGTAAATGAGTATATGACAATAGTACACATCTGATGCCATTCAAATGAGAAAGTTGTTTCTTTGGTCTTCTTAGGAGTTGAAACTATACAGAATTCAAGAAAGAGTAAATTTGTACTAATGTCAATTTCCTCAAACTGAAATCAAGCAGGGACCCTCAACTTGTTAAGAGGATTGGAGCTGCAACGGCACTCGAAGTTAGAGCTACAGGCATTCCATATGTCTTTGCACCATGTATAGCGGTAACTAAGTAATTTGTGCATCTTTTAATTAGTATCCACAGACATAGGTCACTTTAATTTAAGCTGAGCTCTAATTCCTCTCTTCTGTCTGTGCAGGTTTGCAGAGATCCAAGATGGGGTCGATGTTATGAAAGCTACAGTGAAGATCCCAAGATTGTTCAAGCAATGACTGAGATCATTCATGGCTTGCAAGGGGAGATACCAGCTAACTCTACAAAGGGCGTTCCCTTCGTAGCAGGAAAGTAAGAATTTTAGTTCCTTGGTTTGTTTGCTTCACAGTAAAAACATTAGATAGTGCTAAGATTTCACCTTTGATCAGATAAGGTAATTCTAAATAGATAATTAGATACCTTAAAATTCAAGGCTTGGTGCATAGAGCTTTTGGCCTTAATATATCAGGGTTGTGCTAAGTTTTTGTTATTCAGTAATTTCTGTCAAAGTTTGTGCATCCCTTTTGTTATTAAGCTTCATCTATTTGGAATGGTCAAACATTGCTATCAATGATGTTTGATTGGAGTTTGAAAGGTCGTATTCTTTTATCCATTTGCCATGGATGTGAGATTGGTACTTTTGTCTTATAGGAATGGTCTTGTGAAGACTTATAGGAATGGGCCATGTGTTCCAGTAATTTTGAAAATGAAGAAACAGAAACCGACTAAAGTACAACAAAATAATAGAGAGAGAGAGAGACTTTTTTTTCATATCCTTTTCTTTCGAGGGCGGTGGCTTATTGGATAAAAGAAGATATGAAGATCATATTTTTCAGCTAATTATAGATTTAATCGTATTTCTCTTCCTAATGTTGAATGAAGTTCCAAATTCGAATCTCTTTTCTTCAATTATTTTTAAATTTAAAAAAAATTCATTAAGCTCTTTTAGAGAAACATCAGTAGGTACTGTAGGAAAAAATAGACAAGTGCTGGCCCAACCAAACTTTGGGGTACTAGGATAATTTTAGTGTTGTTGCACTCTGACTTGTGCCTAAAAGGGACTTTGTTAATTTTAGCAATTAGAATTCATATCACAGAAAAGAATCAACATGTTTACCGGTTTCAGTTCTCGTTACACATGATCTTACTGAGAAGTTAATCAGTTTGAGATTCGAAAAACAAACTTGTTTCATAGTTAATACTTAATGTTCCATGATTTTCTGTTGGTGGTATGGTATGGCAGTAAAAAAGTTGCAGCTTGTGCAAAGCATTATGTGGCTGTGGCAGATGGTGGAACAAACAAGGGCATCAATGAGAACAACACACTGATAAACAAACATGGGTTGCTCAGCATTCACATGCCACCCTACTATGACTCAATTATCAAAGGTGTGGCAACCATTATGGTATCTTACTCAAGCTGGAATGGAGTAAAGATGCATGCTAACCGTGATCTCGTCACCGGCTTCCTTAAGAACACTCTCCGTTTTAGGGTAAATTCGTGTTTCTGAGTTTCGATTTTGGCCTTTTATCCATTTCACTAAACCTTTGTGGATTGTTTCAGGGTTTTGTCATCTCAGACTGGGAGGGTATTGACAGGATCACCTCTCCACCTAATGCCAACTACACTTATTCAATTCAGGCAGGAATCAATGCTGGCATTGATATGGTAATAATCAACATCTTTGTTGGCCTGTTTTTTTTTTCTTTCTTCTTTCCTAAATTGAATTGAAGGATACCTAATTCTCTGCATGTTACAGGTCATGCTTCCCTACAACTATACGGAATTCATCGACGGTTTAACCTTCCTGATAAAAAATAAAATCATTCCCATGAGCAGAATTGATGATGCAGTAAAGAGAATTTGTGAGTTAAGTTTGTCATGGGACTATTTGAGGAACCGTTGGCTGATCTCAGCCTGGTGAACCAGCTTGGCAGTCAGGTAGCTCTTGTTAAACTTGACACTATTCTGCAAGCAATATTAATTCATGCTGGAAACTGGTTAATTTTATCTTTTCTGTTACTGATAATTTCACAGGAACAAAGAGAATTGGCTAGGGAAGCTGTGAGGAGATCACTGGTGCTGCTTAAGAATGGTGAGTCTGCTGACAAGCCATTGCTACCCCTTCCCAAGAAGGCCTCAAAAATACTTGTAGCTGGCAGCCATGTGCATAATCTTGGCTATCAGCGTGGAGGGTGGACTATGGAGTGGCAGGGATTAAGTGGCAACAATCTCACACAAGGTACATTTGAGAGCCTTATCTTTCTGGTGTTTCAAAAGTTGCTCATCATTATTTAAAAGATAATTAAGTTAAATTAATACGGCACTAACCACTCATTTGGACTCACTCAACAATGTCATCTCATGATCAGGAGGACTGTTTAGTTTTTAGGTCAACATGCACGGACCGTGATGTAGAACAGCCCGTAGGTATTAGATTAAGCATGCAAACAATAGAACATAGAAGAATATAAGAGATCGAGGAGACGAAAATATAGATCGAAAAGACGAAAGAAAGGGTAGAATAGTAGAACAAGAAGAATATCGGGGTTGAGGAGACGAAAATATAGATCGAAGGGACGAAAGAAAGGACCGAAATCTGAGAACCGAGAAGGAAGAACAGGAATCACATAGTTTAAAGAGAAGGTTTACTCAATATCCAAATCTGAATTTTAAAATACTACATGGGGTTATTTATAGCAAACTAAAACCTAGACATAATAGGATACAAATCCCTTGCTTAAATAGAAATTCTAACCCAAATAAAATAGGAAAGTTAAAACCAGAAATCTGGAAATCTGGAAAAGTAGAAATCCTACTAAAATTTGGAAAACTAGAAAATCTAGGAAACTAACAAATACATTAGGAAACTAATAAATTTAGGTCCTACACATCCTGCATCAGACCGCCCTTACAAAAAATTAGGCAATTGGAAATCGGTTGATCATTTGATTATTTTGTGAATATTTTCATTGGTTAAGGACAAATTTGCCTACTTTTTTGTGAGAGCGATATTTGAATGTTGACCTAAACAATGAATGGTTTTGATCATGAGGTGACATTATTGAGTGAGCCCAAATGATAATCACTTAAAAGCACTTACAATGATTATTATATGGAGAAACACGCCTCCCAAGCACATTCTTCTCCTCAGAAGTGATTCTAGCATATCTATAATCACTCCCGAACGAGCCCTACTACTTCATCATGCTCTATCAAAACCTATTTTAAAAGACAAAGGATCAGGACAGGTTTCCATATGAGGCGTGCGAAGCACTAAAAATCTTATATGAAACTTATTTTTCTTCAACAGGTACCACTATTCTCACTGCCATAAAAAACACAGTGGATCCAAAATCCCAAGTTGTCTACGAGGAGAATCCTGATGCTGAATTTGTAAAGTCAAATAATTTCTCGTATGCCATCATTGTAGTTGGAGAACATCCATATGCCGAGACATATGGTTACAGCTTAAATTTGACAATCCCCTACCCTGGCCCGACCACCATCACTAATGTTTGCGGTGCAGTGAAATGTGTTGTTATCGTCATCTCCGGCCGTCCTGTTGTGATCCAGGCCTATGTCACGTCGATTGATGTTCTTGTTGCAGCTTGGCTTCCGGGAACTGAAGGCCAAGGAGTAGCTGATGTTTTATTTGGTGACTGGTTTCACTGGCACGCTTTCTCGCACTTGGTTTAAAACCAGCTCCCTATGAATGTTGGAGATGTGCATTATGATCCTCTCTTTCCCTTTGGATTTGGCCTCACCACAATACCCTTCCATGCCAACTAGGAAATCATTTATTAGCTACTCATATTTCCTTATCAAGCCTGACATTTTAGCTACTCTTCAATAAGGATCCGGCTCATCTGCCTTTGAAATTGTGCAGTTCACGAAACAGATTATACTTCTAACTTAAAGGCTTATAATTTATAATTTATAAGCCTTTAGTTTAAAGTCGTCACAATAAATCATTAAAAGAATAACATTTATATTTTTTCTGGCATCATTAACATTACTAATTTCATGGCACATCTTTCTGTAACTTTATTTTTACCAATCTGTATTGATTAAAACAAGAACTTCAGTTTGTATTGTATATTTCCTTGTATTCAAGGACCTCGGCCTCATCCAGCTTCTCCTCCTAGCCTTCATCCAAGCGTGCAAAGTTCTTGCCTTATAGCCTTGGAAAAAACAAAACAAAATTAACCATTCTAGCGCCTCATCTAGGACTGCTTCTATATCAAGCACTCGCTTTTATTATAACGACAAAATCTAAGTGCTTCGTGGAAAAGAGCTTTTATAAACAATAAGCACTTTTAAGTTGTTCTGTCAAACAGTTATTAAAAGTGTTTTTGGTTATCAAAATTGTTTTAACACTTCCAGACAGAAGCATATCCGCATAAAGTCGTCTCGTAGGGCTGTCCACATAAAGTTGGCAACCGTAGGTGGGCGGTCTTCAGTGGTATACCCGTCATATGTTAGTGACCATTTGGACCTCCCATTAGCTGTCTTCTTCTCGATGAAGGCTCCTTCTTGGGGCAGTCTTCACTCTTTTGCTGGTTCTTAAGGCCACATCTTTTCCTAGGGGCAGTTTTTAGTGTTGGCATGACTTGTGATTTGTGGGTCTGGAAGTAAATCTGAAAATCATTATTGATAAATTCTCCACCATTGTATAAGCGAAAAATCTGTATTCGAGCGTTGAATTGGGTTTCCATCTGTTTGTGAAAGAATTGGTACACAGAAAACAGTTCATTCTTATTTTTCAGCAAATAAAGTCATGTCATCGTTGTACAATCATCCACAAATGTGACAAACCATTGAACCCCAAATGGAGTTACTTATCCTGCGACAGGAGCTGATATTGTTGCTCTATCATCCTCTCTCTCTCACTGACTAATACTTTACTTGTTCAATCTCTATCCAATAAACTAATGTTCGTTAGTCAGATTACTGAATAATTGAATTGTTGTGTACTAATTTACCCGAATTTTTTGGCTCACGCAACGTGGTAACGTGGCTCACACAACAAAAGTTCAAGGGGAATATGTTGTAATTTTAAAGTCCAGGGGAAAACTGAAACAAATTGAATATTAAAGGGGACATTTGAAAAATAAACTATCGAAGGACTCTAGTTCCAAACTGAACCGAGCAACAAAACTCAACAATCACCCCGACCCCTTCTCTATCTCTTCCCCTCTCTCGTCTCCTTCACCGCTCTTCCCTCGACCCACGTTCGTTCGGTGAGAGCTGTCTCATCGTTCTCCTTTATTCTCCCTCTTTCTCCTCCAGCCTCCGCCTGCTCAGAGATCTGACTGCCGCGACAAAAACCAGGATAAGAGAGGCAAAACCCTCGCTCGTGGGTTTTAGATTCCGGAAATTTGAGCTTCAGACTTACAGATGCTGAAGACGATGATGATGATGCTGCGGAGATTAGCTTCTACTTATTGCAACCCATACAAACATAGAGGATGTATGCCTTTTGTTCAATCTAGTGTTTTCTTCAACAAATACTTTCATTCTCACTGGTTAGAGCGAAGAAAATATAAAAACATATACAAGGCTCGGTTGTTAGTGAGTTGGCTTTGCTAGTAAACCTTCTTTCTGCGTCTTTACTTTGCTAGTGAGTTCTCCAACTTATCTAGTGATTTTAGCAGCCCTGGAATCACAATTGTTGACCTTTAACACATTTGCACATCATACCAAATTCAGAAATCACAACCTCCTTTACCTTGCACATCACAACCAATGCAGCTATTTCAAATTTGCACCTAATAGAATTCAAAATCTCATATTTTGCCCAATAACTTACCTTTGCACAGCTAGCGAATCGCCTCCCATGATTCGCACTTGTCCAAGAGGTTCGGATTCTCGCAGTCTTACCATACCAACACATCATCTGCTGATTCTCCATTTTTCTTTCGCACCTCTAAGGTATGGACTTAGGTTATCTCCTCAATTATGTAGAGCCCTTTCCTTTCGAATAGAATAGGTATGGAGTTTTAGGTCTTCTTTCCCACCCCTAGATTTCTATCCCTTCAACTATGGAGTTTTCGGTTTTTGATTGAACTGCTATGGAGCTTTGGGTCTGAGGTTGAGGACGACTGGTTAGGCGGTTTCGATGGGTTTTGTTGGAACGCTCGATGGTTTTGGTTAAATTTTTTTTTTTCAATTTTCGAACCCCAAAAATCCTAAATGGAATGGTGAGTCAGTTAGTGGAATGGGTCACATGTGTGCCACGTCAGCCGTTAACAGTTGACCAAACGGTCAACTTAACAGAAGGATAAAGTTGGACAATTTTAATAACGTTAGGGTGTTAATTGATGAAATAATACCTCAGGGCCCATATTGAGAATGACCCAAAACCTTTATGGGATCTTTTGTCGTTAGCCCAAAGTTCAAGGGGAATATGTTGTAATTTTAAAGTTCAGGGGGAAACTGAAACAAATTGCAAATTAAAGGGGGCATTTGAAAAATTAACTATCGAAGGACTAGTTTCGAAGTGACTTTAGTTTGAACTGAACCGACCAGCAAAACTCAACAATCAGCCCGATCCCTTCTCTATCTCTTCGCCTCTCTCGTCTCCTTCACCGCTCTTCCCTCGACCCACGTTCGTCCGGCGGTGAGAGCTGTCTCATCGTTCTCCTCTATTCTCCTTCTTTCTCCTCCAGCCTCCACCTGGTCAGAGATCTCACTGCCGCGACGAAAACCAGGATAACAGAGGCGAAACCCTCGCGCGTGCGTTTCAGATTCCGGAAATTTGAGCTTCAGACTCAGAGACGCTGAAGATGATGATGATGATGCGGAGATCGGCTTCGACTTATTGCAACCTACAAAGACACAGAGGAGGTATGCCTTTTGTTCAATCTAGTGTTTTCTTCAACAAATACTTTCATTCTCACTGGTTAGAGCGAAGAAAATATAAAACCAGATACAAGGCTCGGCTGTTAGAGAAGGCTCGGCTGTTTGAGTTTGAGAGAAACTCAAAGTCACCCGAAATCCCTAATCTTGAGGACGCTTTGAATTTGTTCAATACCATGCTTCAAACGCGTCCTCTGCCTTCAATTGTCGATTTCAATCAAATATTGGGTCAAGTTGTGAAATTGAAACATTATTCGGCTGCCATATCTTTGTGTAAGCAAATGGATGTGTTGCGAATTGTTCCTAATGTTTGTACTCTAAACATTATGATTAACTGCTTTTGTCATCTGGGCCAAATGGGCAGTAGCTTATCGGTCTTGGCAAAGTTGTTCAAGTTTGGTTTTAAACCCGACGTTGCCACCTACAATACTCTAATCAAGGGCTTCATTATTGAGGATAGAATTGCTGAGGCAGCAGCACTTTTCTGTAAACTGTTGAAGGAAGCGCCCTCGTATCCCTTTACCAAGTTAGGACCTGGACAACCTAATGTCAGGACGTATACGGTAATGATTAGTGGACTTTGTAGCAAGGGCCTAATAAGTGAAGCGGAAAACTTGCTTACACAAATGAAAGAGAGAGGTTGTTCTCCAAATAGTTGCACCTACAACACAATTATCCGAGGGTGTATCAATAATAAGGAGACATCAAGGGCAGTCCGACTTGTTCAAGAAATGGCAGATGGGGGTTTCAGTGCGGATGGTACAACCGTGAATTGGGTAGCTGATTTAGTGTCTAACAATAAACTAGATCCTGAATTGGTTGAACGTAATTGGTATCTTCGATTTTATGACACGATTATTAAACCCCTTAAGAATCGCTCCATATAAAGAGAGTTGTGCTCAGAAATTTCTTTTCCTTCATTTTTCTTATTACAAATTGACCATCTTTTTTTCATTAAAGTTGTGTACTCTTTAGCAATCTTAATTATTTTCTCCCCATTTTGTTTATATGTGTAAGTTCTTATCAGGCTCTTGAGCTATTCTACCCATTGCCAATGGATTTTGAGATGGATGGCTAGATTCTTTTTTAGTATCAGAGAATGTTCACCCACGTCTGTTAGGCCGTGTGGCCAGTGGCCACACATGTTGCCACCCAATATAAGTATAAGTTCTCCATGTGTTTGGCTGATAAAGAGGTATCTGATTGATTCGCTACAATAGACAGTTGTCATTATATTCTCAACCAAGAAGATAATGTACATTTCAATATGCTAATTTTCCGAGAATCAAAGAAAATATGATTATTTGATGAGTTTAAGTGGAATTGGACAAAGCATTCTCAAATTGCATGTTCGGACCTTCAATTATTTATCTGATATGTGGTTTTAAGGGTAGTTGTTTTTTCAATGTAGCTTTATGTTAATCAATATAGGTCTACTGATTTTCAAAATACTGCAACTCCCAGCCCTGTGACCCCATTGTTACATGATTTCATAGATCCATCTCTATGTTATCTCCTTAACTACTACAGTGCGTTTTGATTTCGATGAGGAAATTTAAAACTACAAAGGAATTCATAAATGACGGAATTCAAAATTACAAAAATTAATGTTTTAGAATTTATAAAGTTTCTTCTTTGGGTAATAGATTTAAAGAATTATTAGGGTTTAGTCAAAGAAAGTAAAATTATTTAGGAAAATGCCAAAGTCCAAGGCAAAAAGTGGATTGCATTTTGGCTTGGGTTTTGACGACTTTTAGAAAGAATTTAAAATTGGGATTTATGACCTCCAACTTTCATGTTTTTTCTCACGCGGAATTTCTAAATTTTTATGTTTTTTTTTCTTCTATAAATGCAAGAATTAGTTCATGTCAATTTAGAATTTCTAACTTTTGTCAAAATCCAAAGTATCATTCTCAATATGGGCCCTAAAGTATCAATTTTATCAATTCACACCCTAACGTTATTAAAATTGTCCAACTTTATCCTTCCGTTAAGTTGACCGTTTGGTCAACCATTAACGGCTAACGTGGCACATGTGAGACCCATTCCACTAACTGACTCACCATTTCACCTAAGATTTTTGGGGTTCGAAAATTGAAAAAAAAAAAACCAAAACCAAAACCATTGCGCGTTCCAACAAAACCCATCGAAACCATCTAACCAGTCATCCTCAACCCATCGAACCAGTCGTCCTCAACCTCACAACCAAAACCAAAAGCATCGCATGTTCCATCCAAACCATCGAAAAGCGGAGAGAAATCTCAGAACGGAGAAGACGAAATGAGTTGGGATTGTCGAAGTACAGGCGCCTTGTAGCCTGCTTATGGTACGTTTCTTCTAAATTTTTTATGATTTCAGTTATCTTGGAACATATGGGTTTGAGGTCGTATGCAGCAAGTGGTTTAAATGAAGTGTTTTATAATCTTTGTCGAATTGTGAGAGAGGCATCTGTCGATTACTTTATAAGGGTTTCCAAATATAGGTGGTCCCAAAAATAATTCAAAAGCTTTTTGCATGTACATGGCTTCCTTTATATGATGTGGTCCTAAACTAACATTGCTTTATGCCTTTTGATATGCTGGTGATCCTGAATTGTTTTCTATTCGAATGTACCACGGTGGTCAAATTATGGGTAATTATTATGCTGGTGGCAACGTAGCTTGGTTTGATTATTGTGACACTGACAACATGTCACTCACTGAGATAGATAATATGGGAAGGGAGTTAGGCTACACTGGGGTGATGAGTTACTGGTATAGTGTCCCTAGATATAGCAATGGCGGCCTAACAAAGCTTAATGATGATCAAGATGTGATAGACATGCTAGTATTTGTGCTAGATACAAGGCTAATAGATATGTTCCTACATCATGGGGTTGATATTAATGAGGATATATTTTATAGTCAAGCTGGATCAAATGTGTTCGTTGATTTAGATGATGACATTGTGCCTAATAGTGGAGTTGTCATTGAGGAGCTTGATGACAATTATGGGGCTATTGTTCCTGTTGGTGGGAGAGGCAATGAAGGGGGACAAAATGTTTTAGTTCGTGGAAGAGGCAATTAATGGGGACAAAAAAAAAAGTGTTGTCATTGAGGAGCTCAATGAAGAACCAAATGTTTTTGTTCGTGGGAGAGGCAATACAGGGTTTCAAAATAAATCAAGTGTTATTATTGAGGAGTTCAATCAACAACCAAATGTTTCTGAAACAGGCCAAGAAAAAGCACATGAGTGGGAATCTTCCATAGTGGCAAAAGACAAAGAAAAAGCTGTCCCTATGTCTTCTTCTGCAGTGGAAAAAGGTAAAGAAAAAGTAGTTGAAAGGGAATGTCCTCCTGTTCACAAAGGCAAGGGTAAAATAAAATCTGTGTTTGGGTAAAGGATGACAAAAGCTTATGGTAAAAGAAGGTGCAAAGGTATAAGGAAGACACTTGTTAAAGAGGACCAAAGCTCCAAGACAGTAACCGATGGACTTTTTGACATTGAAGTTGTTGAACCAACTATAGGAAAGAGCATGACTGTTAGGTTCCATCCAATGAAGACAAGAAAAGCAAGACAAAGGACCACTGTGACAGTGTGTGATGATGACGATACAACTAACAGTTTTGACTCCCAGCCCTGTGACCCCATTGTTACATGATTTCATAGATCCATCTCTATGTTATCTCCTTAACTACTACAGTGCGTTTGGATGAGGAAATTTTAAACTACAAAGGAATTCATAAATGGCAGAATTTAAAATTACAGAAATCAATGTTTTAGAATTTGTAAAGTTTCTTGTTTGTGTAATAGATTTAAAGTACGGAATTTAATTTATTTGTAAAGTTATTTTTATTTAAAACTCAATCTCTCTTGGAATTTTAGAGATGACGACTTTTAGATAGAATTTAAAGTTGGAATTTATGGCCTCCAAATTTCATGTTTTTTCTAACACGGAATTTCTAAATTACTATTTTTTTTTTTATCCAAACGCAAAAATTGGTTCATATCAATTTAGAATTTCTGACTTTTGTCAAAATCCAAAATTTATTTTCCACATCTAAACACATTGCGAAGGATTTGGTCTTTTTCACGGATCCATCTATTTGCTATATTTTAACCAATAAATAAATAAAAAATCTCTAAGATGTTGCTATGAACTTATTAAAATAGTACTTTTAAAAAGCACTTTTTCATTTAGCGCTTGGGTGGGTGCTTGCTGAGGGCTAACGATGTATTGATATAGCTTGCCCTCTCAAATAAAGCACTCAATGATCTTCTTCAAACAGATACACTATTCGGTATCATGGCTATTATGTTGATGATACCGACACAATTTGCCTGTATCCTTGTTATTCTGTCGATTGGGTTTTCGGTTGGCTAGTTTTTGGATGATTTCTTTCTCGTTCATGAGGACGCCTTCATACATTATGTTGAGTAAACTGAACACTTCTTGCCTTTGATCATGGTTTCGTAGGGGTCCTCGATAATGACCTTGGTGGAATTTCCCTTTCTTTTTCTTGCAACCTTCTTGTCGAGGCTAAAATTTATCCTTCTGTTTGACACCTGACTGGTAAGTACTAGGTTCGTTAGGGGCAGACTGCAGAGGTTTCTCTGTTGAGAATTTTTGGTTGATTAGAAGGACATGAGTCTCCTTGCCGAGCCATAGGCCCGGTCTTCGAGTTGAAGTATTCGGCTTGCGCATGAATGGCCGTTTGCTTCATTAATTCGCCATACATGTTCCAATTACTGCTGTGGTGACAGGACCTGACCCGAATTCCCCATCGGAATCTGTGTTGAGCCTTATTACCCTTTCGACATTCCACTGTTGTCAAGCCTACTTACTAAATTAACCATCTTCCCCGCACAATTAAGAAAAAGGGGTCAAGACTTCTACCGAAATTTCTGCAGTCTCCCCTGAAAACGGACATTTGCCCAAATTTTACACCTGCAATGCGATACATAATATAAATCTCAAACTTCAGCAAGCACAATGCTAAGCATGCAATTTAGAACATAGGCATCCGACCCCAATTTCAACCCCCTACATGGGCATATCAAAGCAAATCTAGGAGTTTTTCTTTAATTTACATATCCATAATATTTTGAAAAGGAATTGAACACAATATGTCCTACACTGATGCTGAATACACGAAAAACGAGGCTTGAAGTGGGTTTACGAATCTTCGAGCTACGGCCTAGGGACATAAAACAGAAATGTGAGTGGACAAAAAGAAAGTTTTGAACATACTAACCCCACCATTTTGTGAAAACGATGCAAAACCAAGAAAGGGAAATCTTTATCACGCTATACTTTGATTTGAAATCCTTTGTAATCCCATACGCCCCATTTATATAATATATGCACACACACACACACAGTCTTTCTCCCACCCTTATACCCATTATACATATATATATATATATATACACATACATCGTAATCATGTACCAGAGGAAAATAATCCAACACGGAGACTGTTTTAACTAGCCCACATGTCATATTCCTTAATGCACATGTGGCTAGGGACGAGCAGTCCAACCAGGGGACTCTTGCTCCACAAACACGCAAAGCTGAATCCTCAATGCCCATGCAGTTAAAACAAATCCTCCGCGTGCAAATCCGCCTCGCCAAGGGCCTTCGGCACACCCGACCAAGGGTGCCCAGACCATCATCATCAACATCACCACCACATGCTGGCATCCCTCATCGCACGTGTGGTTATCATCCATTCAAAACCGGGGATGTACATATTATGGTAAACACAAATATCACAACCATCAATACATTCCATTCTCAAAGTCCAATATCCAAACATCCAATTTCCCACAATCTTATTTGAATTCAATATTCTGAACACCCAAACCGTAACCTTCATAAACAATATTTACATTGATATAAAATGATTAATCAAAGAAATCCCATATACTTATCAATAGACATCATGCATAATACCACAGTCAAATCATGCGTGAAATCTCTTTATTCCCAAAACCCAATAAAAACCATATTTGAACAAGACCCCATTTATGCATGTAGTTCAATATTTGGAAAACGATGCACATTGAAAAACAAATGTCCACTCACAGAGAATCCAAGCTAGCTTGACCCTGCGAGGGTCCCACATGTTAGTTACGCTAAGCTTGAACACCTATTTGAAAGAATACCAAGGATTTGATTAATAACCGCACTCAACCATGAACTTAAATTCAAAAACCGAGTTCCTAGGGCCATTCTAATACTTTCCGAAAAGTGAAACGATCTCATAAGACCCATGGTCAATTATGCGATCAAACTTCCCATTTTGATCAATCGGGCCTGCAAGGCCCACGACCTCCGATTTCTGATCTGAAAGTTGCTATAGGTCCAACAAAGTTTACTTAACCAGTCCCGAGGGTTTGGTCTCGTTCAAGCGGTCGGATCACTCTCGATCGCACGATCGGATAACGACGGTTCGCCTAACTCTAGAATCGTTGATTCGGAGTATCCGGGACTCCAATTCTCTATCAACAAGTTCCTACACATTCCTAGAAGTACAAGGAATGACATATTTGAAAATGGGACCGAATGAAAGGTCCGAACCTATCGAACTCGGATATCTCCTAATAGGCACAATATCCGTTCGATAGTCAAACGACAACCTATCGCTAATCCAAGCATACATTCGTGCTCGGGACGACGTGGGGAACATTTTAGAACTCAACGGGCCGCCACAACCAGGGGAATGGCTTTTGGTCCTAGACCCTTGCCAAAAAGTGACCGAAGCTAGATGAAGTCACGACCAAAACCGCCGGATTCAATGGGTGTCAAAATCGATCTCCAAAACTCCAAAATCAACCCAAACTAATTACATATATAGATAGAGCACGAAGAGTAGATGAAGTTTCATACATCACTCGACGGAAACGATGGTCAGAGTCGTTAGAGGAAGCTCCGAAGCAACCTACTGTAATTTGTGAAAAATCAGATAATTTCTTAGTTTTTGACGTCGGAGAAGGGCTGGTCTAGGATGAGGGGAGAGGAATATTTTTCATGAAGGTGGCGCGGCCAACCCGTGCACGACTGAGTCCATTAGTGGCCGGGAAGTTGAACACTCACTGTTGTTACAGTGCCTGTCCCGACAGAGGAGAGAGGAAGAAGAAAGGAGAAGAAAATAAAAACACTCCCGGTTACTGTAGCGGGTACTGTAGCTCATTAAGATCCATGAAAACCTCCAACAAGCATATAAACCCTAGGATTATGGTATTTACCCTAGAATAATTACAAATCTTAATCACAAGAAGCAAGCCTCAAATTAAGTATGGTATTTACTCTATTTTGCATCATATTAACTCAATTAAAAGTCTAGATGGTGATCAAGCATCAAGAAAATCAACCAAGTTATTACCAAACACCAAGCGCTATAACCATTTAGTAAATTAAGTAAATTAATAGGGTTTAGAACCATTTAGTAAATTAATACGGCACTAACCACTCGTTTGGACTCACTCCCCAATGTTATCTCATGATCAAGATTGTTTAGTTTTTAGGTCATCATGTTAGAATTGCCCTTCCAAAAAATTAGCCAAATCTTATATGAAACTTATTTTTCTTATGAGGCATGCAGACTACTAAAAATATTATATGAAACTTATTTTTCTTCAACATGTACCACCATTCTCACTGCCATAAAAAGCACAGTGGATCCAATCTGCAAGTTCCATTTGCAGCTCCAGAAAACTTCATGGCCATTGAAGATCTCATCCAATGGAAACGACAAGTTTTCCCCAATAAACACCATCCTCTCAACCTTCTCCCATCTCACCCCACCCGATCCATAAAATAAGCTTGGTCTCCAAGACTTGGACGAAACTCAAAGATTGGTCTCCGCTAACTTCCAGAGGACTCGAAGAGAAGACGATTGTGGGTTTTGGGGTTCTAATTGTTATGGGTTTGTGAATTGTGAATACGAATTCTTCTCTGACTCTGGAGCTTGGGTTTGTGGGTTTAGGGTTGCTGGCAGCGTGGAAAAAGAGATGGGCTGGTTTTATTAACATAGCCAGCATAGTGCTTGAACCGCAACATTTGGCTAGTTAGGCAACCTCACCACCAGATCCCGGGAAGAGGATCAAAGGAACCAACCAACATTGAGACAAAGAATACGAGGCTTCTTAGTGTCTGTTTCTGCTTCAACGAAGTAGTAAAACAAAGAACCTACAGGCATAAATATCCACATCAACATGAACCCAACTATTGGTTAAGAAGGCAGTCTTATTATCAAATCGTCAACAGGGAATCCCTCCCCAACAGGGAATTCATAAATATGCATATGTGGAAGTGTGTGTGTGTGTGTATACACAGAGAGAGAGAGAGAGAGAGAGAGAGAGAGAGATTAAATAGGGAAATCCAGAGCAAAGTTGCAGAATACTGCTGGGATAGTAATTCTGGCTTTACTTTGTTGCTGAGAGACAGGCCTTGGGATGTAGCACGCATAGTAATGACAATATGCCCTTGGCGTCAATAGTCAATACCATAGGGGCTTCTCTCACCCTTATTCAAGTTTCCTGATGCAGCATGTACATTAGAAAGCAGGACACATGGTGAAGAATTTGGTGGTTCTAAAATTGCATGTAGGATGAAGATATTTGCATAAAATTTGATGGCACGGGAAGTTGAAAAAACACAATCCAAAAGCTAATTCTCAAATATAAAAAAACTAGGTATACAATATGCCTAAACAGGATCTAAAGTGAATAAACTAATTAATACCTAAAGTATAGCAGCTAAGAAAATTAGTCAAGCAGAGCACCAGTTTTGCAAATTTATAAGACAATGGAAGGAAAATTCATAAAACAAGAAACTCCCACAATACATGACTGCTTCAAAATGAAAACACATTCCGTAAGAACTACATAAACTCGTTTTCACATTCAAAATACTAGAATCTCCACATCGCTACAAAGTTTTTGTTCATTTATTTCAATTTTTTTTTTTGGGATCAGAAAGTTTTTGTTCATTTGAAGGAAGGAAATGAAATTCACTCAGATTTTTTTTCCACTGGATGCAAAGCAGGATCTAGTTTGCCCTCAGCAACTAAGTCAATTATCATTGTGGTTGTTGAATCATCTGCAGAGAAACCCTTGCCCACCATTTCTTGAATAAGTTGTTGTGCCCTTGATAGCTCATGATTAAGGAGAAATCCCTGGATGATTGTGTTGTAGGTGACAGAATCTGGGGAACAGCCTTTCTCTTCCATTCCTCTAAGCAACTCTTCTGCTTCACTAAATAGGCCCTTAGTAGAAAGAGCAACTATCAGTATTGTATAGGTCTTGACATCTGGTTTTAGTCCTTTTGAAGGTAGACTGCGAAAGAGATCCCTTGCAGATTCAATTCTTCCTGCCATGCGCAGACCATCTATAAGAATATTGTAGAGACTGATACCAAAATCCAAGTTGCTGCGTTCCAACTCTCCAAAGAATTTCAAAGCCCTGTCAATCTGGTGGTTTCTACACAGTCCATCCAGTAAAACACTATAAGTAATAGTATTTGGAAGTGGACCACCCGCCTTCATCTTTGAGAACATGTTGTAAGCATCATCTATTCTTCCTTCTTTGCAAAAGCCACCAATAAGTGTGGTATAAGTAACAGTATCTGGAACCATTCCATTACGAGTCATTTCCTCAAACAACATCATTGCTTTCTTCATTCTTCTTTTATCGCAATATCCCTTTATCAATATACTATAACTAAAAACATCAGCAACAGAGCCCTTCTTAAGCATTCGATCAAAAATGTCTTGTGCTTTATCCATATCTCTTTGCAAGCAATAACCCTCCATGAGCGAATTGTAAGTGACCGTATTAGGTTCGATACCAGCAACAATCATTGTATCAATTACTTTAAGTGCTTCATCCACAATGGCATCCTTACACATACAGTTAACAAGGACACTGTAGGTTTGAACATTTGGAGAGATACCTTTACTGCTCATCTCTTGGAAGAGTGGTAACGCTTCCTTCCACTGACCTAATCTGCATAAACCATGAAGCAACGACGTATAGGTGACGACGTTTGGAGGAATACCCTTACTTTGCATTTCAGAGAAGAGATTGAATGCCTCACCAAGAAGTTGGTCCTTACAAAGGCTGTCGATTATTGTGCTGTAGACAACTACATTAGGTTTACAGTAAATTTCCATTGCCCCAAGCAGTTTAATAGCCATGTCATTTTTACCTTGTTTGCATAGAGCAGCTATTAACGTACCAAAAGTCATAACATTGGGCTTACATCCTTCTTGGAACACCATTTTGCGGACAAGTGAAGAGGCCTCATTAACTCTGTTATCAAGTCCCCTTATTAGAGTGTTGAGGGTGGCGACATCTGGTTTGACCCCCAATTTAAAGAATAGTGCCAAAACTGAAAAGCTAGAGCCCATTTGGTTCAAACGACAAAAGCAATTCATGATAATATTTAAAGCAAAGGCATCAGGAACAACTCCCAACAGAATAATTTGCTTATACCAAGATATGACCACCGAATAATGCTCTAATTTCGCAACTTGACCCAATAGTTGAGTGAAGCGGACAACAGAAGGTCGACGACCCTGTTTAAGCATCTTATCGAACATATTTGATGCATCCTCAAGATTAGTGACATCAAATGGGTGTTGGGGGTCTCTAGATTTAGATTTACTTGGGTTTTGGTTTGAGGAGTGAGAAGAACCATGAAATAAAGCCAAGTGATTTTTCGAGAAAAAACCCTAGATCTAGATTGCAGACCAGGAATACCTGTGTGTCGTCGGTTGCAAAAAGAAGAAGCAGATCTGCGCATCATCATCGTCGTCATCATCTTCACTGTCTCCGAGTCAGTCCGAGCGAGCCAAGGTTCAAAGATGGTTGGGAAGGAAGTTCAAATCTCTACCGAGAGAAAACCCTAAAACGTTTTTGAGTATCGATGAAAGCTTTCTCTTCTTTTTCTTAAAGTTCAAAATTGGACCTAGACTTGGCTGATTGAGTTGGACCATCCGCACCGCATTCCGGGTCTGAGTAATCACTTATTTCTCAAAACTCAAAACTCAATTCATTTCATCAGTTTAATAGTTTTCTTAATCAATAGTTACTTGTTAATCAATTCGAAAAACCTGAAAATCATCCACTATATTCTTCTGATTCTCATTTATTTTTCTTTTTTGTTTTTGTTTTTGTTTTGCTTGAGAAACGATTCTCATTGTTTTTAAACGAAATTAAATGTTTGAGTAATCATGCAACTTTACCTCTTTTTCTTGAGCATCTGCTGTAATAATGAGTAATATTTCTGCATATACGCATGAATCGGTCGATAATTTGGTGCTGTATTCCGCCAAATTAGTTAGGGTTGCACCAAATCGTCCCTCTTTTGGTGCTGAGTTTCATTGAAGTTTAGCTCAAGGATTAATGGATCTCTTCTCTGTTGTTTCATGGGCTTCTGGAATATTTATTGTTATTTTAGTTTTCTGTAGGGTGGGCATCTCATCCGAACTATTTTTATTTTAATTATTCTAATTCGATCCGTATTGAACTAATCCGAACCGAATATTAGGTTAACCGATTCGAAATCTATCGAAGTCTTTGGTTTGGTTAACGGAAGGGAAAATGATCTACTGAAGTTTTTGATTTGATTAACAGAAGAGCCCTCTATTGTTCCAAACCTATCCATGCCCAGGCCTAGTTTTCCGGGTTCATGGTTCATATTGTTTCTATTTTATATTTGTGATTTTGTTATGCATATTATTTCTAATTTATTTTTCTTGGTTTTTGATGCATATTCAAAGTAAACTGCTCAGGTTCTTCTACAGGGCCAAAGACTTGTAAGCTTCGAATAACAATTTTTTACCCTGCAATGCTTTTGGGATTTGTTTATTTGCATTCTACTGTAAAAACAAAAAAACAAAAAAACAAAAAAACAAAAAAAAGAGGTGGATATATCCGGTGCATATAGGGGTGATATCCAGGGTTTAGGGTAGATAAAACGCTAACATAAACCCAAATATGATTGCAATTCATGGTGGTCCTGCTAATGTGATGCAGAAATGTCCAATGTACATAATTCCAAAAACAAAAAATGGGACATGAAGATCTCTAGTTATAAGGTCCCCATTGTGAATCTGGGCATTAAGCTGTCAGACAAAAAAGAAAACCTTCAGACCTTCAAACCTGTTAGACAATGGAGCAAGGGGAATTTGAACACAAGTTGGATAACAACGAAACAAGAGATGGTGCCTGAGTTTTATTGGCATATACATTTACTACAAAACCAAAGTGAACTTTATAACAACAAATTAAGCAGGCCAGAGTTTTTGTTGAAAGTTGAAGTTTAACATTCAATCCATCCCAAGAGTAATGCTTGGTGGACTGAATATTTCCATAAAAGCCTAGATATGCAGAAGTAATTACCTTACCTGCAATTCTGGTGCTCTATGTGCCTGACTATACCATTCTTCATACTCAGATATATCTCGTACACGCAAGTCCTGAAAAAACCATCACATAAAATTTACAGTAGAATCCCAATAAACAAATCTCAAAGGCATTGCAAGGTAATGTTATTCGAAGCATACAGCAGACAAACTCTTGGGAAGGCCTTGTGGTTCCATGTGGTAAACAACAAAATACAGCATCGACATCAGATAAATCAGCATCCTCGACAGCAACCATTTTTGGCAGATTCTGTAAAATAGAGAGAGTCAAGCAATGTCATTCCAAAGTATTGAAATTATGCCATGATAAAACGCACTACCATCAAATGATTGAAACCTCATCATCAAATTGACCACGACAACAACTAACACGGTACAACCATACCATACGAATGCACCCCTTTTTGTGCTTCTATAAAGAGAGAGAGAGAGAGAGCGAATGCGAAAGCGAAAGATATCAGGAACTACCTCAACCTTCAACCAATATGTTTTATCATATCTACATTCAAGTCTTTGGCCCTTTAGAGAGACGCATTAACCATAAAAATTCTTACTTGGGAAACTAGATGAGGAAACACCTATCCAATCGACCGTCCAGCTTTTCTATCAGCAGTCAATCAAGGTAATGCCAAAGTGAGGATGGTTTACCAGCAGCCGAACAATCTTCCAGGAAGAAGGATCATCTCAGTTCATTGTAAAGGCAATAGAAACATGGAGCTACTTAAATATGCAGTATATAATTATCTAAACCAATTCAATTCTCATATAGTTATCATTACTGCTCAGAGTTAAAATTAGCTAAACCATAAACTAGCTTATCCCATATGAGACCCAAAAAAAGAGAGGAAAGAAATGGTAAACAGAAGGGTTTGTCAGTGAGCCACTACCTCAGAGCCACTGTAACCACTGGCTCCAAGAACACCAAGGCGAACTTCCTTTTCCGCTTTCTGGGTATATGTATTCACGGGACATTTAACAAACACCTTCCCTACATTTCATTTCTTACCGTTTGGATTGTTCACGCCGTCCTGCATTCACCAAACCTCAATAATAAGTTCAACTTCTATGATGAATAACACTAGCACAACAAAGCAAAGTTTCTTGTTGACTCATAATTTACCAATGTATGGGTTTAACAGGGTTTCTTTTTCCCGCATTTTCAAAGAAAACAAACAGATATCTTAATGAAAACAGACCTCCTGACGCACTCCGTTTGAAGAAAATTGGAGCTGAAACGCAGAGCTCATCTTCGATCAGAAACTGGCACGAAGCAACAACACCTAGAAAACTTCAAATTGAATACTAAGCTCTCACCGGCCTAAACCACGATACAGCTTATATATAGGCTTGAAGAATTAGATGCAGAGGAATGCGAAACTAGAAAAAGGCTGCTTCGTTTTTGGCTTGAAGAATTAGATGCAGAGGAGTGCGTGAGAGGGAGAGAGAGAGAGGAGGAAGACCTGGGTTTTTTTTGGTGTCTTACCCATTTTTTGGTTTTTACAAATTACTCACCAAGAGGGGTTGTCGTTAGCGTGATTTAGACTCAGTTTGGGATTGTTGTCATTTTCAAAAAAAGTTTATTTTGCTGTGCTTTGAAAATAATTAGCTGTAAAGTAAAGCAACTCCATGTTTAGTAAACAATATTTTTAAAATGTTGTTAGTAAAAAAAGCAGTGTCAAAACCGTTTGATAAATTTTAATATAAAATTGTTGCAACTGTGAATAATGACTATAACAAACATGATGTTGAAAGTGTTATGCACTAATTAATCATGTGGTGGTAGTGGTTAAAGAAGATGGATGAGCGTGTCGTTGGGGAAGAAAGAAGATGGAGCTGACGCTGGGAAGAAAGAAGCTAGATACGTGAATCCCTTTTTTTTTTCCTTTTTTTTTCTTTGTGAATTAAAATACTTGAAAGTTGTAAGCAGGGAGCATGAGTGAGGCTTTAAACTACTAATTATATGTGTCATTGGATTAATCCAAGGGCCTTTATTAAATTGATACTCACATGACCTCATTTTTAGGTCCTTAGGTGAGCAGGACTGTATATTTCAATACCCACATACGAATATTCATATATGCATATACTAAACATAGGAGTATATAACTCTATATATTTTTGGCAAATATGCTTCTTTGAATATTAAAAAAAAAATTGCATTTGTGCTTGTTATCCAAACCTCATATTATCATATATGTGGAGACACTACTACAAAAAAGTTAAACCACGACACGAAATAGACGACGATGCATCTTAAAACCATCATTGTGTTTTAAAAGACGACGGCAAAACCGTCGTGATATATCATCTCATACGCGTTGTGTTGATATCATCTTATATGCGTTGTGTTGGCATAGTTTTTATCCACATGTTCAGATAAAGTTTGCAGCATAGGATACAAATTGGCTTCTAGCCACTATGAAGTTTTCAAGGAGAGCATATATGTCAATTCTTCAGTAGGTAGTTTTTACTAGCTATTTTTGTTTGAGTTTTATACTTTATATTTTGAGTTATAGGTTTCAGCCTTATTCTACAATTTGCTTTGGATACCAATTTATATGCATTTGCAAACAAGGTGCGGGTTCTACACTATATTAGTTGTGGCCATGACAAGAGTTGCTTGACAACTTTCTCTGATCTTTCAACTAGGTGATCAATCAAATACATTAGGAGATGTAAATCCATGGGCATTCCTTGGTTAGAACTATGGATTTAGGATTTTGTTTAGATGTGGTACTTTTGTATCGATGTGGAAGGAATCAAGATTGGTAATGTAATGAATATTAAATTAATCTTCAAGTTTTATGAGATAAGCGACTTTTAAGTTTATGTATGGTGTGGGCAATATTGGATATTTGGTCCTCAATTTATTGTTAAATCATAGGAAACAAAACAAAAAGAAATTGTAAAATCACCACAATACATCCAGACAACGTATTAGATGACAATTTTACAATAAAACCGTCATCTTTGCAGATCATCAACGACGATTTTACAAACAACTGTCGTCTTACTTATAAAGAACAAACATGTATTTAAACAATGACCTTTTTTGTTAAAACCCGTCGTCTTTACCCATAAATAACGACGCTTTAATAAACATTGTCGTCTAAACAACGACAGTTTTTTAACCAACAACCATCGTCTTTATTTAACACCACGATGGTTTTTAACAAACAACAGTCGTTTTTATATAAACACAACGACATTTTTTTACAAAAAACTGTCGTATTTATTTCAAAACCGTAGTGGTAGTCATAACAACCATCATCTTTTAGGAAAACGACGACGATGAAAAGCCGTCATAGTTTGACACTCAAAAGATTTCGGTCGATTTAGAGACGGTTTTCAAATCCTCACAACGACGGTGGATCCTCGTCGTCTATTTTGTTTTTTTGTAGTAGTGAAAAATGAAACATTGTTAGATAAATTGAGGTATATATAAGTTTGGAATATTTTATTTTTAAAAATATTTTTAGCATTACTCTGATCCACAATGAATGCAACCTCTATAATATGGTATGGTCATATATTTGAATTGAAACGATATGTTTTTTTTAATGGGGAATTGAAACTAGGTGTATTTGACTACTGTTGGGGTCTTTGCGTTCCAGCAGCTTGACGAATGGGCCTGGGTTGCTGAAAAGAGAAAACGGATGAAGTTGCCCCTTTTTCTGAGTTAGCGAGAACTATGCCCAAAGCATCCCGAGAGAGAAGCAAGTCCTAGGGGAGTACTTTGTTCTTCTTCCAGCGGTTGCGTGTTTTGTGCTGATGTTTCTGGCAGCTAGACGAAGAGTTGGAGATGGTGCATTAATGTTGCACGAGCTTGGCATGAGAGCTTGCGTTGGTGAATCAAGATTCTACTAGGCTTGGCATGAGAGCTTGAGGTGTGGGAGCTAAAAGGAAATGAGCATAAGGAAAGGATTAAGGCTTGAGATTTTTGGTGTTTCCGGTAGGTAAACGAAAAGCTTGTGCTGCCTGCGTTTCTCTTGCCAAAAGCTAATAACTATGGTTTTAGCTTGAGATGATGGGTGTTTCATATTTGGGATGGACCTTTTTGAGAGAGAGAGAGAGAGAGAGAGAGATGAAGGATGGGTGGCTTGAGTAGATTTCCTGCAGCTTGACGAATGCTTGGTCATGCTTTTGGATGGTTGAAGATGACTTGATGAATTTGAACTGAGATTATATGAGCTTGGCATGAGAGCTTGGAGTGTGGGAGCTAAAGACCCATAAGTTTAGCAAATGAGAATGCATGTGCTTGGCTTGGTGATGGATATGCTTGAGTTTGAGAAATTAAAGGCTATGGTGTTTATAGCTTGGAAGGGTATGAGAAGGAAGGAAAAGCTTGATGTATTGCTTGGTGAGGCTTTATAGGGAAGATGTAAGGAAAAGCTTGAGGCTTGAAGGCTATGGAAGTAGAAGAAATGGTTGTGATGGCTAAAGAAGAGGATTGATGGCTCCTGGAATGCTTACAGCAGCCAAAGCAAAGGGTTGTTCTGTGTTGCTTGCAGCAGCCAAAGGAAGGGGATGGCTGAAGAAGAAATGGTTGATGGCTGCTGTGTTGCTTGCAGCAGCCGCATGATGGGGGGCTTGATGGCTCTAGGCTGAAAAAATGGTTTGTGAGGGTGAGGGTGTTCCTTTATTTCCAATAGGTAAAGGGAAGTGATGAAACTATTATATTTCCAACGTGTAAAAGGAAGCATTGAGACATTATTATTTCCAATAGTCAAAGCTAGGCATTGGAAAATGACTATTTCCTATGGATAAAAGGGAGTATTGGGACATTCTTATTTCCAGCATGTAAAGCTAGGCATTGGAAAGTGACTATTTCCTATGGGTAAAAGGAAGTGTCGGAAATGGCTTGTTTCCAATGGATAATAGGGAGTGCTTGAAGAATATCTCCTTTGCTCACCCACATTGGAGAACTCCAAGTAATGGGCTTGGACTTTGGTGCTCCCAAGTAGCTAGCCCAAAGTCTCCATTATCCAAGAGCTTCTGTGGGCCTTGTGGACCTCTGTAACCTTCCACACCACTATTCCTCGTGCAAGCCCCGTGAACCACATGACTTGGGTTCATGTGGGCTTGGCAAGTGATTGAAATAGGAAAAATGTATCATTAGCTTGGCATGGCATGTACAGTAAATGAATTAATTCCCCAAAAAATACAGCTTGAATTAATGCATGACCACCATTATATGTTATATTGGGCTTTAAATATCTTTGGGCTTCTCGTAACTTTTTTGGGCCTCAACAACTACAAATGCTTGTCACCAATGTTCTGCTACTCAACACCATGTACCTTCATTTAAATCCTAAAACCATGGAAGCTTTAGGAATTTATGCATATACCAAGATTCGGAATTGTTGACACTTCATAATTATTTTATTAATTGATCCTTCATAAGCCAATAAATAAATCATGGGGCCTAAGCAAAACAACAAATTAAGGGTATACAACGTTATAATTATAATCATACGTAACATTATAATTTAAAAAAAAAAAAAGTTAGAAGGATTCTCTCTCGCATGCAAGGAGAGACAACAATTTTTCTAGGGTTAGGGTTTCTCTTTCTTCATCTTCAGTTCGCTGCTACCACACCTTATAAAGGCAATAGAAACATGGAGCTACTTAAATATGCAGTATATAATTATCTAACCCAATTCAATTCTAATATAGTTATCATTACTGCTCAGCAGTGGCGGGCCTGTGCAGGGCTGTCAATGGGTCGGATCTTGATCCGAATCCGATCCGAATCCGATACAATTAACAGGAGATGGATCTAGTGGTAGGATCCGATAATCCGATTATGTGCCGAATCCGTTAACCCGATAAGCTAACGGGACGGATCTGGATTTAGCCTAATCCGATCCGATAATGATCCGATCCGATTTTATATTATATCACATTATACATTTATATAAATATAATATACCCATTAGTGAATTATATATTCATTTGCCATGTGTGGTTGTCTGATTGGCCCTCACTAAAAAATATTTTTTTTTCCTCACATGTCTCTCTCTTCTCTCCCTCACCCTAAACCCTAAATTCTAATTCATTCTTTTCTACTCAACTCAGCCGCTTCTCTCACTCGATCTCACCTCCCTTTCTCTCGAATCTCTCTATCACTCGATCTCACCTCCCTCTCTCTCGACTCTCCCTCTCGCTCGATCTCACCCTCCTCGTCTCTCTCTCGACATAGACATCTCATCCTCTCTAGACAGATCCGATGATCGATTCTGATTTTGAGCTGAGACTCGGTGACTCAAACCTTTGCCATGGCGTCCTTGGTGTTAGAGACCCAAACAATGTGAAGAGTCAGCTCTCTTCTTCGCTTTGGGGCTCTCCCATAAGCATAAGCAGCTTGTTCTCTTCAAACCCCAACACGTCCTGTAATCCCAAACTTGGAGGCGTCTCGGTGTCATCCTCATGGCTCCCCCAAAAGCCAAGCCCAGTGGAAAAGCCAAGAAGGGTATTTGATTCACTTTTCTGCTTCGTCTTCAACAAATTCCCATTCATTTGCTTTATTGGTTTTCTTTTTGCAGTGATTGGAATGATAAAGCTGGCATAATTTTTACCCCTTTTACTTTTGATAAAGTGGCATAATTTCTCTTTTGCATTGTTTGGATTTCTCTTTTGCATTGTTTGGATAGCCGTGTGTGCATTCATGAGAATTGTATAATTGTTTATTCTTGCTTTGTGTTGTACCCATATATAAAACTCCAAAGAGCTGTCTTGATGTGCTATGATGAATAAGACAATTTCATTCAAAGTGGATGTAGGCATCAACAGCCGAACCACTATAATTCTCTGTTCTTGTCTGTTGCTATTTCATAGCCTTTGTTTCTTCAGTTATGTAATATGTTGGATGTAGAAAATGAATAATGTAATAATTACTGTATCTTATTGTATTTTGTTAGTTATTGTTGCTTGTTCATTGTTATCTCTCTGACTTGGTGTGTTTCATCTACTACATCTTGATTATATTTTATAGATTGAAAAAGTTCAATTTGAGCTGCAGAAGGAAATCGGATCGGGTTATCGGATCCGATATCCGATAATCGAACGGATCGGATATGGATCTAGTTGTGAAGGATCCGTCGGATTATCGGATCGGATCGGGTCCCAAATTTTTTTCTATCGGATCGGATCGGATATAGGCTGATCCGCTCCATCTCCGATCCGTTGACAGCCCTAGGCGCAAGGAGGTGCACTTGCACTTCCGGTCGCCGGAAAAATCCATTAGAGCTGCTGGAGTTGCACCTCTGCTCAGACTAGAGACGTATGCAACCTGTTCGATGAAATGCGCAAACGAACTAGCGCTGGTTGGTGGCTGCTGCGCGATTCTTTTTTTTTAACGAAGCCTGACCAAAATGACGTCGTTTTGGACCAGGCTTTTTAAATTTTTTTTAACCTGGCCAAAACGACGTCATTTTGGACCAGGGTTTTTTAAAAAAAGGGAAACTGCTGGGCCATTCGTGGGCTTCTAAAAGGGCTTTTATAATTCCTTACCTAATTGGGTTTTAATTGTGAGTTCTTTTTATTCAATTGGGTTTTGGGAATTCCTTATTTAAGTGGGATTGAGAATTCTCTTTATAAAACACCAATTTAACATCACTAAATTTCATCAAAGTGTGTATGCATCACAAGAATCCTGCATTTTTTTTCCTTCTTGAGTACGCCAATCCAAAGTAAGTCAGATGCATATATATTTTTTCTTGAGCAAATGCCAATTTTTTTTTTCTTTTTTTAATAATTTTTTTTTCTTATTTAGCTCTCTCTGTATTAGTAAGATCAGTAGCAAACTCGAGGAGGAAGAGGCTACGTGACACGCTATTCGAGGTATAATTAATTTTTATTTGTTTATTTAATTGATAATTTGATATTGATTTGTTTATTTAATTGATAAATTATAGTCAATTAGTCATAGTTATAGATATAAAACCCTTATTTTGTTTTAATTATACAGTTATGGAACGGTACTTTAAGAGAACAAGTTCAAATTCTCCTTCAAATAATCCGTCTAGTTCCAACCCTCCTTCAAATAATCCGGCTAGTTCACATCTTCCCTTGAATAATTCGGGTAGTCCAAAACAATCGGAGGTCACTGAGTTGGATGAAATATTGGCTAATCTTCCTGCAGACCCTAGACTTAGACCTCCAATGACGTATTATAATCCCAATTTTTGAGAACAAATCCGAAGAGCCTATCTACAAAGGGGTCCTTGTCAGCCTAAAAGCCAAAATGACATGCCCCAAACACTTATGGGGGAGAGTAATCGACGTTTTCTTGTCAAATGATTTGATTCATTTGTTTGGTTAGAGTATAGTAAAGAAAAAGATGCTGTATTTTATCTTCATTGTTATCTTTTTAAATGTGACTTTGATAAACAAGGAAAGGCTGGAAGCGATGTCTTCACTGAGAAAGGGTTTAAAAATTGGAGGAAGGGACCCGAGAATTTTAGGGACCATATTGGACAAGTTGGAAGTCTTCACAATAAAGCTACACAACATTGTCCAGATTTAATGAATCAGAAGCAACACGTTGAAACCATTGTGATCAAGCAGACAGACCAAACTCGTCTTAATTATCGTATTTTATTAACTGCCGCACTTGATTGCACTAGATATTTATTGCGACAATGTCTTCCTTTTCGTGGCCATGATGAAAGCGAAACATCTAACAATAGGGGTAATTATGTGGAGCTTTTGCAATTTCTTGCTGATCATGATGAGAAAGTTCGTGCTGTTGTGTTTGAGAATGCTCCAGGGAATCTCAAGTATATTGCTCCTAAAATTCAAAAAGATCTTGTCATTTCTTGTGCCGCTGAAACCATTGATGCAATTATTAGTGATATGGACGATGCATTCTTTTCTATATTGGTAGATGAATCACGTGATGTTTCAGTAAGAGAGCAAATGGCGATGGTGTTGCGTTATGTGAACAAAAAAGGGCAAGTAATTGAAAGGTTTGTGGGTATCCAATAAGTCTCTGATACGACTAGTAGCAAATTGAAAGAGGCAATTGAGCAGTTGATTTCTTCAACAAATTTGAGCATGTACAGGCTACTAGGACAAGGGTATGATGGCGCTAGTAATATGAGAGGTGAGCTCAATGGTCTTAAAACACAGATTTTGAGAGAATATCCTCAAGCATATTATGTCCATTGTTTTGCATATCAACTACAACTAGCTCTTGTAGCCATGGCAAAGGGAAATGAAAACATTGCTACTTTCTTCACAACGGCTAGTAGTGTCATTAATATTATTGGAGCATCGTGTAAGCGTCGTGATGCACTTAGAAAGCAACAACAAAAAGATATTATGAAAGCTCTTGAAATTGATGATCTTGAAACGGGGTGAGGGTTAAATCAAGAGACTAGTCTCAAACGTCCTTGTGACACACGTTGGAACTCACATTATGATACTTTACTTAGTATTAATACTATGTTTCATCCCGTGGTGAAGGTGCTTGAATGGATTGTTGATGATATCAACCAAGATAATTTAGGTGAAGCAAATAGGTTATTGAAAGAAATACAAACTTTTGACTTTGTGTTTCACCTATATTTGATGAGATTTATATTGGGAATTACAAATGATTTGTCAAAGGCATTACAAAAGAAAGATCAAGATATTGTGAATGCAATGATGTTGGTCCAAAGATGTAAGCAAAATCTACAATCCGTGAGGGATGATGACTTTGATGATTTGCTTGGCGAAGTATCAATATTTTGTGGCAACAATGATATTGACGTTCCTAACATGGATGATTTATTTGTACCACAAGGGAGATCACAGAGTAAAGCTCAGAAAATCACAAACCACCATTATTATCGTGTGGACCTATTTCTTACTATCATTGATAAGCAACTAGTGGAATTGAATAATCGCTTCACTGAGGTAAATACTGAATTGCTTCTTTGTATGGCATGTTTGAGTCCCACTTATAATTTTGCAGCTTTTGACAAACAAAAAATACTTAGTTTTGCTAAATTTTACCCTCAAGAATTTAATGACCGAGACCTCATGAAGCTTGAAGATAAACTTGGGCTTTATATTGTTGATATGCAGAGCAGCACTGAGCTTTCATCATTGAATGGAATTGCTGATCTGGCAGAAAAATTGGTGAATACAGGAAGGAGTAGAATATACAACTATGTGTATTTACTTCTTACATTGGCATTGGTTTTACTCGTTGCAACTGCTTCGGTTGAGAGAGTTTTTTCAGCTATGAATATTGTGAAAACACCATTGCGTAACAAAATAGGGAATCAATGGTTGAGTGATAGCTTGGTTGTTTACATTGAGAAAGATGTTTTTTCTTGTATTAGTAATGTAAATATAATGCGACGTTTTCATGATATGAAATCTCGTCGGCAACAATTGTAGGTTAATTGTAATGTTTTTTTTTCAATTAATTATGAATAACATTAGTATTGTTTAAATTATAAAAATATTTAGTTTTTTTTTGAGCTCTTAGCTTTTAAAAATTGCACCTCCGCTGAAAAATTCATGGGTCCGCCGTTGCTGCTCGTAGTTAAAATTAGGTAAACCATAAACTAGCTTATCCCATATGAGACCCAAAAAAAAAAAAAAAGGAAAGAAATGGTAAACAAAAGGGTTTGTCAGTGACCCACTACCTCGTAACAACTGTAACCACTGGCTCTGAGAACACCAAGGCGAACTTCCTTTTCTGCTTTCTGGGTCTTTGTATTCGCGGGACATTTAACAAACACCTTCCCTACATTTCACTTCTAATCCTTTGGATTGTTCACGCCGTCCTGCATTCACCAAACCTCAATAATAAGTTCAACTTCTACGATGAATAACACTAGCACAACAAAGCAAAGTTTCTTATTGACTCATAATTTACAATTGTTTGTACCATAATCAACCAAGCATATCCAGTGCTAGGACATAAACAACGTCATCTTCTTCTCAGCTTATCGGAGACACCTCCCTTTGATACTGTGATTGCCTGCCAAAGGATTGCACAAAGTTTTGGACACTTGTCACTACCACAGTGACTTGCACAAAGTCCCACATCGAAACTTTGTGCAAGGTTCCTCTCTCAACTCTCCTATAAAAGGGAACAGTGCCCAAGGTAAAAAGGTAACTCCAATTTGACCGTACCGTTACTCTGTCAAAATTACCACTTACTGCTTACTGACTTAGGCATCGGAGAGCCTTCGGCCGGTACCACACCGGTGCCCAAGGCTTGACGATTTCTTCCTCTGTTTGTTCTCCCCCAGGCATAGCTCTTTACCGAAGACCTAGCTCCTGATCAAGGACCTAGCTCCAGGTCATCACCTAAGACCCGACACTTCCTTCATTTAAGTTGAACCCAGTTCCGGACATCAACAGATTGGCGCCGTCTGTGGGAATCGACTTCTGAATCTCACCCCTTTACCAGCCCAGCTGGCTTCCTCATCTCTCAAACCTCAACGCCTCTTCAGTCGTTCACACCCAACCATGCCGAGTGAAGCCAGCCACGACACTCAGCACAACACCCCTTACACCGAAGCGGCACACCGGAAGAAGCATCTTCCCGGAGCTGACCTTCAGGCTGAGGTAGAGCGACTCCGTGCCGAAATGACGAAGATAACGGAGAAGTACGACAACCTCCACACCAAGAATACTGAGCTAGAGCATGATTGCAGAAATATGAGGCGCAACTGGGAGACCACTCGCAATCAGCTAGCCCAGAACGACTTCACCTTGGGTCCAGAGCACGCACTGCTAAACCTACCAGCTAACTCTCGGCATAGTGATCGATCCCAGCCCCGTCCTGACAAGGGCAAGGGTCACATGCATCCAGAGACAACCAGGTCGCGCCCTCTCCAGATCTCACCCCCAAGGGATCAGCCCTATGGCCCAACCAAGGTATATCAAGATTGTAGAGATCGTTTATCCGACCTTCGATAGAAACCAATTCGCATTCCTGTTGAACTCAACGACTCACGAGTCTCACACCTGGGTCCTCCACCAAAACCAACGCGCCTGCCCCAAACCGAGGGAGTCGGTGAATCCGGATGTTGGGAACCTTACAATCCAGAGCATTGGGAACCCTGCTATCCTGAGGCCCCTGATGAGTGGGAGACCACCTCGCCACATCCCCAGCCCAAACACTTAGCTTCAAGGGCACTACCACACGCCGACCCGGCTATGAGACTCCTATTTGAAAAGGTCCGTCGTCTGGAGGATGAACAGCAGCGTGTTCACCAGCCCATCTGGACGAAGCTTGGGCCTGGACCCTTCACTGCACGAATCCGCACCTATAGGCAGGAGAGGGACATTCAGCCCCTTCGTATCTCCTTCTACACGGGCACTGAGGACCCCCTCACCCATATTCATGCTTTTCAGTATGCTCTAGGTTGCAAGGGCCTCACGGATGAAGGCCAATGCCTCCTTTTCCCTTCTATTCTCACGGGGGCTGCCCTAAACTGGTTCTATCGCTTGGACCCGGACACCGTCGACTCTTTCGACCTGCTGAAATAGATTTTCTTGGACCATTTCATGATCCAGACTGATCGCCTGTACTCGGCGGATGATCTTTACATGATTCGGCAGGGTGAGGATGAACCACTTCGGGAGTTTGCCGCCCGATTTAGCCATGAATACTTGCGCTACCCAGAGACTGATGATCGCACAGCCTTCGGCGCCTTCAAGAGTGGACTTCGTGAGTCCAACTTCCGCTACCTGGTTCATAGTAGCCCATGGAACACCTACAGCGAGCTCATGAAGCAGGCAGCCATACATGCTAAGGCCGAATACTTCAACACCAAGCGTGGTTCCGCTGCGCAATCACGTCCTGCCTTCGGCAACCCTACACAGGGCCCAGTCCTTACTGACCCCTTGTACCCCCCACCGGCTCCAAGCACCAACCCAGGGAACGACCCTTATACTTCTCAGAACACTTCCCAGAATGGCCAAGGGTCCAAACGAAAGGAGGGATACCAGAAATCTTTTAACCATGGTAAACGTGGCAAGAACTTCCAAAACTATCGATCTGGTGATCACCCTCAGAAGGCCGAAGGTCGTGCCCCTCTCCCTTTCGACCCTAAACTCAAATTTGAAGTATTCACCATGCTAAACACCTCCTACGAGCAAGTATTGGTTAATGAGGCACCTATTATCCCGAAACCCCCGCCCAGGAGACCGACCAATAAACCCATACCCGACACTGGTGTCTTTTGCCGTTTTCATCAGTTCAACGGACATGAGACTGAGTCTTGCATTGCCTTGCGCAATATCATTGAGTCTCTCGTTCGGGAGGGTAAGCTGAACAGGTACCTAACCGGTGCACCACCTCAACCAAACCCTCACCCTAGGCAGATCAACATGATTTCTACTATTAGTGGTGGACCTACCCTGGCTGGTACGTCCAGCAATTCTATGAAGCATTATGTAAGGTCTTCCTACGCCCACCAGGTCTTCACCACTGAGCATGGGCGCCCTTCGAAGGCCTCTCGCTCTGGTTGGGAGCCCATCACCTTCAGCGAAGAGGAAGAGCAGGCGTTATCTTCCCCCATGACGACCCACTGATCATCCGTGCTGACATCTCGAACTTCGATGTGGGCCGCGTGTTGGTGGATACAGGTAGCTCCGTCAATGTCATGTTCGCTGAAGCATTCAGCGCCCTCCAGATCCCTGACCATCTATTGGATAAAACCTCAACACCTCTTGTGAGCTTCTCTGGCGACGTAGTTCAGCCCACTGGCAGTATTAATCTACCAATTGCTATTGGTTCGGCGCCCCAAAGAGCCATGACCACCACACCTTTTCTCATCGTTGATTGCCCAACGGCATATAACGCTATTCTTGGGCGCCCAGGCCTGGCCCAAATGCGCGTGTTTATCTCCACGCACATGTTGATGCTGAAATATCCAACCATGTATGGGACAGGTACCGTGCGCGGAGACCAGCTTGGAGCCCGAAGCTGTTATGCTTCAGCGGTAAAGTCAGTAAATCGTTCCCAGAAGCGTGAGGCTCTCTCCGTAGCCACATCACCTCTTCCTTCTGCCAGTACCGAGGCACCTGAGGATCCTCGTGAAGAATCAGCCACTCCTCAGGCCCAACCCGTGGAGGATCTGGAATTGGTCTGTCTTCACGACAACTTCCCCGATCGACAGGTGCGGATCGGCACTTCCCTTCAGCCTTCCATGCGGACGGACTTGATCGCTTTCCTCCGTCAGAACTCTGAGGTATTCGCATGGTCTTACAATGACATGCCTGGCATCTCTCCGGATGTCATATCCCACAAGTTGTGCATTGATCCGAAGGTCAGGCCCGTTAGGCAGAGGCGCCGTGCTTATGACCCAGAGAGGTACGAGGCCATGAAGGCCGAAGTCGACAAGCTACAAAGCATTGGCTTCATCCGGGAGGTGGATTACCCGTCCTGGCTAGCCAATGTGGTTATGGTTCGAAAGGCTAAGAAGGGATGGCGTATGTGCGTGGACTACACCAACCTCAACCGGGCATGCCCCAAGGACAGCTTCCCACTCCCACGTATTGACCAGCTCGTTGACACGACGGCAGGACACGAACTCCTTAGCTTCATGGATGCATACTCTGGGTACAACCAAATCTTCATGCATCCAGGGGACCAGGCTCACACCTCTTTCATCACTGACCGGGGACTTTATTGTTACAAGGTGATGTCCTTCGGCCTCAAGAATGCTGGCGCCACTTACCAGCGCCTTGTCAACCAGCTCTTCGCACCTTTGATTGGCAAGACATTGGAGGTATATGTTGATGATATGATAGTTAAGAGCCGTACCGCAGATCAGCATATACCTAACCTATCAGTGATGTTCGACATCCTGAAGCAGTATCGCATACGCCTCAACCCCACGAAGTGTGCTTTCGGGGTGGCTTCAGGCAAATTCCTTGGGTTCATGATCAGTCAACGGGGCATCGAGGCCAACCCGGAAAAGATCCAGGCTATTTTGGATATGACAGCACCAAGGACAATCAAAGATATCCAAAGCCTTACAGGAAGAGTGGCGGCCCTGACTAGGTTCATCTCCAAGGCAACTGATCATTGCGCCCCATTTTTCAAGGCCCTCAGGGGCACCAAGCGTAACATTGTCTGGACACCAGAGTGTGAGAAAGCCTTCGGTGAGCTGAAGGAATACATGAGCAGGGCACCCCTTTTGTCCACTCCTGACCCTGGAGAGACTCTGGTAATTTACCTATCGGTTTCATCTTCGGCCGTCAGCTCAGTCTTGATAAGGAGGCCTGCCGAAGCTGAACTCCCGGTGTACTATGTCAGCAAGGCGTTGCAGGATGCTGAAGCTCGATACTCCGACATAGAGAAACTTGCCTTCGCCTTGGTTGTTTCAGCCAGGCGTCTTAGGCCATACTTCCAAGCTCACACTATCCATACACTCACTAATCACCCACTATGACAAGTTCTACAAAAACCTGAAACATCGGGTAGGCTGATCAAGTGGGCAATTGAGTTGGGAGAATTCGACATACATTTCAAACCAAGACCAGCTGAGAAGGGCCAAGTCATTGCAGATTTCATTTCTGAGTTTACCGAACCAGCACTCGTATCATCTTCTGAACATACTGAAACGACATCACCAAACCTGGTCCACCTGGCAGCCGAAGGAAACTTCGACCCATTGGAGCCCATATGGACCCTTCATGTTGATGGGTCCTCTAATTCTCAGGGTTGTGGGGCAGGCCTGGTTCTTACGTCCCCTGACAAGGTCGTGATGGAGTATGCAATTCGTTTCAGCTTCAGAACCTCCAACAATGTTGCGGAATACGAGGTGCTTTTAGCTGGCCTTCGTCTAGCAAAGAGTATGGGCGCTCAACAAATCCAAGTCTTCAGTGACTCACGACTGGTCGTTCAACAGGTGAACCATGATTTTCTTGCCAAAGACACAGCCATGACATCATACCTAACGCATGCTCACCAGGCGCTACAGAGCTTCACGGCTTATAGCATCAACCAGATCCCACGGTCTGAAAATAGTCATGCTGATGCCTTATCAAGATTGGCTTCTGCAGTGGATCAAGGTACGAATCGGCACATCTATGTTGAACTTCTGACGATGCCAAGCACCCAGGTATCGAGTCTCTGCACTATCGACTACAGTGCAACATGGATGCATCCTATATTCCAATTCTTGCAAAATCAAACGTTGCCTGCTGACCCAGCTGAGGCAAAACGTGTTCGCTACCGTTCCGCCCGATACCTGATCATCAATGGTGCTCTTTACAAACGTGGCTTCAGCCTCCCTTACCTTCGGTGTCTTACGCCAGATGAAGGCAACTACGTCCTTCGGGAGGTACATGAGGGCATTTGTGGAAATCATTCTGGAGCTCGCTCCCTTGCTCACAAAATCATCCGCCAGGGGTACTTTTGGCCTACGGTCCACACTGACGCTAAGACCTTTACCCAGAAGTGTGACAAGTGTCAAAGGTTTGCTAACGTTCCTCAACTCCCTGCTGAGCCCATGACGCCAATGGTTAGCCCATGGCCCTTTGCCCAATGGGGACTAGATCTGATTGGCCCCATGCCAGAGGGAAAAGGCCAAGTCAAGTATGCTGTGGTTGCTGTTGATTACTTCACGAAATGGGCTGAAGCTGAGGCCCTAGCTACAATCACCGCAGCACGCATCGAAAATTTTGTTTGGCAAAGCATCGTCTGTCGCTTCGGCATACCCAACGCAATTGTGACAGACAACGGTAGGCAATTCGACAACGCCAAGTTCAGGCAATTCTGCTCCAACCTCAAGATCCGCCTGTGCTTCGCCTCTCCGGCTCATCCCCAATCTAACGGCCAAGTGGAGGCCGTCAACAAAATCATTAAAAAGACATTGAAGACGAAGCTTGACAAATCCAAGGGTTGCTGGCCAGACCTGTTGCCAGAGGTCTTGTGGTCTTACCGAACAACTTTTCGCACCTCCACCGGCGAAACTCCATTCTCACTCTCATTCGGTACCGAAGCTGTCATACCGGTTGAGATTGGCCAGCCCTCATATCGAACGACCATACGTCATGCCGAAGCAAATGACGAGCAGCTAGCTCTCAACCTTGACCTTATCGACGAACTCAGAGACCAAGCCAGCATCCGTAACTTTGCTTACAAGCGGCGTGTGGCCAGGTACTATGATTCTCGGGTGAAGCCCCGTGCCTTTGGACCAGGGGACTGGGTCATGCGCAAGGTTTCATTGGCAACCAAGAACCCCAACGAAGGTACCCTAGGCCCAACTTGGGAAGGACCTTACGAAGTCACCAAGGTATGTCGACCTGGCACCTATCAACTTCGTGGTTCAGATGGCAAAGCCTTGCCTCATCCTTGGAATGCAGATCATCTAAAGTACTACTACAAGTGACTTTGCTTCGGCACTCTATGTACTCATGCCTTTTGCTTTCTACTTAAATGAAAAAGCTCGACTGTAGCTCATTTCTAGTCATTTTCTACTAAGGCACTTGTGCCAAGTGACTTTGCTTCGGCACTCTATGTACTCATGCCTTTCGGCTTCTACTTAAATGAAAAAGCTCGACTGTAGCTCATTTCTATAGTATTAAGATGGCCTTTAGCAACATTTAGCTACACATGGATAAATAGACAATACCACTTATAATATTAAGATAGCTTCGCCTAAAGGCGAAGTCGAATGTTCACAACAACATCCACACACAAAAAAGGGGAAAACAGAAAGACAACATAGAGGCAAAGTCAACTGCAAAGGCGAGGGAAGCGGAGGATAGCTGAACCTCATCCTTCAGCACCTTCATTCTCACCCCCTGTATACCCTGAAGGGGAGCCACCCAAATATTCCATACCAGGAGGAAGTGGCGGAGGAGAACCTTCGGTATCAAAGTTGATCACGACGCCAGGGTTATACCTCGCAAAGCGCTTCTCCCATGACAGTTGATGGTCCACCATCCCATCTATCACAAGACTATTGAACTCCTCAGAGACCTTGAAGTCTTCCACGGCTCGTGAAGCCCTTTCATTAGCAGCAGAAGCTTCCTCCCCATACCTGTCATTTTCCTCCCTATACCTGTCATTTTCCTCCTTATACCTCTCAACCTCCTCGCTAGCCCTGTTTAGCCCCTCCTTTGCTAGCCTCAGTTCCTCCTTGGACCTCTCCAGCTCCGCCTTAGCTTCTTTCAGCTGGGACCTGGCTTCTTTCAGTTCTCGACCCAGCCCATCGGTCCTCATCTGGAGGGAATTTCTCTCCTGCAAAGCTTTCCTGGCTTCAGCAACGGTAGCCTTCGCCTCTTCCTTTTGGCGCCTAGCCAGCTCTACCTCCCTCTTTGCCCTGGCCAAGGTCACATAAACCTCTCCGAGGCCCTGCACAAGGTAAATACACTTGTTAGTGCCTTTGACCTGAACGACATCATCCGCTCGGGTTGATACACTTACATGGGCACACGTGAGGAAGGCTCTATCCGCTCGGGTTGAGAAGTCAGTGCCTTTGACCTGAACGACATCATCAATGTCCATCTTCACGCCATGCAAAAAGGCGTTCACCATCGGCACCTCCTGTCGATGCATGGCAAGCTGCACCTCTTTCTTCTGTTTCCTAATGGCATCCATATCCAAGCACTCCGCGTCTGCCGGGAATAAGTGCTCTAGGCCGGCCGGTGGCTGAGGAGGATCACCCAACTCAAAAGCTGGAAGAGTTGGACCCGCACCCATCACGTCCATGTGGGCTTCTTCAACCGCTTTCCTCTTTCCAGCGGCTCTCGCCGTCCTCTCGTCCTGATCAAAGCGGACTCGCCTACCCGAGCCATCACCCCCAGCCTCAGAATCTCCGTCGTCACCAACTCCTGCCGCAGGTGCAACAGCTTTGGGGACTTCGGCTTGCCCGGTCTTGGCACCCTTTCCTTTGGCCCTTCGCTCCTTGAGACGTTGTCTGAACAGATCTTCAGATGCTTGTTCGGCCTTGGCCACCTTGTTTGGTGACACAACAGAAGTCGTACCCTTCATAACCCCAGCCACTACCATAGAAACAAGGTCGGATGGTTAGGCAACTATCAAGACAGACAAGTCAACATAAAAAATATATGAGTATTGAAAGAACTTACTCCCTTGCAACAGCCCTGAGTCAAGAAGATTCTTATCGGTTAACAGATTCTTGCACGCACGCTCCTCTTCCGATAGTTGTGACCTCACTAGGTGCACTTCCTCTTCCGCTTTTCTGGTCAACGCTACTGATTTCGCAGAACCTGCATATACCAAAAGTGGTTAGTCAGGCACCACCACAACACCTTAACACAAACAAGCACATGCTAGGTCACCCAAGTAAAAGGGTTGGGACTGGGGACCTATCGATTGGAAAGTATTGGGGACGCGCATTTCTCTATAACGCCCAGGTGGCATTTCCCAACATCCATAGGCCACACACCATTTGTTCTTCCAGGCCTTCTGAGAGGTTGGCGTGTCTGTGATAAAGTACCCTCTTTGACTAGCCATCCTACAATTCGTCTGGACCCAGCCTTGCTTCCCTTGCTGCCTCGTCACCGAATAGAGATACATAAATTGCTCAAAGGTTGGCTCACCCAGCCCAACCAACCACCATGCAATATAGACCGAATGTAAGAGAATCCAGAAGTTCGGGTTGTATTGGCCAGGTGCAAACCCTAGCTTTGACAACATCATGTGGACCCAGGGGTGGAATGGTAGCCTGAATCCATGCTTAAAGGTATCAGGAAATATCATGATGCTGCCATCATCCGGATATCGTGGGTTTTCATCCTCCGCCGGTAACCTCAGCCCGACATACTCGGGAATGCCATACTCTAACCTCAGCTTCTCCACCTCGTACATGTTCATCTTGTTTTTTCTTGGTAAGACTACGACAATTGGAAATTCTGAAGTGATAGACCCAGAAGCACCGGCCATACCCACAGACCCTGATGAGCCTACTCTTTTCCTTGCTCCTTGGGCGATTAACTGGTTAGCCAACGCCTCCAGCGGGACATAATTCATCTGCATCCGTACAAAGGAATCGGTAGCCGACTGTTCTGGTAGCTCAACCATTACACCCTCATTCACAAAGCCATCAACTCTATGGTCTGACCTGGCACCACTTCCATCTTCTGACTCCCACTGATCATACACTTGGGGACTTCGGCTATAATTTCCTGAACTACCCGACATCTACAAACAGAAGGCAAAGATGGCTAGATTGGCCTAGGTTTTTGCTCTAATTCAAAAACTTCAAGGACATACAATTCAATTGATGCTCATGTGCAAAATGAAGGTGTTCATGCAATGTTCAAACATAAATTTGAATTTCAATCCAAAAACGGAGTAAAAGGGAGGATTTACCTTGTTATCACCACCACGCAAGGCCACCGGAAATCACCTCCACCTTGTAGGAAACCAATGGAATTTGCTCTCAAATTTTGCTCTCAAATTGTGCTCTCAAATGCAAGTGCCTCTCCTTCTTCCCTTCAAGCCCATTTTATAGGAATCTCATGCCTCGGTTGACGAACCGCCATCACTTCGGCACATTAATCAAGTCGCTTCGCTTACCGAAGCCGTCATAGTTATGACACATCAATCAAATCGACCTCGATTTACGAACTGTCATACATATGGCATGTCAATCACATCTTGACTGACATATGACGTCACCCATGACTTTCTATAATATGGCTAGCTCAAAGACCCAAGTGCTTACCCCAAAGTGACATCACTATGGGTCGAAGCCTAGGGATGAAGGGACATGATGACATCATCATGTGCCAAGGCTTCAAAGGGAAGTCCAAATTTTCCTTTAGGCCAAAGTGACATCACTATGGGTCGAAGCCCAGGGATGAAGGGACATGATGACACCATCATGTGCCAAGGCTTCAAAGGGAAGTCCAAATTTTCCTTTAGGCCAAAATGACATCACTATGGGTTGAAGCTCAAGGATGAAGGGACATGATGACATCATCATGTGCCAAGGCTTCAAAGGGAAGTCCAAATTTTCCTTTAGGCCAAAGTGACATCACTATGGGTCGAAGCCCAGGGATGAAAGGACATGATGACATCATCATGTGCCAAGGCTTCAAAGGGAAGTCCAAATTTTCCTTTAGGCCAAAGTGACATCACTATGGGTCGAAGCCCACGGATGAAGGGACATGATGACATCATCATATGCCGAAGCTTCAAATGGAGGTCCAAAATGGCCTCAAAATCATGATGATGTCACCATTGCCGTTCGGCATGGAGCTAGGACATCTCCCCAAGGGCTCCCTTTATGGCTAGGAGCCAAACCCGAAAATAATAATAATAATAATAATAATAATAATAATAATATTTTGCTGACGTCACTATGGACGTTCGGCCATAATCGGGCTGAAGGCATTTCTGCCCTAATCCGAAAAAATAAAATAAAATTGCTGACGTCACTATGGCGTTCGGCCATAATCGGGCTGAAGGCATTTCTGCCCTAATCCCAAAAAAAATAAAAAATAAAAAATTTTCCCTCAGTCAATATACCAGGATTTCTTGCTCTCCTACCAAGGAGGGTAGGCCTAAGCCTCTTAGGTTAACACACATATGCACCTCCTGCCTCCTGCATAGTTACCTCACTATCATAGCACCTCCTAGCTTGCGAACTTGGGGGACTGCTAGGGGCGACTGCCACGACGAATAACTTGGGGGACTACTGCTAGGTTTGATTATGTGATTTTTCACAAATTCCCAACCCAGAAGTTACTTCTTGATCGGCAACTTGGGGGACTACTGTTTGTACCATAATCAACCAAGCATATCCAGTGCTAGGACATAAACAACGTCATCTTCTTCTCAGCTTATCGGAGAGACCTCCCTTTCATACTGTGATTGCCTGCCAAAGGATTGCACAAAGTTTTGGACACTTGTCACTACCACAGTGACTTGCACAAAGTCCCACATCGAAACTTTGTGCAAGGTTCCTCTCTCAACTCTCCTATAAAAGGGAACAGTGCCCAAGGTAAAAAGGTAACTCCAATTTGACCGTACCGTTACTCTGTCAAAATTACCACTTACTGCTTACTGACTTAGGCATCGGAGTACCACACCGGTGCCCAAGGCTTGATGATTTCTTCCTCTGTTTGTTCTCCCCCAGGCATAGCTCTTTACCGAAGACCTAGCTCCTGATCAAGGACCTAGCTCCAGGTCATCACTTAAGACCCGACACTTCCTTCATTTAAGTTGAACCCAGTTCCGGACATCAACAACAATGTATGGGTTTAACGGGGTTTCTTTTTCCCGCATTTTCAGGGAAACAAACAGATATCTTAATGAGTACAGACCTTCCTGACGCACTCAGTTTGAAGAAAATTGGAGCTGAAAGTCGCAGAGCTCGTCTTCGATCAGAAACTGGCACGAAGCAACAAAAAACTTCAAATTGAATACTAAGCTCTCTCCGGCCTAAACCACGATACATCTTATATATCGGCTTGAAGAATTAGATGCAGAGGAATGCGAAACTAGAAAAAGGCTGCATCGTTTTTGGCAAGACCTTCAAACCCTAGGCTCTCGGACAACCGAAGTTTGTGTCGGGAGGGGGTAAGGGCGTGCGAGAGAGAGAGAGAGGGAAGACTAGGGGCTTTTTTTTTATTTTGGACGATGGCCTTGAGGACTATTGCATTTCCACTCGGCTAGGGAGGCAAATGCTGTTACTATTCACGTGAATAATGGCACCTCTTGTAAAAAGCAAGGTGTGTTCCACCCATTGCCATGGCAAATAGAAATTACCATTCACTTTAAATTATTTTTATTTTTTATACAGAAGCGATTAATTTTGACAAGATTTTCTGTTGTCACGTCTTTATATTTATTATAAAATTTACATCTCATATTTCGGATAAAATTTTTGGTTGCCACGTGTCCATATTTATTATAAAATTCACATCTCACTCATCATACAATTGAAATACCCACTCACTCATCATACAATTGAAATACTACTGGTCATCATAGTTCGACACAATCAAGTGCAAGTACGGCTCAATCATTGGCGGAGGCTGTTCCACCGGATGACAACGTGGCAGAGTATTTTCCTTCGGAGGACGTAATCGTGCCATTATTTCCGATATGGAACGCACTACGGGAATCGATTGCGGGCATTATTCACTTGAGGAGCCATGTGTAATGGTTTTCTTCGCACCACTAAACGAACCACGTGCAGTGAATCTCGAACAATTCTTCACAACGTCCCAACATTGGTGATTGTTGAATTTTTTTTTGCCTTGGCCAATGGCACCAAACCACATTTGTGCTTGAATAATCTATGACAAAAATTAAATTGGAAATGCAAAAAAATGTTAAAAAAATATGACATTAAATTGAATAAAACGGCAATTAGAAATTTTGTACCTCGTCACCAAGATTTTGACCGTTTCGAACGTTCTCCCTCGCTTTTGCCAAAGCATCTCTCCATTTCCCTAACTCTTTATTCAAAATTTTCCACCTACTAGCCAAGGCCATTTTTGTACAAGGTGAACCCGATCTTTCACAAAATTATCTATGAATTTTTCTCCACATATGAGAGAACTTCATCTCATTGCCCGTGATCGGGCAATGACCACACTACTACAAAAATCGAAATAGACGACGGGAATCCACCGCCGTCTAGGGTGATTCAAAACCGCCGTGAAATCGACCGACATCTATTATGCATAAACCCACGACGGTTATTAACCGACGTTTTTAAGGAAAACTACGTCATTTATAATAACAACACCAACGTCTAATAACAATAAAACTTCATAAAAAGGCAAAATCGACAACCTTAGACGTCGCTTTCGTAAAATTAGTGACGTCTCAAAGGCTTTACAAGTCCAAAATTAAATTGTTACCGCCGTCAGATAAATGAACCACGGCAAAAAGTCAACGATACCGACGTCTAATTACTACAAAAACACAGAAAGGAAAATTTCTCATACATTATACGTCCCTTCTAGAATAATAGCAATGTATTAAGCCAATTACATGTCCCTTAATCAAACTTCACCGACGTAAAAAACGTTTACCACTTCCCAAATAAATCATTTAACGACGTTTATAACATATCTTACGGCAATTAATATAACAAAACAGCCGTTGTTAATGAATATTACGTCATTTATATTAACATAACCGACGTCTACTAACAATAAAAGTTCCTTAAAAATGCAAAATCGACAAACTTAGACAACGCTTTCATAAATTAGTGACGTCTCAAAATCTTTAGAGTCCAAAATTCTAATGTTACCGACGTCAGATAGATGAACCACGTCAAAAAGTCAAGGATACCGACGTCTAATTACTACAAAAACATAAGAATGGAAAATATCTCGTACATTATACGTCGTTTCTAGAATAATAGCGACGTATAAAGACAATTACATGTCCTTAATCAAACTTCACCGACGTAAAAAACATTTACCACTTCCTAAATAATTAATTTAAGGACCTTTATAACATATCTTACGGCAATTAATATACTGAAACCGACGTTGGTAATTCATTTGACGTTAACTATCAAAGTTAAACCGCCGTGGTTAGTAAAATACTACCGTCGGTTAATGTTGATCCCGGCCGTTGTTAATTATTACTACATCCGAAAGAATATTTATACGGCCGTGGTTTCTTTCTGAAACTTCGGTTTTCATATCTAAACCGCCGTGTGTAATATTTTAGACGACAGTTATTATTATTTTACCGTCGTTTAGAAGAGCTTCCACGTCAATTATTAAATTGAGAGGCCGTTGTTGTCCTTTCAGATGTCGTATTATTAACTTTACCGTCTTATTATTTGTTTTGAAATGTCGCTTTTTTAATACTCCGTCGTGAATTTTTATTATTAGGTTCTGAACTTCACCGTCGTTGTTGTTTGTATGGCTTTACATTTTGATTAACCGTCGTGTTTTCAAATTCAAATGGCGGTTGTTTTTATCTACTGAGGTTTACATTTTCATTCCACGTCGTTTGCTGAAATACGACGTTGTTTATGATTTAGACGTCTGTTTTTTTATTTGTTAACTGGACCGTCGTATTTTACTGCTTGAACCCAGTATTTTTAATACTGGTCGTCTTTTACTGCTTGAATCCAAAATCTACATAATGAAAAATTGTAAATATAATGTCAAACATTACAATTTATTACAAAATTAATGTCATACTAACTAACTACATAGCTAATGTCATACATTACAAAAATCAATCAATCCATATATCTTCACACCCATCTCTAATATTTTCATTCCCAAACTCACCCACTAGGTCATCAAATGTGTCAACATTGGGTATCCCTCTAGTAAAAGGATCACACTCAATTCTAACATTACCTAGCACATCATCACCAATAACATCATTATATTCTCTATTAGGCATTGATAACACTACCGACCAACCATGATGCATTGGGTCGTCAACAAAAAATACTTGTTTGACTTGAGAAGCTATAACAAATTGGTCATTCCTATGTCCAATTTTACTCAGATCTACAAGGGTAAATCCAAGTTCGTCAATTACAAGGCCGGAAGTGTTATCTATCCAATCACACCTAAAAACTGGGATACTAAACTTTTGGTAATCAAGGTCCCAAATTTCTTGAATGACACCATAAAAACCCATATTAGAGACAATCGGGTTTTTATCCTTAGCACTAGCAACTTGCATAGTATGTGCAAGTAAATAAACTCCACTATTTTGGAAAGTTCGCACATCATCTTGTGCCTTGGTGTTAAATTTAACACCATTAATAAGATAACCCTTATATGATGGCATGCAAGGCTTAGACCACCGCTAGCCACCTCAAATTTTCTGATAAGCCATTATTGTCTTCAACATTAAGTTCACTTTTAACCTGCAAATTAATCATATCTTAATTCAATCTAACATAGAAAGAAGAAAATTAAAAGTCCAATTTGTTATTCAATAACATATACCTTAAAGCGTAGCCATTGAATGAAAGTGCTATTGTGCTTATCTTGCAGCCACTTTGTTCTCTTTCTAAATTTTGGATAAGTAGTCTTGATGTGGAGCATATGTTCCCTACAAGACACCAAAAATTCAAGCATTACGGTCCATTGTATGTAAGATAAACATAAGGATAAATAATTTAAAATGGCTACTTAAAGAATAAAACTCATACTCGATATAGGGTAGGACTTCCTCCGTATTCTCCAAGACATATAGATGTGTTTGGTTCAACAAGTCTTGATCAACTAAGCTCACTGTGCAACCTGATAATGGCTTTGAAAGTCTCATCTTCTGGCTTGATGGCACTCCAACTGTAATAACATCAGACAAATGCTCGGTGCAAAACTCTACAGATTCTTCAGCTATATACCGCTCAGCAATGCAACCTTCGGGATGAGTACGGTTCTGAACATACCCCTTTAGCACTTTCATATATCTTTCGAACGGATACATCCATCTAAAATAAACTGGCCCACATAGACGAACTTCTTTGACAAGATGTACTACTAGATGAACCCTGATATCAAAGAATGAAGGGGGAAAGTATTTCTCAAGCAAACACAGAGTAACTACCACATCTTCTTCCAATTTATCTAGCTTGAAAACATCTACCGTCTTTGCACATATAGCATTGAAGAAGAAACACAATCGAGTTATTGCATACCTTGCAAGCTTCTCCAAAACAGAACGAATTGCCACAGGGAACAATTGTTGCATCAAGGTATGACAATCATGTGATTTAAGGCCAAGAAGTCTTGAATCTTGTAAAGATACAAGATTTTTTATATTTGAAGAATAACCTTCAGGGACCTTCATACCGTAGAAAGAATTGCAAACCGCTCTCTTTTCTGCTCTTGACAAATTCGTAAGCGAGTACGTCTTTCTCCATACTCGGGTTGCAAATCAGTTTTGACCCCCATGTTTAATAAATCTAACTGAGCAGCAATCCCATCTTTATTTTTTCCAGGCATCTCCAACAGCGTACCAATGATACTATCACAAACATTCTTCGCAATGTGCATAACATCCAGGGCATGCCTCACACGAAGGTATTTTCAATACTCGTGATCAAAGAATTTTGATCTCTTCTTCCAACAAACTCTGTCACCATCATTTTCACCTCCACCTCCCCTTTTTTTCGAGCCCCACTTGTAATTAATACCTTCAACCATCTCCAGCACTTGTTCTCTGGTTAATGGCTCGTGTCATATTCAGGTTTCCCATTAAAAGCTGCACGCTGCCTCCGATATGGATGATATATTGGTAACCATTTTCTATGCCCGATGTAACAAATTTTGTGGCCATGTTTCAACTTTGTGACTAGGTGTATCATCGCCGCATATTGGACAAGCTTTATATGCTTTAAGGACACAACCAGATAAGTTTCCATAGGCAGGAAAATCATTAATTGTCCACAGTAATACACCTCTTAGTGTAAAGTATTCTCCTATGTGTGCATCATACACTCCTCTAATCCCATCCCACAAGATTTTAAATCATCAATCAAAGGCTCTAGGTAGACGTCTCTATCATTTCCGGGTTGTTTAGGACCGGAAATCAATAAAGTCAACATCATGAACTTTCGTTTCATGCATAGCCATGGTGGGAGATTATATGTAACTAAGATAACTGGCCATGTACTGTATCTGCTACTTAATGAACTGTGAGGATTGAATCCATTAGAAGAGAGAGCCAATCTCAAGTTTCTCGGCTCTTGACCAAATTCGGGCCATTTATTATCAACATGTTTCCAAGATGGGGAATCCGCTGGATGAGACATATGACAGTCAATTAATTTTCTATCAGCATGCCAAGTTAAACTCTTAGCGGTCTTATGTGATTGAAACATCCTTTTAAACCTTGGAATTGGCGGAAAATACCACACCACCTTCGCTGGCACACTCTCTTTCAAGATCGAGTCTTTGCCTTCCTTCCACCTTGAGATACCACAAGTAGGACAATTAGTTAAATCTTCATAAGCCTTCCTATACAAGATGCAGTCATTGGGGCATGCGTGAATTTTCTCATAACTCATTCCCAACGCAGCTAAAGTTTTTTTTGCCTCGTACATAGAGTTGGGTATTGTATTTCCTTCTGGAAGCAAATCTCCTTGGAGTATCAATAATTCAGAAACATATATCACTCATCACGTGTTTTGCTTTCAAATTATATAACTTCACTAATGCCGACAACTTGGTGAACTTACTACAACCAGGGTACAAGGGTTGATCTCCATCCCCAATCAAATTGGCAAAATCAGCAGGATCGTATCCAAAATCGCCTAAATCATTATCACCCATCTCTATCTCTTCAGAGACAAAACTGTGGTCATCATCTTCTTCCACATTTCTACTAGCATTAGTAGTTGATTGCCAAGGTTCTCCATGAAATGTCCAACTCTTATAGCTTTGATCGATTCCATTAAAGAATAAGTGGTCCCTTATAATTCCAACCCCAAACAATCGAAAATTCCCACATTTAACACAAGGACAATGAATATGTGTTGTAGTTAAAAGATTTTCTACGGCAAAATTCAAAAATCCATCCACGCCTAACTCATATGCCTTCGACCTTCTATCCGCATGCATCCATGACTTATCCATCTCCAACACTATACAATCATATATATATATAATAAAGTGAAAAGACAAGCAATAAAAGAACTAAGGTATCGAAAGAGCATAGAATAATATATTTTTTGAAACACAGGTTTCAGACGTCGGTTTTTACAAAATTATGGACGTGTTATTGTAATACAGTCGACGGTAAATACAATAACCGTCGTCTTAAGGCTACAAAACAATTAAAAATGTATTTCAGATTTCATACGTCGGAAGTAAAAGAACTGCCGACGTATAAAGATAATACAGACGATGGTTTATTACAACGACCGCCGTCGTATGTTATACACACAATAAAAATCCTATTCCGTTCATTTTCTAAGAACCCATAGCCAAACAAACAATAAGAACCCTTAATAGAGAGTTATTATGAAAAGCATGCAAACAATAAATGGGGTTTTTCAGATTCCATTCCGATTCACAGCTGCCAAAACATATATTTTTCAACCTATAGAACCCATAGCTCCCAAAACGTATATTAAGAACCCATAGCTAGCACAACAAATTTAATGAAAACAATTATGAAGTTCACAAGCATGTCAGATTAGGTTAGAAGATTTAACGCAATAACTTCAAACAATATAGTTTACAAGCATGTGAGATTAGGGCTTGTACTTACAGTACACTGAGCTTCGAGAATACCACCAATTCTTTGGGAGGGAGAGCGCAATCTAATACTACTGAGGACGGAGAGCGTAAACTTTAAGGTTAGAATTTGAGTTGAAGAGAGAGAGCGAAATGTTATAAGGTTTAGGTCGAATTCTGAAAATTTTAGATCGCGGTCAAATTTTCAAAGGACCGTGTTTTAAAAGACGTCGGAAAGTAAAATACGACGTCTAATTAAAAACATAAACGTCGGTTTATTTAACGTTACGGACCTTGTAAACTGTTTTCACCGTCAAATACTATTAAACCGTCATTTTAAATTTAAAATAAATATTAGGGTCTTGTTTTCCTGGGATTCGAACGAGCATTACCAAGGGTGTAATAAACAAAAAGCAGCGCAGAGGAAACCGGCGTCGTTTTAATAAACTCTAAACCTTATACCCTATACCCTAAATTTCACAAAAATTATAAAAAAATACACAAGTATGGGAATAATAAACCGATAATTGCTACAGACTCCTTACGACAATGCCTTCTATAATAGCAAGCTACAATTAGGATTTCATATATTTTTTATTTATGGTCATCAATGGATCACCTAAACCTTAGGGTTATGTTGTGAAAGTATATGTAACATCCCAGTCGTAATAGTTTAGAACCCTTAGTTGCGTGCGAAACAAGTGGTAGACGTACACTAAAGAAAGAAAGAAAATCTTAAGATTTGAAAAATTTGTTGAGGTTTTCATATTAAGAATTTAGAAATTAAATTTGTTAACATCGATCGGAAGCTTAAAACGACGTAGTGTAAGTGTGGAATGGTTGGGGTGTTACTAAGGCATTGAAGTTTAAGGTACAGTGTTACTTAAATTTTGGAATTTAAATAATATTTAATTTTAAAAGGGGAGGAAAATAAAAAATATTAAAAATAATTAATTTTAAAATCACGTGCATTTTAAAAAGTGCGTTAATTTCACTTACAACGGCGATTAAAATGGAATTACCGCCGTCGTAGTTAATCAGTTTTAAATATCTCGTCGTTTTATGGCTTTACAAGGCGTTAAATATTTACAAACGCCGTCCTATATGTTTTAGACATCGTGAAATTTTTAATAACCGACTATGTTTTCAGTTACAACGACGACTCAAATGGAATTACCGCCATCGTAGTTAATCAGTTTTAAATATCTCGTCGTTTTATGGCTTTACAAGTCGTGAAATATTTACAAACGCCGTCCTATATGTTTTAGACGTCGTGAAATTTTTAATAACCGACGTTGTTTTGAGTTACAACGTCGTATATTAATAACCGATGTTGATTTTATTTACAACGTTGCTTTTTAATTAATTACCGCCATTATAATCCTTTTGAATTTAAGTATGGATGTTTCATAACCGACGTTGATTTTTATACCGCATTGTTTTTTAAGAAATTACAGCTATCTTTGTCATTTATTTCTTTTTAATTAGGTGATCATATAAATTAAGCACTCAAAACAAATATCATTGATCGTAATATAATTACAAAAAAATATATATACACTTTTACAATATTGTTCATATTAGTTTTCCTCTCTCTGATTGTTCAAAAATTCTGCCCATTCTTTCCTGACTTCATCAATGTCTGCTTGGCCATACGTTACAGGTTCCTTTTTCTTCTCAAATTGCAAATATATAAAACAACCGACGTGTTAAATGTAGACAAACGTTGGTTTAATATCAAACCGTCGTGTTTAAAAATACAAACGTCGGTTTTCAATTACTCTCATCTTAGTTTAAAAAAATGAGAAATTTAACTTAAATTTAGTTTAATACCTTCTTAGTGTGGGATCCTGGATTATATCTCTCATAAAATGCATGACGTAGTAGCCACACTCTACATTGGATGGTTGTCGAGGAGTGCCTTGTAGAACTTTCCATATGGCTGATTTACGACCTTGTTTGCCTACGTGTGAGTTATAGATTTTGATTGCACTGTTTGAAGACAACACTTTGTTAATGAAAAATATTTTAGAGTACGAACACACAATGCAGTAGATCAACTTACGTATTCACAACATTTTTGAGTTCCTCGTTAATGGAGAGCTTTGGCAATGAATCCATATAATATACCGTCTCCTTATCTGGTCTCACAATCACCAACACCCAATGACCCCTACACAAAATGATAGGATATAGGTTAAATATAGTTTAAAGTTGCCTAATTACAAACAAAAAATTGTTAATGGTACTAACCCTGTATTATAAGGGACCAAGAAAATTTGTTCAAAACCTGCCGCTGTTTGCAGTCTGTTTGCCAGGTTCTTTGATCTGTGAGACAAGATCCAGATTGAGAGCTCACTTGTGCAGGGTCGACAAGGCCAACAAGGTTTACCATATTTGCCATTTTTAAATAGTCAAATAGGTACCTAAATATATAAAATCAATTGAGTTATTTAATATAAAAGAAACAAAATGGAAAATGAAAACTGGATTTTGAGGTTTACCTCATGTACACTGCAATCACAGTGGCTCCTATATCAACCATGGACCCAAACTGCAAAATATCTTCATACAAGATGTAGGCATCATGCTCAAACCCAAACACATCCTCTGCCATTGAAATTCTCAAAGTTAGGTCTGAAGCCTTCAATGTATTCTCAGCATATTGGCAAAGGGCTAACAGAGGAGGTGGAAGGTCTAGCTTTGAGAAATCCTGTTCCAAGAAATAAAGAAAATTGTAGAAATTGCAAATACAAAAAAAAAGAGGAAATAAACAATTAAACCGTCGTGGTATTTAAATACAAACGACGGTTACTTAAAACCGACGTAGTACAGAATTTAGACGTCGGTTAAACAAATGCAAACCGACGTAAGACGTTGTAAATATTTACTGCCGTTGTTCTCAATTTCCAACGTCGGGAAATTAAAATAACGACGTATATTTAAAATTTAAAAAGCAAAAAAAAAAGCAAATTTTAGAGATTTTACCGTTTCATCTTGCCTTTGTTCAGTTGCAGCAGCATGAACAACGGAATCCTATTGTAAGAAATAAAGAAACTTTTATAAATTGCAAATAAAAAAGTAAAATAAAAGAGAGGAAATAAACAATTAAACCGTCGTGGTATTTAAATAAAAACGTCGGTTAATTAAAAACACGACGTAGTAAAGAATTTAGACGTCGGTTAAACAAATGTGTTAATATTTACCGTCGTTGTTTTACAATTCCAACGTCGGGAAATTAAAATAACGACGTATATTTGAAATTTAAAAAGCAAAAAAAACGCAAATTTTAGAGATTTTACCGTTTCATCTATCTTTTGTTTCATCTTGGTATTTTCTTCATCCGAATCAAGCAGTCTCACATTCGTCGGAGCCGAGCAGCTTGCTTTGTCAGACATTGGATTTTTGGGGCTTTGATCTTCAGGCAGTGCAATAATTGGGGCAATTGTTGGGGTCATTGGTATAATTGGGTTAATAGGACTTTTGAGCATGCTGGGATCAAAATTGGGAATTAGTTGGCTGAATTGTTTGAACAAATATTCCCTCTCAGCCTTTAACAATTCCAATTTTTTAGCCTCATTCCTCAAGTTCTCTTCTCTGACTGCCTCCAAAACAGTTTGTGTTATTTTGTCAGCAAACTTTACTCTGCTCTGTTTTGGCAACTGGAAGAATTGACTTTGGGAAACCCCAGCTCCCATACCTCTAACTCTCCCACCATGCTCTGGGGTTCCCAATGCCAAAGTCAAAATATCATTTCTACCAGAGACAGAGAGAGTGCCCTCGGAGACTTGCTTTTTTAATTCATCCTAAAAGAGAGAGAGAGAGAGGGAGACAAATAATGTTAGAGAGTGAAGTTAAAATTTAAAATAACGAAAAATAACTTAAAAATAAACAGACGTTGTATAATAAATAAGACGTCGGTTTATTTAAAATCCTGACGTCGTATATAATTTACTACGGCGGTAAAAAATACCAACGTTGAAAAAATGTATAACGTCGTTAGAAGGAAAAACCGACGTATAAATCAGCGTTTAACATTCTTTAGCAGATTAGATTATTAATCTATTGCAGAGAAAGAGAGGGATATTAAGAGAGATTTTGTGTTTGTGTGTGTTAGTAGAAGAAGACAGATCGTTAATCTTTTAAAATAAGCATTTAAAATAAAAATATAAACCGACGTTGTTTATACTACAGACGTCGGTACCCTGAAATAAATGACGTTGTAAATATTTCAAATGCCGGTAAATAAATACCGACGTTGTAATCGGTTTAACACGTTGCTAATAAATATAACGACGTCTAAATTAATTTAAAATGCTCTGTTTTTAAAATTTAAAACAGAGTGATAGAGACTTACGATTTTTTTGGCTTTCTCTGCAACCTTTCGATCTGGGATGTTTCCCTGTTTATCTGCCCTAGCCTTCCTCCATAGCAGAGAACGATCAATTTCTTCAATGGGCATGGTTTCTTCCAATTGGTCCTCCAAACCAACATACCCTTTCCGAGACAACCTATGATTGTACTCGCATTTTTCCCTTCTCTCTTTCTGCTCTTTATGCACCACCTCAAATGCTGGGCTTAGCCTTGAAGCTACAAAGGCCTCCCATTGCGATTGCTCTATGAATTCATATAGCTTAGGGGGTCGACTTAACATTTCCTTGTTATTTTTATATGGAAGGATAAATTTCCTCGTTAAGGTAGTCTTGAAATCCGTCCATTTTTTGGCGGCAGACGATAGCACCATTTTTTTGCCCCCTGACCAACAGCATAGGCCTTATCAACTGTTTCCCAAAGCCGCTCCCTTATATCCTTAGGCAATTTTTTAAAATTCGTGTCCACAAGAGGGACTCTGGTGCGTGCCAAAACACCAATATACCATTGCATCTCAGTAGCAGCCTTGCCATGTGGTTTGCCCCTTCTATTGTACTCCACTACGGGTTTAACCTTATGCATATTCCTTTTAACAACACGGCTCATTGTGGTGATACCGCGAGCAGACTTTGGCTCCTCAACAAATGACGTTGTTGAGTTAGGGTCATTCTCGGCAGTCGAAGTAAATCTCATCTACTTCGAGGGTTTGATTTGAACAGGAACGTCCATACTTTGTGACCCAGAAACAGGAAGTGACTTACTTTGAGCCCTTGAAACTGGAAGGTCCTTACTTTGAGCTTTAGAACCTTGAGCCACCTTGGTTTGAGAATTGGAAACCATGTTTCGAAAGTAATAAAACCTGCAAGATAAAACAACGACAGTTATTGAACAAAAACAGACGTAATATTATATTTAACAAGGCGGTTTATACATATATATTAAATAAAACGACGTAATTAAATACCGCCGTGGTAAACTATATTTATTACGTGGGTTTTTATTTTCTACGTCGTTTTAATTTAAACACCACGTCGGTGATACTTTACAAACTTGATATATGCAAAAGAAAGTTTTTAGTTAACCGACGTGGTGAGTAAATTAACACGTCGTGAAGAATACAAACACGACATCTTAACATATCGTGAACTTGAGTGACTTCTGATACTAATCAAAAACATGCAAGACTGGTATATTTTGAAAACGAAGTCTTGTTTTCGTTCACTTTATTTCAAAATCATTTTGCATAAAAAACTTAAAATGATTTGACCAAAGAAACTTAAAATGATAAAAATTAATTAGAGAAAGAAAAACCTTTTGGTGGTAAAAGAATGTTTGCTTCATACATAACCTTGGATATTTGGAGACGAAGACGAGATGGAGAGGAAGATGACCAGATTCAGACACGCCGCTTTTGGATAGAAAACTGAACTATTTTCTCGATAAGACAGAACGTAAAAATTTAGGTCAGGCGGCGAAAGAGTTTATATACAATCGCGAAGTTGAGTTACACGTCGGTTTTAAATAAAACCGCCCTATAATGTACTTAAAACGGCATTATATTATTATAAACCGACGTTGATATTAATAAAGTCAAACGACTTTTCGTATTCAGAAACCGACGTGGTTATTTACAATTTTATACGGCGAAATATTAATTTATATGACGTGGTATTTTTAGTTAGTACGGCGGTTTTTAAATTAACTGCCATGGTTTATAATAAGGTCAGTTTTATTGGGAAATTAAACGACTTTTTTGTATGAATGTCAAACGTCTTTTATGTTCTGTAAATGACGTGGAGGTTATTTTTTGACATATGTCTATTTAAAAATTAACCGACGTGGTTAGTTATAATAACCATATATTTACGAGTAAAACCAGAAAATTCGATTGACTCCAATTACTATCTCCATGTTTGGATATTGAATGTAAACCTTAGTTTTTTTACTCCATAATTGTCATTTTGTTGATCTATTGTCGTAGGTAATCAAAATCCAAAAAATAAATTTCAAAAAACAAAAAAAAATTTAGACGACCGTAATCAAATAATCACTGACGTCTAAATTAATTTTAAAGTCGCTTCAGGTGAATAAACCGACGTGGATATTTAAAAATTTAACGTCATATTCTACCAGAAAAGTGTCGTTGTTCGCTTTTGTTCTATACGACAGTTAGGTATTAGATACCGCCGTAGTTCATGACCTTAATACGTGAGCAATTTAATTATTACTGACGTGGTATAGTCATTTAATACGTTGCACAACATGAATTTACTGACGTGGATTATTTTAAAATTATACGACGCTTATTGAGAATAATTCGACGTGTTATACTAAGATTTAACACGTCGGTATATTGAATAAACGACGTCTTTACTTTATACGGCGGTAGTTTAGTATATGCTGTCGTTGTTTAATTGGTTCAGAATTCACTTCTCTTGAAGCACGATTAATAAGAAGTCGTTTTTGAATTTCAGTCTATCGTGTTTTGTAAATACGAAAATGGATATCCATTTTTTAAATATTTAAGGTACGTATCCACGTCGGTTTTATGTTACCGTCGTCTTTCTAAACTCAACGTCGGTATTTATTTGTACCGACGTTGTATATTCGACGTCTTTTTGCCTTTTTGTAGTAGTGCCAACTTTGATCCAACACTCACATAACAAAAAACCTTCCACGGTTGTCCAGGACCCTCCGGCTTCGATGGAAGAGGTCATTTGTATTTTTACACAAATGGAATTTAGTGGTAGAAATTTTGGTGTGGAAAGTGAATAATATTGGAATGAGAAGAATTTGTATGAATATTTGCTGTGGAAAGTGAATAATATTGGTATGTATTTATAGAAAAAAAAAAAACAATTTTAATATTTTTTTGATATTTTTTTACAAATTTTTTGAATTTTTTTAGCCAAAAAATTGGCAGCCATTGGATTGAAGCAGAAAGCCTGGATCGGACCCCCCAGGAATCGCCACGTGGCTTCTAGCCATTGGGGACAACAGGGGCTGACGCGTCAGCGCAAAGTTTTGAAATTTTTTTACCGTAGGCGCGTGTACTTCATGCTCCAACACTAAAAAAAAATCAAAACTTTTCGCTGACGCCAGCGTGGCGTCAGCAGCCCAAAGGTAACAACATAGGCTAGATCTGCCTTGGGCCATGCCCAGGTGGGTGGAGCTCACCCCTTGCCTTGGCTGATCCTTGCTAGTTATAGCTCTTTTCTGGGCTCTAGGGGCCTTCTGTTCGGGTGGAACTGCTCTTAGGGGGTTTTAGCCTTTTTTTTTTTTTTTTACAAATTACCCACCAAGTTGGATTGGAAAATCCAATTCCAACCGATTCTAGTCCAAAAATTTCCAAAAATCCGACTCCGATAAATCTGATATCCGAATATGCCGAAATCCGAAATTTCCGATAAAATTTGGATTGGAATTAGAATGTGTCTCTAAATTCAAGTCCTCCGAACCCCTTCCGATCCGATTTTTCTAATTTTTTCCAAAAATTTCAAGTTTATAATAATAATTTCTAAATTCTAATTATAATTACATTGTTTTTAGTTTATAAGAACTATATATGTTTGATTTCTTATTTGTTATATTTCAATACCCACACAAAAATATTCATATATATATATATATATACATATATATATATATATACATATATTAAACATAGGAGTATATAACTCTACATATTTTTGGCAAATATGCTTGTTTGAATATTTTTTTAAAAATGCATATGTGTGCTTGTTATCCAAGCCTACACGAAATAGATGACGGTGCATCTTAAAACCATCGTTGTGTTTTAAAAGACGACGGTTCAAATGTTTTGAACTATCGTGATATATCATTTTATACGTGTTGTATTGATTTTTAAAAGACAATGCTTGTCACTAACAAGCATCCTCTTTTAAAACACGCTGAACAAAAAAAGTCTGCTTGATTTTTAAAGACGACACTTGTCACTAACAAGTGTCCTCTTTTAAAACACGCTTGTCACTATCTGTAAAATGTTCAGATTTCCCACATGTCTTTGAAAACCTTATCTCTCCCTCTCTAAAATACCCTCATGAAACTCTCTGAAACACTCCATCTCACCTATCTTTAGCACTCATCTCCCTACAAAATCATCAGAAAATTGATATCAACGAATGAATTGACATCTAGAACTGATCATGTGTTTGATTGCGTTCAGTGTACTTGTCCTCCTACAAGCACCTACACAAATATCTAGGTGTTGACACACTCGGTAGCTTGAGACGTCGTCATTCTCTACATATAGACATAATATTGTGTGTACTGGTCTTTGCGTAATATCAGCGCCCAATTGATATTTCTATTACTAGGAACATATTTAGGATTAGGGATCATGATAAGTCTCCATGTATGAAATCTCATGACATAGTTCTCATGTCCACTTATGTATTCCAAAGACTATGGTTGTTCTATATTTTTAAAGGTAATATAATCATGTATAAAACAACATGTCTTGCCCATTATTAACAAAATATGTCATTTCAAAAGATGTCCTTAACACTAACTATTACATAATTAGTTGTATTTAAGGGCATATTTCTAACATATCAATCTCCCTCACTCTTGGCACACATTCACACATTTTCATAACATCTTCATCATAGAGAAGCTTTTCTACATAAGAAGAGTTGGGAAGCTTATAGTGATATAACACTATACCATCATAGCCTAACTCTTTAACCATCAGACCAATTTCAAACATAGACATCTGGTCCTTATCTTAGAAATCAATGGAGTCTACAGCCCCATTTACATACAAAGTTGTCACATATAGAACCCCCGTGGTTCATTCGAATTGTAAACTTGTCATCTTCACCTACAAAGCCACATAACGTTCAAACTTATCAATAAACAATTATTGAATATACAAATGGTGAATAAAACAAGGGCATAAACAAATGCATAGGTCTTGGATCACTAAGTATTTTCTAGAATCTAAAACAATTTGCTAAAACAAAAAAGGTGCTTTTTTTTATGCTTTTCCAACAACACCAAACAAACACACTGATACAAACGGACCACCAATATCACTTTCCCAACCACACTCAAAGTAAATCAAAAGTTCAAAAAAACAAAATCCTAAGCCTCTCCAATGAAACCAAAAAGCTAGAACAATACGTAACTTACAGTAACGAGGAGCACAACTCCCACGACGATGAAAACCGCAAGCCATCTCAACGCATAACAGAGACTGCCTTCTCTATGGTCTTCGGTGGATGCAATATGGGGATTAGGTTTCAATTTGGGGAGTAAGTTTTGAGTTGGGGATTAGGTTTTGGATATCATTCGTTCGTCTGATCTGGGGTTTGGGAATAAAACTTCGATTTTAACGATTAGGGAAGTCCTTTTTTGAATTAATGAGCGCCACATGTAGTTTGGGCGCAAAAAACCTCAAAACATGAGATGCTGAAAATGCCCTTTAAAAATTGTCCACGTAGGAAGATAATGGATTTCGTGACGATCTCACTAACATAGTGGGTAAATTGTAGGGTTTCCGAGGGTTTAAGTATGTACTCGTAAATGTCCGTAAAGTGGGTATGAACTTGAAAATGACCCTATAGTTTGTGGGGTTTTATGTAGTTTTTCCTTTTTTATTTATTATGAATTTATGATAGGATTCATAGGCATGACTAAGTTGACCTAATTTTGTTTTAGTGCTCCTGCTATTTTGGGTTTTAGGTGTAATTGAGATTTAATTTAAAGGGCATTGGATCAATTTAAGTTAGTTTTTGGCTATATTTGAAAGTTTTTAAAAAAAACTGACATTTAGGAATTTGGGGGCTATATTTTAGCTATATTTGATAAAAGGTCATTGGATAATGACTCTAAAGATTTTGTGCTAATACTTGAGTCAGGATTATCTTAGTATGCAGATGCAGTCTCATTCTCCTAGACCCTTTTGTCCAAGAAAATTGTGGGTACTTATTGGATTTACTCTTATTTGGGTTTAATAGCAATTTGATGGAATTTTATGACAGGTATTGATGGGGAGTCTAAATATCGGGGTAAAGCAAATGGAAATGAGCCCAATTCTAAATCAGGGAATCAAGTTTCTAGATTCGGTATTGGAAGATATGTTTATTAAAGAAACCTTACCAGTGGAAGAAAACGCAAACGAAGAAAACTTGATTTGGGAGGGCTATCAATTCCTCATTTTAAGTTTTTTTTTCTCCTTCAGTGTGGCAGGGATTAAGTGGCAACAATCTCACTAGGTAATATTTGAGAGCCTTATCTTTCTGGTGTTTCAAAAGTTGCTCATCATTATATAAAAGCTAATCAAAACTTCAAGCACTATAAATATTTAGTAAACTAATACGGCACTAACCACTGGTTTAGACTCACTCCCCAATATCATCTCATGATCAAGATTGTTTAGTTTTTAGGTCATCATGCAAGAATTGCCCTTCCAAAAAATTAGCCAAGTCTTATATGAAACTTATTTTACTTATGAGACATGCAGACTACTAAAAATCTTATATGAACTTATTTTTCTTCAACATGTACCACCATTCTCACTGCCATAAAAAGCACAGTGGATCCAACTATCATGTCCCAATTCGGAAATAAGGAATATTCCTGGATCAAGGTGTGAGTTATACCATAATTATAAGAATAAATCCCTATAACCATGATATATTATGATAAATAGGGCCAAAAATAATACCAATTTACTTAATAATACATAATCATACTCGTCAAATACACACACTAAGATCCATATCTAACAGTTGACCACTCGCTACTAATATTACACAATTCAACCATACACAACAAGTGCCTACTAGCTTGGTGAAAAACCCGCTTCCTCAATCCTTGCCTTGAATCCTACACATTATGTTAAAGTGGGAGCATTTTAATGTCTAGCAGGGTACCTTTAAACAACATCCCAATTTTCTTTTTCGGGATGTTACACCAACATCCCAGGTCAGCGGCACTAGCGGGAGGTGGTGGTCAGTCAGAATTTGTCACAAGAATGGGCCAGCAACTGAATCTAGCAGGAGGATGAAGTTGTGGCTGGCCGTAATTTGGCCCCGAAGGTGGTGGCCGGTCCGAGACTAGCAGATTGGAAATTGTCGCTGGGCAGCGAGCAACAGTTTTTTTAAACTAAATGACCCACTAGTGTAGTGGTTTGGAGTATTTACTCCCTCAAGTAAGGTCTTGGGTTCGAGTCCTAGCATCCTTGTAGCGTGTGTGAGTCTAATATACTATCGCCCCTCTCAATAGGAAAAGTCATAAAAAAAGAATTTTTAAAATATAGAAACAATGGCATTAGGTGTAAATTTGAGTGTGTGTGTGTGTGTTTTTATTATTATTATTGTGACTAATGATTGACCCATACTCCGTGCACTATCCTTGTAGTGCTAAACGATGTCGATCTTGTCGATTACAATGTCTTGGAGTTAAAAAGAAAAATTAAAAACTAAAAGAATTTGCAAAGAAAAAATGACTAATCTTACTCTCTTGGCTTGCCCTATAGAGAGCCATGAGAACGGGTGGGGAAAGTTGTGGGATAATAAGTTTATTTATTTTTTATTATGAACTGACACATCCACTTTGAATTGATAGTTTGTATAAAGGTTTCTTTGAATCATGAATGCTTTTATATCCAGACTGAAAATAATTCTTGTGGTTGCTAGTTTAAGAATCCTAGCATTGAAAATACTCAAATAGAATTAGGTTTTGAATAATTCAATTTCTATTCTTCTCACACGGAGGTATTTATAGGTATACAAATACAAGCCTATCTAGAAAATAAATACAATTCCAATCAAATTGGTGTATAGATTTTTGATTCACGCCAACACTCCTCCTCAAGATGGTGCATAGATGTCGCATATGCCCAGCTTGACAAGTGAATCTGTAAAGGCTTGATTTGATACGGTCTTGTTCAACATATCTGCCAATTGTTCAGTAGTCTTAACATATGAAACTTCAATAATCTTCCCTTCCAATTTCTCATAGATAAAGTTCTAATCAATCTCTACATGTTTCGTTCTATCATGTTGAACTGGATTCTTAACAATCTTAATTGCAAACTGATTATCACAATACAACCTCATAGACTCCTCAGTAGGAAAACACAACTCCCTCATAAGCCTTTTCAACAATAACAACTCACAAATGCCTTTCACCATAGCTCGATACTCAGCCTCTACACTAGACAAAGACACAACCTTATGTTTTTTACTCCTCCAAGTAACCAGATTTCCTCCTACAAATGTGAAATAACCAGATGTCGATCTCCTCCTATCCCCCTTTGCTGTCCAATCTGAGTCTGTATACCTCACAACCTTTACGTGCCCATGCTTGAAGATCATCAGACTTTTTCACAACACTTGGATTATGCATGAACCTACTCACAATACTTACTACATACGCAATATCAGGTCTAGTGTGAGACAAATAAATCAAACGACCAACCAACCTTTGATATCATCCATAATCAGTTGGAACTTGATCTTGATACTCCCTCCAAGCCATGATTTTGTTGTATGGGAGTACCAATCGGTTCAAATCCAAGCATACCTGTTTCCTTTAGCAAATCAAGAACATATTTTCTTTGTGATAAGAAAATTCCCTATTCATAACGGGTTACTTCAATGCCCAAAAAATATTTTAATCTACCAAGATCCTTCATATCGAACTCAGAAGCTAAATAACCTTTTAGTTTGCCAATTTCATCAAGATCATCACCAGTCACGATCATATCATCTACATAAATAAGAGCTGTTAACTTACCATTATGCCTCTTAAGAAATAATGTATGATCAGCATTGTTCTATTCACAACCATATTTTCTCATGGCAAGACGAATCTACCAAACTAAGCTCTCGGAGATTGCTTTAATCCATACAGTGCCTTCTTCAATTTACACACAACACTAGCATCATTAGGAGCACTGTAACCTGGCAGCAATGACATGTAGACTTCCTCTTGTAAGTCTCCATGTAAAAAGACATTTTTTACATCATATTGTTGCAATGGCTAGTCAAAGTTTGCAAATACAGATAATAAAATCTGAATAGTATTGATCTTAGCCACATGTGAAAATGTCTCATGATAATCAATACCATAAGTCTGGGTAAATCATCGGGCCACAAGTCTGGCTTTATACCTGTCAATTGAACCATTTGGTTTGTGTTTAATTATATAAACCCATTTACAACCAACATGTTTCTTCCCTTCTCGCAATTGCACCAATTCCCATATTTGATTTTTCTCAAGAGCTTCCATCTCTTCAGTCATAGCACTGGCCCATTTTGAATCAGATAACGCATCATGCCAATCATTGTTAGTATTAATCAAAGATTCTATACTTACCTCAAGGATGTCAGCATGAAGAGAATTGGGACAGGGTACTGGAGAGGTAGTAGAGAGAGGGGCCATACTGACTGGTTCAGCTGACGGAAGGGTGACGATGCTAACTGGTTCAGCTACCGAAAGGACGACTCTGACTGGTTCAACTACACGTGCGTTAGGTTCTGTACTAGCTGTCACGTCACACATTGCTAGCCAATTAACCTTAATGTTATCCTGAAATATCTCCATCTACTTCACCTCTTCAACACTACTCTCCCCTAGAAGAGGAGAATGGGATACTGGGCGAGCAAAATACATCTCATGCTCATAAAATGTAACATCCATAGTAACATAAAACAATGAAAACACACGTCACAACACAAGGAGCCAATTTTGTGCATTGGTGTTTTTGCAAGTGCACATAAGCAACGCTCCCAAAACCACAAGGTAGGAGAGTGAGATGAGACGAATAGAAACATCAGCCTCCGATTTTTCCAAGGGCGTCTTAAACTAGAGAACACTGGTAGGAACATGATTAAGAAGGTATACTGCAGAGGTTATTGCCTCTTGCCAGAACCGTGGTGGCATATGAGCACCAATAAGACTGGCACGAGTAATTTCAAGAATTTGTCTATTCTTCCTTTCAACCACACCGTTCTGTTGAGGTGGGCAGGGACAAGTACTCTCATGAAGAATTACATTTTCCTAAAAATAACTTTGTAAGACCTCATTGACATATTCACCACCATTATCAGAACAAAGCACCTTTAAAGTAGCAGAAAAATGGGTTTTAATCATCTTGTGAAAAATCTGAAAAAACATGCAGAGAAACATCACTCTTATTTTTCATCAAGTACAACCACGTCATGCGGATGCAATCATCCACAAAAATAACAAACCAACAGAAGCAAGTGGTTGTAGTAACTGGAGCAGGACCCCAGACATCATAATGTACCAAACCAAAAGGCACAAATCTTTTATTAGAACTAATAGGATAAGTTGCACGGTGACTTTTGGCCAAAATGCAGGTGTCACACTTAAAAACCAAAGGTTTACAACCCCAAAGTAAAGAAGGGAACAAGTGCTCTAAATAGCCAAATGAAGCATAACTCAAACGAAGATGCCATAACCACACTTGATCCTCAAATGCACGGTTTGAACCCTTGACTGATAGAGATTTTCCCGCGAACACATCATCCACATAGTATAAGCCCCCTCTCTTAATACCACGCCCAATAATCTCCCCAATGCTGAGATCCTGAAGAAGACAAAGTAGAAGTAGCTAATTGATGCTCCCTAGCTTCGATTGATGCTCTTGTTGCAGCTTGGCTTCCAAGAAATGAAGGCCAAGGAGTAGCTGATGTTTTATCAGGTAACTGGTTTTACTGGCAAGCTTTCTCGCACTTGGTTCAAAACCGTTGATCAGCTCCCTATGAATGTTGGAGATGGGCATTATGATCCTCTCTTCCCATTTGGATTTGGCCTCACTACAACACCCACCAATGCCAACTAGGAAATCATTTAGGGCCCTTTTGATAACCATTTCAATGTTAGTTTTTAGTTTTCATTTTTGGTGCTAGAGTTTAGAGGAAAATGAGAGTGAGAATGGGAGTGAAGATGAGATTGAGAGAGAGAATGAGAGGGGAGGATGAGATTGAGGAGTAACAAAAATGAAAACAAAATCTTGAAAGTGAAAACAAATTGAAATAGATTTCAATTTTTATTTTTTATTTTCACTTTTGTTACTCCTCCCTCCCATCCTCTCCTCTCATCTTCCCTCTCAATCTCATCACCACTCCCATTCTCACTTTCATTCTCCCTCTGTGTTCTATACTCTAGCATAAAAAATGAAAACTAAAAACTAAAATTAAAATAGTTATCAATCAGGCCCTTGACTACTCATATTTCCTTATTAAGTCTGACATTTTAGCTACTCTTCAATAAGGATCCGGCTCCTCTGTTTGGAAATGTGCAGTTCGGAAACAGATTATTCATCTAAATGATAAAGACTATAGTCTAAAGGCTTATAATTTATAATTTATAAGCCCTCCTTGGAGACTATATTCACTTGTGAATGACATCAAGGAACTCATGCTAATTTTGCAAGTTAATCAACTAAGGCATGTTTACAGAGAAGCATATAAGAAAACATGACTTTCAAAACGAAAACAACAAATTGAAAGATTTTTTTTATGCATATTAAAGAATATAGTGACAGTTTCTTCAAATTAATAGTGTTACATGCACTCATTATCATAGGATAATAAAAGTGCTAGAAACCACGTTTGTAAAACGAAGGACAAATTATTCACGGGATTTGCTGGAGTCCCAGAGGGGTCAGTTGTAATACACTATACTTGCAAATTACAAATTACTAGAGCTAAGCGCCTTTGTTGCTATTCCACGGCTTGAGTACGGCCACCACAATGATTATAACAATAATAAGAAGGATGAGGATCGCAATGCACATCCATTTCCTGGAACTCTTCTGTAGCTTCTTTGCCTTCTGAAGAGCAGTATTCCCTTGCTGTACATGATCTACTGCACTCGATACCTAGAGAACAAAATTAAGGACAAATTTCATTATCATTTGCCGAAGTATGATGCAAGAGTAGCAGTCGTCATTTTTCAAAATCATGTCTTCTTTTTCTGTTTAATAATTTTGAGAGATTCATGGGGACCTCATGCTTTGAGATTCTGGTAAATACCTGGGTTTCTATGTTGTCAAGTAAGTCCCCTTGTGCATCCACCAACACCGCCATATCTAGAAATATCTGTGCATAAGAGATGGTGTTTAACATATATTTCCAAATTTTATCAACTATTAGGGGCAGAATGCAAATAGCAATGCTATTTCCTTTTAATTTATTACTCATCCAAGTATCTATGGACAATTGGGCATGCATCTCTTATATCATACTAGGGCGTCCCAAAGCAATTTTATGGCATTAAAAGTGGACATACACTTAAATCTAAGAGGAAGATGACGAGGCCCAGGCTCAGAACATTATGAGACAACTACATGATCAAACTGATCCATCACATTTTTACAAAATACCGTAAAGCAAGATTCAAAACAATACACCCATTGTAAATCCACAAGGTTCCCCTCAAGATACGATTTGATTGGAAAAGATTCCATTTAATTGGATGTCAAGCCCTTTTCAAGGCTATTGGGCTATTCTCCAGGTCAGACATGATCAAATTATGGCATTAAAAGTGGAACATAACGTGGTTTTATGAGCCACTAAACACAGGCTCAACACATCATGAGGCAACCTCAGGATCAAACTGATCCTTCACATTCTTACAGAACACCATGAAACAAGATTGAACCGTTTAATCAACATGGAAACCCAAATTGCAAAGCAAACTTTAAATTCTCAGGCCTAGGCTTAGACATCTGCATTATATAGCAACTTGATACTTTTGTCAAATAGTAAGCACCATTGCACAAACTAAGAAGATACCTGTTGTAAACCAAGAAGCTTTCTCTCAAGATCTCTAACCGCATCATGGCGCTCTTGAATCTCAGCCAGAGTGTCCATTATCTACAATTTGATACATGAATATTGAGATCAGATGTGATCAATCTTAACCACCATTGGTTAGTGGCACAGGATATCTCCCAAAATGTATAATTTTTACTTTAACAAAAGGAGAAAAATGAGAAAAAGAACAAGGAAATACAAATTAGTAAATCTAATGATTCAATAGACCAAGCTAACAACTTTGGCAAATGAGATTGCAGTTTGGACCTAAACTGTTTGATATGTCAAAAAAAAAAATTGTTTAAGTGGCTCAAAATTCCCAATTTTGACAGTTAAACGTGCTCAATTAGGGAAAGAGAGGGTAACAACCAAAAAAGTGACAAACCTGGCCTCGTCCTTGTTCCTGGATTGCCTTCTGAAAAATTTGTTCACTGTCTCCTGTCTCAATTAATCTTTCAATTGTCTGTACATTGATAACTAATTAGAACATGAGCTTTTACATTGGTATGGATATACTGCAATGTCAACAGTGCAAAAGTTTCACCTCTTCATCAGCTCTTGTGCCCGTTACTGATAATCACAAAAAGCAGGAGAAATAAAAATCAATTAAGGTCATGAGAACTCTGGTGCATCAAGTTTCAGAAGTAATAGTCACATTTGAGTGACAAGTGAAAGGCTCAAACCTGTAAAAACTCGCCTCTGAACAACCTCCCGATACTCTTGATGGATGGTTTCTCTTAAAGTCTACAAATTTTAAATAAATAAAAATTGAGAGAATATAATAGAAGATGAAAGAAACAAGATTAAAACACTAATCTTATAAGAAAATGTGTGTATGTGACCTACCTGAAATTCAGCCATCTTGTCCTTTAATTTCTTTTTCAAGGCACTGTAACAATAGATCGCAATGGACACTTCACAGAGTCAGATTCGGTTGATTGACAAATATAATCCCATTAAGTCAGACTTTTTCATGCAGACATGTTCTTATAATGATTAAGGAAAAGAAAGAGATTGTGAAAAAAAAATGTAAAATAAAATGGGAAAGCAAACCCCGTAAATGAAGTTGTGGTTGACAATCTATGAAATCGAAAAGAATACACCGGTAAATGACAAGATATATTGAAAAGTAGAACTATACTGCAACACTGCAACATTTTCCCATAACAATCAAATCAAATACACATCTAAAGTATAACAATATAAGAGGAAACCACAATGATTGATAGATTATCCACAAGAGGCAATACTTCTATAATGCATAATAAAACAACAAAGAACACCAAAATGATTACTTTTCTGGCCAACCACTAAACTATTACCTAGCATTAATAAAGTTTTATCCAACAAGGAAATTAGTGGAAGTACACTTTTAAGGCAATAGAAGGAGTACCAACTTACAGGGTTGTTGCTGTTCGGGATCGATCTACACCTGTTCCTTTTCCGCACCCAGGCTTCTGTCTATTTGCCAAATTCTGGACCCAGAAGGAAAGGTAAGTCAGAGCAATTAAAATTACTTCTGATCACATAAATAAAAGCAGCTATCTGTTGAATCAGGTTATACCTCTTTGTCGAGTTCTTCAATTTTTGACTTTATCCAACGAGCAATTTTTCCAACTTCATCGACATCTTTCTCCATCCGCTGCTTGATTGCTGCGTGTGATAAAAGGATCCATCATCAGTGAAGACTTAATCAGGAAGAAAATCAAATTTAAGTTGTTGAATGCAAACAGAAGAAATAACACCATAAAAAATTACGAGTGTGACCTATCCACTTTATTAAATCCACTTGTGCACAAAAAAAGCTTTTTTTTTGTTGAAAGAAATGAAATTTATTGAAAGAAAATGAAGAGGAACACACAAGTGGATAGGGCATCGACAACCCATACGAGCAACAGAAAAACAGACTAAAAAAACAAAGACACCAGCCAAACTACACAGAGACTGCTACAGCAGAAAGACCGAAAGAAAACAAGTCGCAAAACAAAAAAGCATATTTGAGTACACACAGAAACACCTTAATCCACAAATAAGGACATGTATATGCTATCTTTTTAAGAAGTTAGCACTTAAAACACAAAAACGAGAATGCCAAACATTTACCAAGAAATTACATAAAAGTGCATTTTATAAAGAAATCAACAAGTTTGAGATTACATTTCATTGAAGGAGCCTTAGTCACAGCCTTGGACTCCTCATGTGCATCCTGCATGCAAATTTCATAAAGAAATTACATAAAAGTGCATTTTATATCTCAAAGACTCATTTTTATAAAAAAAAAACACTTTCTAATTGTTTATGCTATTGTGTAAGGCAACTAAAAGCTAACACTATTTTCAAACAATAGTTTATACAATACTTAATTACAAATCTGGATGCTGCATCGGCATGCAAATAAACGAAGGTTGGTCTAGTTGCTATACAATTCTAAACATTGTATATGTTTGGGTTCCTTGTAGTTTCATCACCTTATAACTAAAATTCCCAAATGAAGACCCTTCCTACCTATATATCTACAAATGCAATTACAATATCATTGAACCACCATCTACTGGCATCAAACACATAATTCCAAAGACAACAACAACACTAAACAAAAACGGGACTCAATTCTTCAAGCTACTACGAAAAATAAATTGATCCACAACTAAATCTAACAGCTACGTTCATAAGCGCAAGACTCAAATGACTCCTACTTCAGAGTAATAAATTTATAAAACTCAGAGAATATAACCCACGCATTAGGAACTATGATCACGAAATGATCTGGAAAATACTAACAGGCTGGAACTATCAAACTAACTTTCATGGTTCTGGCAATGTACGAAAAACATATTGAAGAGAATTTATACCTGGAGTTTTTTTAGGAGCTTATCCAGCTTCTCATTTTGCTTCTCAATCTCTTGAACCTGGGTGCAAAAATCATGAAATCATTAGACAGAAGCAACACAAAATAAACATATTTTAAATTCCATACTTATCTAAAGGAAAAGTTGAAGCAAAATAAAATAATCACGTTTGCATGTATTCAAGGGAAATCTAAGGAAAGGATGCAAGCTAACGAACCTTTTTAAAGAAATCCTCCAAACCAAATTCTCCAGAATTCATTGAACCATTTGTTCCTAGTTCGATATCTCCATCTCTAGATGCTTGACCCCGAGGGATCTCAAAAGAATCCTGCAAGTTGTAAATTAGTAATTAGGTCAGACAAACAAGTAACTTAACTCTAAAACACAGTAATCCAGAATACTTGAGTTCAATTGAATGGATCCCTTCACCACTGAACTCTATGGAAATATATACAAACAGCAATAAATAAATTTAAAAAAAAATTATATCTATATACACACACATTATATATGCTGGAGATTTATGCAACCACATTGTAACACCGCTATTTGTCTTTTTTAAGGACACAGTCTAGTATACGTTCAGTAGTATAAACAAGGAAATCCCATCCAGATATACAAGGAAAAACCGAGCCTCAATCACTAATGAAATCCAGTTATGTAAAGTGTTCTTCAGTGCAGCACTTATAAACGTATAATACTTGTCTGACAACTTCCATTCACGTCCTTGTTTCCCTTTTTAATCGTTTAAACTCCAATTTCAAATTATCAATCTGAAAACATTCGTAAAAACCGACACCGTAATTCCGAAAAAGAGAGAGATGTACTTTTCATTAACTTTAACATAAAAGTTTAATTTAGAAAGATCTAAAGAGGTACAAACAGAAATGCAGATCCATTATTTTTTATAGCTGACAACCCGAATATAAGAAGAAAACTAGGAAAAGAAATCAACTTTTTCCTTCGTTTTATTTGTTAGTCTACACTAGTTCATGTGTTTGAGCTAGAAAGAAGTAAACCAAACACTTGTACTCAAGCAAACTGCATTATCTCCTGAGGAGGGATCTCCAGACAATGCAAAATCTCATGATTCTAAAACTTTAAATTTCCTTCACTTTCCCTCCTTTTCTAGCCAACCAAAAAAAAAAACCATAATCCAAAAGTTTAAAATACTCTTCTACAAACGCAGATCCAATAACATCAAAGACATGACAAAAACAGAACATGAAAAACTCCAAAAATGTCCAAACAAACCAGCCACGGCATAAATTAATGAACCAAAAAAGAAATAAATTACCTTTAGCAGGTCGTTCATTGTCGAGGGCAGCTGAGCAATGCAACTTAGACACTACAATTTGCGAAAAAATAAAAATAAAACCTACAATTTTTTTTAAAAAAAATTAAAGTTTCTCTCCTGTGAGGACCTGGTTAACGGAAAAAATAAAAAAAAATAAAAAACCAGGTCACTTAGGGTTTCCAGAAAGGAGAGAAAAGGAAACCAATGAAAGTGAAAGACAGAACGTGGTTTTTGTGTTGGAAAGTTTGGGAAGGAAAGAGAGGGAGAGAGAGATCAGAGACGGAACGTACAGGCAGCGATTTTATTTTATTTTTTCGAATTTTGTTACTTTTCATGTTCTTTTATTACTTTATTTAAAATAAAATATCGTGTATTACTTAGAACACTTCCAATCCCACATCGCTCAGGGAGGGAAATGTGAAATGTCTTATATGTGTGAGCACTTTTCTTCCTAGCACGAGGCCTTTTGGGAGCTCACTGACTTCGAATTCCTTGGAACTCCGAAGTTAAGCGAGTTGGGACTAGAACAATCCCAAGATGGGTAACCCACTACGAAATTGCTCGTGAATTCCCAGAAACAAAACCGCTGAGTCGGGTCGTGACATAATGGTATTAGAGCTGGACCCTGACCGGAAGTATACTAGCGAGGATGCTGGGCCCCAAGGGGGTGGATTGTAAGACCCGTGTCTTAGGGAAGCAAGAACAGTGAGCAATCTCACATTGCTCAAGTTCCCAAAAACAAAACCGTAATGGCATGACCCAAAACGGACAATATCGTGCTAGGGGAGTCGTATCGTGACATAATGGTATCAGAGTTGGACCCCGACCGGAAGTGTACCAGCGAGGACACTGGGCCCCAAGGGGGGTGGATTGTAAGACCCGTGTCTTGGGGAAGTAAGAACGGTGAGCAATCCCACATCGCTCGAGGCCTTTTGGGAGCTCACTGGCTTCGGATTCCTTGGAACTCTGAAGTTAAGCGAGTTGGGGCTAGAGCAATCCCAGGATGGGTGACCCACTGGGAAGTTGCTCGTGAGTTCCCATAAACAAAATTGTGAGGACAGGGCCCAAAGCGGACAATACGGTGCTAGGAGAGTCGGGTCGTGACATAATGACAGTGTTTTGATTATATTGCACAGGCCTGAGGCCCATTGAACCTCTATTAAATTGTGTATGGATGAAATTCTTGTATGTTGAACGTTTAAGATATTAAATTATGTTCTAATGCAGGTAGAATGTAAGGGTAAATGTTCGTTTTTCAGGGGAGACTCTGCTAGTTTTTCGGTAGAAGTTAAACCCTTAAGTATGTTTTTCATTTTGCGGAGTTGGGCAAAAACGGTATTTTGGACATTCATGCCCGGCACCTGCCAGGTGTTGAACACGCATGGGATTCGACATGGATTCCAAAATGGAATTTAGGTCGGATCCTGTTGTGTCAAGTCGTTACAACTTTAATCAAATCAATATTCAATTTTATTTTAATATTATATGTTTATTTTGAGTAAGTCAGCAACCTAACCTTCATGAGTATTTTTTTGATAGTAACCCAACCGACTCACAAGCTCCACTATAGCCTTGTTCTTATCAAGTTTTGAGATATTATCCTATAGTTGTTGCCAACTCTCAAGCAATGAGGAACTAGTTGCAACCGACTTCTCCTAGTATCAATAGGTTCTTGTACAATTGAAATGAGAAGAGAAAGAGAGAGAGGTTATGAAATTCTTGGAGCTTGGCTTGTGTTTTATTAACTTGGAGCTATGCTTGGAATTGAGGTAGGAGTTTCTTGGGGAGCCTTTACAAAGATTAATTTAATTTAATTTCTTGAGCACTAAATTATCCTTGATATTATAATTTGATTGATATTCTTCATAGTGGGTGCTTACATGTTGTTAATTATTTGATTAATATTGGCATGTTCACATGTTATCGATGAGGTTGAAATTCTTGGGTTGAGAAAGTAATTATCGAACAGAGGGTAATGGAAAGGATCTTTTATGTAGTTGAGTCTAACTCTGGGTAGGTACTAGATCTCAGGGATCCCACAGTGCACATGATTTTTATTGGGCGATGCAATACTGGCAACAAGAAGTTAGGCAAAATAACTAACGAAAGTGGGATTATGGGATGATTTAGATGGATGTTAGTTCATATGAAAGGACATTCGGGACCAATTGGTATAAGTGTGGTATGGGACGTGCGAGGTCTACTTGTCTAGTTATATGAATTAACGGGAGTAGATGAAGAGCATACATGCATTATTATCATTGATACAATATTTGACTATTTAATTGCATGTCACTTAATTTAGTTATATCATTTACTCTAGTAAGGTTGCATGTCCTTACTGAGTTGTGGTTTCACTCACCCCTTTATAGACCTTGCAGGCTTAAACCCCTAAAGATGTATAATAGGCGAGATGAGGTTGAATTAGATGAGAGTGGTAGGGGTTCATTTATTTATTTTACCCTTTATAAAAATAAAAAATAAACATCCACCCATTACCACCACCGGCAACCATTTCCCTCCCAACCGCCAACCAATGCCTCTCTCTCTCTCTCTCTCTCAATTTGAAGTGACAAACAATGAAAGTTATATATGGTCATAAAAATACACACTTACATTGAAATTTCTATTGTATAAATCTAAAAAATAAAAATATAATATACATAAGGGTTTAACACTTATAAATTTTTGTAACTTCAAATTAAACTATTTATGTATACCTCTAGAGCATGAGAGATTTGGTACAAATTGTGTGCAAATCGTTGTTAAAATGAATAATTTTTTTATTTTAAACAAAAATTTGGCTGCTAATATAATATTGTGGAACTATAAAAATATCATGAAAGCAAAGTTGGTGCAATGGTTTGTGATTGAAGCTTCCTCCTTTGAGGTGGACGTGTGGCATTGTGTGATTGACTTAGAAGAAATGGCAATGTGTATAATTTTGAGGTTTTTTAATTACATTATTGTAAAATTAGATATATATTTTAGTCATTGACCTTATCAAGATTAGGTGAAGTTGAGTTATTATCTACCAAAATAATAAACTTCTTATTGAGTTTAAACCAAAGCTCCCTTGGTATTTCCCCATTTTAAGGAATATTGTCAATTAGTATCCACTTATATTTTAACACGTCGACAATTTATACCACGTGACCGTAAAGCCACATTCAGCATGTGGGCTCTAGTTTGTGAGATAAGTCGCCAAATTTGACAAGTAATTGGTTCACATGTGCAAATTTACCAAAATACTCATGTCACATCATCAAAATTAATAAATTTTTGGATGAAGTTTGTTTGAGCAAATTTATGCACGAGAAATATTCGCATGTTGATTCGTTGACCCTTTGACTTTCTTCCCCTTCGTCTCCCTCGGTCCCTAAAAAACAAACCGGAGTAAGAAGACCACACCATGGGGTTGTTGGCCAAAGGCCCTCCAATGCCTAAGTTAGTTCAATTGGATCTTAAGAAAGATACGACAATAGCTAAAGTGGTCGAAGTTTTCTCTCACGGGGAGAGCACTAGGTGGCCGGAGCCGAGTGTGAGGGTGGTTGGAGACGCGAGGAAGAGAAGGAGAGAGAGGTGCGGCACCAAAGGGATTTTGGCAGCACCTAGATAGAGTTCTCGGAGTTTCGAATTACCTTGGAGGTGTGTTATAGCCATGTATTTATAGGGCTCTTCATAACTAGGGGTTTTCAAAGAATATATTCCTATTTGGAAGGAAAATATTAATTATCCCCAACTTTGGTCTAAATAACCCCCCAATTAAATGGGCCCGATTATTGACTTAGGAGATATTCTTCTTGTCCACGTGGAGCCTTGCAATTGGAGCGCCAAAATATTTGCTCCCACAAATGCCCCCCAACTTTTGCATAGCAAATGTGTGGCATGGAGGGGTGAGAAATATTTATTGGGCTTTCCAACTATGTCCGGGCTTCCTTCCGCAACCTGGGCTCCTGACTAGACAAGGATTTTGACTTTCTATTTTGGAGGATTGTACTACTTGTCAAGGAGATGAGTTGTCGTGCACACTAAAGTAAGTAACACTTGGGTTTTCTTTTCTTCTTGATTTTTTTTTCTCCACGGCGAGGACCAGTTGACCTTGGTTGACTGGTTGTCGTCATGGTGCGGTCGTTGTGGGGGACGTCGTTGTGGCTGCTGTGGTTGTTGCCGTGAATTTTTTTCTTTTTCTGCTCGCAGCGAGGACTAGCTGGTGGCTACCGGTTGGCTGTTGTCGTGATGTGATGGTTGGAGCAACGACGGCAGGCAACGTGTGGCAGCTACGATGGCGGTGGCAGCTGCCCCCATAACCCTTTTTTTTTTTTTTCCTGCGTGCTTGAGCTGCTGTCATGAGATGATGCGGTTCGGGCTGCGCTATAGCTTGGCTTGCTTTGGTGCCACGTCTTGGGCCTAGTCGCTGGAGTGATCTGGGCCGTGCTAGCGGGCTGAAGCCGCAGTGGTGCGATGACTTGGGCCGTGCGGCTCCTCCTTTTTTTTTGGGCCCTAGGGGGCTAGTGCGGCTTTGGTCGTGGACTCCTCTTCTCTTTTTTTTTTTTTTGTGCTGCAACTTAGGGTTTTGACATGCTATCGATTTGCAATTTTCTTCCCTTTTTGTAGCCATTCACCGATCATGTCTTCCTATGAGAGTAGCTGGTCACCGAGTTCACAAGTGCCTTTGTACCGTAGGGTGGTTCCAAGGTGTACAAGAAAATATTTGCGGCCAATTTGCACTGTATCACAACCGATGCTCAGTTCTAGAAATGGCACGTCACTTTTGATTATGCCATACCAGATAATGTGCATGTCAGGTTGGCGGAACCCTCGACTGATGATGTGCCTCTTGTGGATCCGAATGATCCAGATGCTAGAATTATCACATTCCTCCCGTTCTACTTCTCCTTGGTCTTCACGTTCCCGTTGTCAAAGTTCTTCAGGGAGGTCTTTTGTGCTATGGAATGTGCCCCAAGTCAATGCACTCCGAATGTCTATAGGGCGATAATTTGTTTTGATATTCTTCAAGCTGGATCTGATGGTGTGGGAGTTTTGTTACTTTTTCGAGGTGAGGCGCTACGAGAAGTACTCCCAGGTTTGTGCATGCAAGGTCAAGCTGTTTGACAATCTCAGCCAAGGAGATCACGTGAGGCATGCAGTGTTGGAGGTTAGCGGAAGGTGGGAAGGCAAGGTCGGTGACGGTCCACTTATTCCCCTCATCTACTACGATGGTACGTCATGCTCTATTGATATGCTTCCATTTTATTTAAATTGTTTGATGTGTGACTAACTAATTTCTGTCTTCTGCTTGTAGAGAATGATATCAGCAAGAAACTGGATTTTGAGCCGGATATGGCTAAGGTCCGTCAGGCCGTGAGGAAGAGAAAGGTGCGGCACCAAAGGGATTTTGGCAACACTTAGGTAAAGTTCTCGGAATTTCGAATTACCTTGAAGATGTGTTGTAGCCATGTATTTATAGGGCTTTTCATATATAGGGTTTTTCAAAGCATATCTTCCTATTTGGAAGGAAAATATTTTTTACATTAAAGGGAGAGATTGAGTCAATTAGGGATTTCAATTAGAATCAAATCACTAATTAATGATAATTATCCCTAATTTTGGTCTAATCCCCCAATTAAATGGGCCTGATTGTTGACTTAGAAGATATTCTTCTTGTTCACATGGCGCCTTGCAATTGAAACACCAAAATATTTGCTCTCACAAAATTGACGGTCGGTGATAAAATAGAATGACAAACCCTGGTCTAGAGAGCAAGCGAATCACTTAATTTCAAGGGCAGTACAGTAAATAATGAAATGAAACTTCCAGTAAACCGCGTCAGAAGAAGTGTTATATTTGTCAAGTCGCAGCTGTCGCAAGTGATGGAGAAGAAAGAACCGACATTTTTTTTTTGGTCGAAGAAAGAACCGACATAGGGAGGGAGGGAGAGCTAAAGACACAACGATGGATACGTACGCAAAGGTTTAAGGTATGGTGCGCGCCGTGTAAAATTTCAGTCCTTTCCGTGTTGACGAATAATCTGACAGGTGGCTACCTGTGCAGTAATGCCCAAACAGCTTTCATTCGTAATAGGATATATAGTATTATATACAAAACAAATAGCCATACTACATTTCACATTCTAAGCAAACCTGCAAACCCACAGGCTCTCTCTCTCTTTTTCTCTCTCACACTGTTACTTACAAACACAACACAGCAATCTGTATCGGGTTCTTTTCCTTTGAGGAAACACAAATTAAGGTACACACAGACTTGGAGTTAATGCCAATTTTTCTTGCAAATCACTCTAGGTAGGTCTAGCTGCAGCTACTTTGTCTTTGTAATTGTGAGTGAGGCAGAAGCTTTGCCTATATTTTTGCATTCATCTTGGTTTGTTTACTTACAATTTAAGCACACAATTAGATAGCTGAGTACAGATCCTTAATTCCTTACTATTCAAGTGCACTCTCTCTGTCTCTCTCTTGAATCTGTTAATGGCTTCTTTTTCTTCTTCTTTCTTTTATCAGTTTAGTTTGATTTTATCAAATTATTTACTTACTTTGTGTAGTGGGAAAGTAGAGAAAAAGTTATAAAATAATTTACGTATTCTGTACTCAAACCGTTGTTTAGAAAAATACATAGCAGTGAAGGACCAAAAAGGGTTCCTTCATTCAAGTTGCAGGCGGTCAAAATGCGTTTTGTGTTGAAAATAAAAAATAAAAGTCAATTTGGAAGAAACCCCCTAATGTTTCAAGAATATATAACAAAATCAACTGAAATTAATCTCTCCAAGCCATACATATGACTGTCATCGAATACGGCTTTCCACGGGATTCTAATGCTTTTGGTAAGATATTTTGTAGACTAGACAACCCTAAAATTACAGCTTTACACAGAATTCTAATGCTTTTGTTAACATATTTTGCAGACTAGACAAGCCTCAAAATTCCTGTTTGTAGCAAACTTGGATAGAGTGATAGTTTTTTTTTTTTTCCTTTGAACCAATCATATCATACTAGATGAAAGCATCCCCTTTGATCCTGGGGAGAGCCTTACTTTTGCTTTCAGAAACTAGTGTGTGCAACAGAGCAGAATGTAATGAGGTCTTGGTGGTCTATAATTCAATCTTGTAGTGCTATTGAATTTCACATCTTTGAAAATTTTCATTGCTTGAGATCAGTCATAACTGCATATTTTGAAGCTTAAATATTTATTTTAATTAGTAAATGTGTATAGCCTCTATGGCTCGTTATTGCTTGCCACAAAAGATATGCATAACCTTTTCCCACATCCAAATCTAATCTCTTTGAAAGACTCTTCGGGTCGTTTTTCTAATGAGGATTGACGAATGGAAAATAAGTTTCATTAGCTTGCATTTTTATAGTAAAACATGTAGATGAAATATCTGTAATCTTCCAATTTTTTAAGCATTGGCTGTGATGTGCTGACCACAGAGCTCTAATAGTTAGACGTAAACAATTTACTCTTGTTTAGGGAAACACAATGGCTTTTCTTGTTCTTGTTAATTATGCAATTTCATAATTCACGCAGTATTAGGATTTTCATATTCTACTGTGAATCTCAGGTCTAGAGGAAACAGTTTTACGTTTCAACTTTCAGAAAATAATCTGGAGATGGAAGACAAAATTGAACTTACAGGGGAAGAAAAGGTTGAAAAGGAAGAATTCCATGCAGTGATGAAGACCAAGGATGCACAACCAGGTGACATGAAGGACAAGGAGAAATCAAAGAAGAAGGAGAAAGACATAACGAAGAAGGAAAAGAAGAAAGACAACAATAGGAGCAAAGAGAAGGACAAAGAGGAGAAAGAGAGCAACGAGGATATAAAGAAGGACAAGGAAGAGATTGAAGGCAAAGATGATTATAAACACAAAGAGAAAGATATGGATGAAAAAGAGTCGAAGAAAGAAAAGAAAGATAAGCTCAAAGTGAAAGAAGATGAAGAGAAAAGGAAGGACACTGATAAAAAAGAGGAGGATGGGGATAATGTGGATGAGGAAAAAGAAGGGAATAAGAAGAAGAAGAAGAAGAAAGAGAAGAAAGGGAAGGGACATGAGAATGATGATGATGAAAAAGAGAAGAAAAATGATGAGGAAAAGGTTGATGACAATAAAAAAGAAGGGAAGAAGAAGAAAGATGTGGAGGAGAAAAAGAAGAAACACAAGGGTGATGATGATGAGAAGGAGAAGAAAGGGAAGGGACATGAGAATGATGATAATGAAAAAGAGAAGAAAAATGATGAGGAAAAGGTTGATGACAATAAAAAGAAGGGAAGAAGAAGAAAGATGTGGAGGAGAAAAAGAAGAAACACAAGGGTGATGATGATGAGAAGGAGAAGAAAAAGGATGAGGAAAAAGACGATGACAACAAAAAGAAGGGAAGAAGCAGAAAGATGTGGAGGAGAAAAAGAAGAAACACAAGGGTGATGATGATGAGGAGAAGAAAAAGGACGAGGAAAAAGACAATGACAACAAAAAAGAAGGGAAGAAGAAGAAAGACAAAGATGATAAAAAGAAGAAACATAAAGGTGATGATGATGGGAACGAGCAGAAGGACGAGAAAAAAGAAGAGAAAATAGACAAGAAGGAGAGAAGGGAAAAACACAATACTGTAGAGGGTGGGGAAAAGACCAAGGTTGAAGTTACTTCTAGGGAGATTGAAATAGAAGAACATGTCAAGGAATCAGAGGGTGAAATGGAGGAACAGAGCCAGAAAGATGAAGTAAAGGAAGGTAAAGAAAAGAAAGACAAAGATAAAAAGGAGAAGGGCGAGAAGAAAAGAAAAGTTGATAAGAAGGACAAGTCCAAGGATGTTGGAAAGTTGAAACAGAAGCTAGAGAAGATAAATGGCAAAATAGAAGCCCTTCTTGAAACAAAGTTAGACATAGTGAGGCAGATAAAAGAAGCTGAAGGGGAAAGTCTCACTCTTGCTGAGAAGCCCACAGATGCGGCACTGGCGGCTACTGATGCAGCATAAAACCTCTGTGGTAGTGCATTTCAGCTCTCCGTAGTCCATACTTTGCAGTCTATGTTTTGTTTATATGTTGTGTGAATAAAGGGAGTTAATAGTAAGGAATAAAACTAATCTGTTATGTTTTATTTACATGTGGAAGCTAATGTTTTGTATGAAACTAAGATTACAACAACCTCCCATTACGGTGAGTGTTTGTTAGGGCACTGCAAATAATGGGAAGCTGGAGCGAGCAAGTTATCATGTGTAACAATTACTGCAAGTTTTGGTTTGTTTGTAAACAATTTTTACGAGTCTCTGCGGAACTTTCTATATGAAATTAAAGTTGGATTTAATTTTGTTTCTTCTAAGGAATCATGCGGTTACTCCCATTTGCTTGAACTTTGTGCTGTTAGAGATAACTATTTGAAGATGTGCCCGAAATCTTGAGCTGTCAAGATTCTTTCTTGGGTAAATAATTTTGCAAGTACCAAATATCAACATAGTGGTGCCGAGATCCCTTAATTGCATTTTCCTCTAACAAATGAGTGGAGAGAGGAAGATCCAAAGGGAATGGAGGAATGCATTGAATGGTTGAAATAGTGCAACCATCAAGCAAAATGATTTATTTTTTTAATGATTCAAAAACGGATTAGCTCTCTTTTCTCTGACACTTATGTCAAGGCTAAAGCCCATAATTTGGTAGCCACAACTTGCATCCTTCACCAGCCATGCAATGCAACCACCAAGCAAATGAGTCACCTATTCATAATAGAAGCTCTTCGGAAGACCGTAAATTTCCAAACAACGTAAAGTTTCTAAGTATTCATGCCCGTGAAAAAGAAGAAACAACCCAGATTCCACTGAAATGCAGCATCCAACTTCAACAGCGTATAAACAAACCACTGTGACATACTATTAAAGCAAAGCTCATTTTGACAGGAAATGTAACCAACAAAAGAATCAATTTCCAATAAAAATTTAACAAAAGATCCGCAGTGAATCATTCAGTGTACTTGTCATTTGTTCTCTATAAATAAATAAAAAAATTACACAGGTGACTTATCTAACATGTAGTCCTATGATTGAAAAGCTTCAATATGGCTAAAAAGGTGTACAAACTCTGATCAGCTTACCCCAAGTTCACTGATCTTACCCGATCCCCATTTCACAGTAAGCTACACCAATAACTCCTGTTGTTATAGTAAACCCAAGAATCAACCCAAAGAATATGTTTGAATACCTATACCTCTCCAAATGACAAAGTTGGAACCGCGAAGCAAACCTTAATGTTACTCTACCTCCAAAACTTTCCATTTCAGAAGAAAATGATGGAAACTGAATGCCGCCTTACAGTAAAACGAACTTGTATCATATGGAAATCCAATTTTAGTCATTCGGGTCCATTTCATCATCCTGATCAAAGACTAGACTAGTATTAGTTCTGTCACTGTCATTTGATTCTGGTTGCTCAACCAGAGTACTTCCATACTCTGACAATTCATTGTCCTCCACTTTATCCTCTTCCCCAGCCGACTCCAAAGGAACTTCCTGACCATGCTGCATCCACTTGGGGCACTCTTCTTCGCCTCCATGCACACTTCGTCCGTCATTACCTTTTACATGAACTGGAACCTGGGCAGAAGATATTCTACAAGAGCATTCGGGAAGTGGGTGTGAAATGAATAAGCCTGGCTTCGACAAAAGGGATTGCCTTATTAGGCCTTCCTCACCTAAGCTTTTCTTAAGATGTTCCTGCACCGAAAGTGTCCAATTATGCTTGGGATGGTATACATTGTCTCTGGTCATGTTGAAAAGTTCTGCTACAACTTTCCTGTTCGAAAAGAGCACATACAAAGTCAAATAAGAATATTTATCACACAAAGTCGAATAATAAAATTCTTGTTTTTTCTATTACATACAAACAAGAATTATTTGTTAAACAAGAGCTCTTCCTAGTAGTATAAAAAAAGCAGACAATTTTTAACCTTTTGCAACCAATAATCTTATGGAAATGGTTAAACATCAGCACAGGGTCTCTGAAAACTATTACTTTATTAAAGAGAATCAGCTAACTATTCAAGAAAGAAGAAAGTTAATATAGCACTTCAAAGCAGAAGAGAACACGTATATTTCAATATATTGCTTTAATGACGTCGCACGTATTTCCCAGACCCACACCCCAACAAATATATGTCCATCTGTGTGTGCGCAAATACACACACAATTGAGCATTACATGATATTGCAAAGGAAAAAAACATTTTGTGTTCACCTTATTATCCTTGTTTTTTTTTTTTATACAAAAACAAAAACAAGAGGTCCAAAACAGTGTATGCAAACCAACAACTTTCAATAAATCCTCACAATTACCTATCAAAAAACTAAATAAAGAAGTAAATCCTTGAGATGTCTGAATAGAAGTATACTATTAACCAATCACCATCAAACCATTCTTTCCCCTTCTCCGTCAACCCAAACCCACCCACCAGTGGCCTTTTAGGATTCAAATGAACTTGGGGCATTGTAGAATAAATTAAGCTAAATTAACCCAACTTCCTTCATATCCCATTTGAAACATTGACTAAATCAACTTTAATGGGTCATTCACACTTCATGAAATTACTTTCAAGTCCATCTAATCATACCTGTCTGGTCGGTATGTTCTAGAAGAAGCAATCTCATACAAACGGTGTCCCATAACCAAGCTTGAAAAATCCGGCCATCCACTGCCATCGTTGTTAAAGCCAGGAAAGAATGTGTCTGCTTCCACGGAGACAATATAGTCAAGAGCATCCCAAATTAGTCTATGTGCTTGCATCCTTAGATCCACAGTTGAAAGGTCTGGTTCAGTGTCAGTCTCAGTAATCCAACCATACCAGCCTTCTTTTTCATGTTGATAGATAGGTCTACCAGGAGGTGGAGGAAGAGGCCGAGGCCTAGGACCAGCCTTCTTCCATTCTTCTTTAAGTTGTGCCTCACTTTTTGCTGGAGGTTGTTGAAAAGGATTTAGAGGAAGGGATGTTTCAGGTCCAAGTATATCCAACAATTCTTTATTGCTGCACAAAGAAGTGCGATCCACTAAGTTGGGAAACATGGCACGCAAAGGGACCAGAACACGTTGACCCCCAAATGTTTCAGAACCAGCCAGATATACAATTGTTTTAGGAGGATACCCCATTGCACGAAGAAGAATTCCAACCTGTGAAAGTTCCATTAAGAATAAATGAGTTAATGCACCAGCAGAAACTTTACCTTCAAACTTGGTTCATAAATAGTTCAGAGAGAGCTTTTCTCTCCTTCCCTATTTTCTCTGTTCCTAATAGTAATAAGTAAATATCTCTTCATACACCTAAAAGAATCAATCTTTATTCTTTACACATAAGTGACATCAAATGTAGATTTACTCCAGTAAACTAAGTAGACTGATATCAATTAATAAGTCCTTACATTGCACTTTATAAGTTATAAGATGATTCATTGATGCACCTTTAGCAAATAAAAGATCACATTATATAGCGTGTATACAAATAATAATATTTAAATATATATATATATATATATATATATCAAATTTATACTATGCTTCCTTGTAACGAGCTTGCTCACAGACGTATGGAGTTGGGCTTCTCTATTAATCAAGGCAGGAGATATAGGCTTGAGGTTGCTTTCACAATTAGAGAAAGGAAAATATATAATGTTGTTTTCAAGTCGGCATGCATTATTTATGAATACCCTTGTTTGTTTTCAGTACTATTTACAATGCAGAAAGAAGACAGTGCATTTCATTAGCAAACCCAAACTCTAGTTGTATTTCTTCCCCACACCTTTTTTTCTTTTTTCTTTATATTTTTTAAAAAAAAAAGCATTCTGTGAAGGTGATGACCCAATTAGGACCAGCCAACTAGGTAATTTAGGAATCACAGTGACCAAAATCCACATTTTAAGTGAATATCTTTATAAAGGATCATTTCTAATTCTTATTCATTGTCTATTCCATCATTTTCCCCCTTGAAAATAAAAATTTTCAAGTAAAATATTAAAATCAGTTTTATTAATAAGATAGGGTTTGATTAACTAGTGCTAATGTGATTCCATCCTCTATTTTTGTTTTTTGGCCTGCACTCTGATGCAGACCTTTTAGCATTTACCTACTTGGACCGTTGGGATTGCATTCATGCAGGAAGAATGCCTTAATAACCTATTCTAAATAAGTGCCTTTTCACATGTGGGAGTTATTTTGATTCATGAATAAAGTTATGGAGAGTCTTTCATCTTTGTGAGTTATGGGGGAGATATAAAGTGAAGTTATGGAGAGTCTTTTCATCTTTGTGAGTTATTGAAAGACTCCTGTAAATAATGCATGAAAGTTAAAACTGAGCTTACCTCTTCAGGCATCAGAGGGCATGAACCATTTTCTCTATGCAAGTGTGAGTCTATGCTTAGTTCCTCATTAACAATACCCGTTTAATCATTTGTGCCCTTCGATATTGTATGAGTTCAGTGTGAACATCCTACACAAAAGTACCAAGTTAACATGATAACTTTGAACCATGAAAGTAAATGAATATGCTGTTTAGATTTCGAAGTTATTTTAAGGCGGAATCACCTTTACCCGCAGGAAGGGGTAGAGGTCCCTGAAACAGAATTTATATTGGAATTAAATCTAACCAAGGAACAAAATACAACAATTTGTTTACCACTAACTTCGACTTCAGAGGCAGAAATATGGAACGTTTTATACCCGACAGCTTAAGCTGTTAGGACGTGGAACAATAATTATGTTAAGTTGGAACACCCCCTCACATGTGGACCTCTTTCAATCACTAAAGGCCAACATGTGGAAAAGGTCGCAATTGCAGGATTTGAACCCCTGCTCTGATACCATGATAAAGTTTATTTACCAGTATTCCCGAAAGATTAAGCTATTAGCATGTGGATCACATTTTTTAGGATTAACTACACTTTACTTCCTGCAGGTTAGGGTCATTATCAAAATGGGCCCTGAGGTTTCAATTTCATCAATTTTATTTTTTTTTAAAAAGAAATGAAATGCATTGAAAAGAAAGGGGAGAAGGACACACAAGTTTTTAAAATCCAAAGTTTTTAAATATGACCAAATTACGCACTCCGTCAACTTCACTGTTTGATTTTCTGTTAAAATGTTGTCAAATTACGCACGCCATTGCCATTTTCTTTATTGTTTTCTTTTACACATCAGCATAAAAGTGACTATCCTACCTGCTACATCACCAATTTAACAGAAAATCAAACGGTGAAGTTGACGGAGTGCGTAATTTGGTCATATTTAAAAAGGTCGAATTTCATATTGATGAAATTGAAACATCGGGGCCCATTTCGATAATAACCCTAAACCTGAGTAAAATGTAGTTAATCCATTTTTTTATATTCTCACAAATATAAAAGATAGAAAGGCTTAAACATCTTACCTGAAAAAGTTCAGCGCAGCCATGATATGCCAAGGTTTCTCTCAATAAACCAGGATGAAATGCTAGAAAAGGTTGGCCCCATGCACGTAACCTATGGAAATATAGTATAAAACCAACATTGATCAACTGAAGGCATAAAGTTCTTGGAGCAATTCTAGTCTAAGTACTACCCGAAGGATATAAACACACTACCAGATATTTAGTTTTACCCATGCTTTTTGCTTGTGTATGGAGTCAGTATGTAATAATTACTAGAAATTTCAGGAAATGAGCTGTAAAATTATGCCATACAAATATCATTATTGGTCAACCTGCATTATTAGAACCTTGTGTGTGGTCTTTGGTAGTTTTGATGTAGAAGAGCAAGGGAAGGATTAGGTTAATTCATTCAGGTGAAAAGTAAGATTGGCAGATGGTAGAAAATTTAAAAATAACCAAAACATAAGAATCACTAGAGCAGGAGTTCGGAATATATGTACTAGTTTAGAACAAGGATGGCAGACTTATATGCTGTATTTGATGTTTGAGCATGAGAAGTACTCTCCAGAGAGCATACATGCTTTCTGGAAAATTTCATTATATCTTCAATATTGAAAATGGGCCTAAGTCTCATATCTTATGGTATCTCCATAATATGTGTTAGCAGTAATCATTCTTGAGTTTATAAGGATCTGTAGGTCTTGTTCAAAGTGTCTTGAACGTACTCTTGGGATAGTGTTCCAACTGAATTCATACCATCATTCGAATTCAACTTACAGTCAATTTTCTGGCTCCCATTTTCACAATGTCTGACCGGAAGGACATCGTATGATGAGGCAACTATACAATGTTTGAAAGCATCTAGAGATCATGATGATGTAGAGAACATCTCCCATGATCAGATCGTTTCTACCAGGAATGGAGGATAGAAAGAGTTCTTAGTCAAATGGAGACAGCGACCACCTTAAGCTTGTACTTGGAACATAGAATCAGAGAAGCAACAGCTTAATTCAGATTTCTATGAGGAACACCGAAGTCTTGACTCGCCAGATCCAAATTTTGTCAAGCCAGGGAGAACTCCTTTGAAAGTGTATAAGCAAACAAAGAAGAAACTTATTCTACAGCCCAGTACTTTAATTTGGTGGGATCAAGTTGCAGCAGGCCCTAGTTGGGAATTAGTATAGTATGGCCCAGAATAATTTTGCTGATTTTTTTTTTTCAATAAAAACATAATGTTGAAGAGTCACAAGAAGTCTAGAGGTCCAGATTCTTAAATTAAGTCTAAGAGTCTGTGTACCAGGAAATTTAATTATGTTCATGCTTGTGAATACTAGAAGTCATTGGGAGACTAAAATAAGAGGTTCAAATAAAACTTAAGACTTCAAGTGATGTGTGGCAGAATAAAAGTCATGGTTACACATCCATATAATACATGCAGGTCTGTGGTTTGTTGAATAGTATTTACAGAATAATCCACTTCTTGTGACAAATTCACAAATCTAAAGAGGCTACAAGGCCTTGTTTCACAAATAAGAGTGATTCTAGCTCCTAGCGCGATTCATGTAGTTTTAAACTTGTTCGTCTAACTTTCTCCTTCATTTTATGATTATTTCTACATTTTCCAGCATCTGCCACTCTTGTTCACTTAAACATCCTTTTCGGAACCACGAGTGCCAGGAGCCTACAACACTTCTGCCAAAACTTTGAAAGATTATCGTAGAAAGTCTGAATATTTTATATAAAACAAAAGGATTTTAACAAAATGATTATAGAAAATTTCAGGCGGCCTTTGAAGCACTTTAAGAGGATGTGTTCACGTTACCTGTCTAGAAAACCCAGGCATAACCACCTAGGATTATACCTTCAATTTTCATATTTCATGCATACTTATATCTTATTTGCCAGAAAGCCAGACCAAACATGTACTGGTTCAATTCCCTAATCCCATAACCGTATCCCTCCAGTTTAGCCATTACTTTGCCTAATTCCAACCCCCCCATAACCTTCAAATAAAAAATTCATTTTATTGAATTGAAATCAAGTTCCCTAAACACCTATATCGCTCAATCGATTCAAATCTAGCCAAAAAAGAGTGGGTTGGTAGATTCATACCTCTCCACCATCCGGTGACCAAGAATTTGAATTTCTGGCCTGAATTGAAGTGCATGGAAGGCAACCCTGCATCTAAGCCTTTGAAGCTCGACCATGCCTGGTGGAAGGATTGACTGAAAAGAGGATTATATTATTTCAAGAATACTTAAAACTCAATTTTCAAGCATGCAAGCTGACAATGCAGAAATCGCTAAAGCAAAAAAGAAAGGAAAAGACACTGGCTACTGACACAACCATATCGATGATCATGAGAAAACAGAATGGTCTCTCTGGACCAATAGCAATGCGGAAGCGAAATTTCAATCAGGCCAACAGAGGGTAAAAATGATAGATCATCCCCACATGGTCAACTAATGGAGCTAAGATCCTCATGATTGCACCTTTTCATGTAAAAAATTTTATATACTACAGAACACATATTTTAAATGCAGCTTAGGGTCATACAGAGAATAATCATGTTATTATTTATTATAAACAGTGTAATCATCCAAGGGACATCGAAAGTCTAATAAAATAGTGCTAACTAAGCTCCTGAGGCCTTCCTGTTCTGTTACTCACCTCATCTTGAAGTAGTGTAGTGGAACACCAACATCAGATCTAGTGTAGTTATAGTAACTGATTTTTTTGTAATTTCCTTTTCTTCACTAAAAATATTCATAGTTGACAGCTCTAGGGCACAAAAGAATATGTGGTTATCAATGTTATTAGAACATGTATGCTTCCTCAAGAAGATGACTTTTTTGCAATAGCTAGTATATTATTAATAATAATAGATCAACGACTACCTGCAGACATCCACCATCAGCAATAACCAAGCCAATAACCTTGGATTTCTTTAACTTTGGTAGGACTTCTTTAATATAAAACTTAGGAGAAGCTGAATTCTTGGGTCGAAAAGAAGGGTATTCATTCCTTTTCCTTGCTGCCTTCAAATTATCCGGCAGGCTCTTCACAATGATTATGTCATTTTTAAGAGATGCAATAAACTGCTCCTCGTCGTAGAGATATGTAAAACTCTTGAAACGATGGCTGACAAAGTTAGAAAAACAAAAGGGTAAGAAGGAATGAACTAATGATCTACTAGCATAGAAAATTGGCATTTGAAAAAAACACTAAGCAAGCTAGAATAAAGAACCTGATGCCTTTTGAGCGAGTACTTTCTTGAATGTCTGGAATGACAAGAGTAGCATTTAGAAGCCTGGATATGGTGACCAGATCACAGATCTAGAAAATTAACAAAGATTTATGAACATCATATACAAACTATCATGGAATCACTTTCACACATTTGACAAATCGTACCGTAGATCTTATCTTTGAAAATCCACCAAATATTTTTGCATAAATGAAGCCATTGCTCTGTTCATTTGGAACTGTAAAGAAAATAAAAGTAATCAATCAGCTTAAAAATTAACGGTTGAAGTTCACCAAACCCTCCAGTGACAAGCAAGAACAAAGAAAGATGGAATTCAATTAAAAGTCAGAATACCAAGGATATCGGTTTGTTGGACAGGTGACAGAAGCATCGTGACTACAAAAATGTGTTGGGTTATGGATGCAACGTAACAGATTTGTCAATTTACCGCTGTAAGTGTCTCATGGACACCTCCTACTTAAATACCAAAATTGGTCGCAAAAACAAGTCATCTAGGTCCTATCTCCTAACTTCAAATTCTTAAACTATTCCATACAAGATTATGATAGCCCAGCAACGAAATAAACGAGAAAACACACAAATGGAAGAATAAGAGCAAAATCATCACCAGGATAGTTGCTCCTGGGGTTGGCATAAGGCTGCAAAGACTGCAAGGGATTTACAGGTCCCCATAGCTTCTTATTAGGAATACTCTGCAAGATTGTAACAAAGAAAACAAACCCATCATTAAACAACCCAAAACATACACTCAAAACACTTGCATACACACACACGCACAAATGAGTCAAATCCCACCTGTCTCTCGGATAGGGTATCGAAATCGTTACGGAATGCAGTCAAAGCACTGTACTGGACTAAATCGACGGTGGAATACTTTGTTATAGAGAGGTGCCGAAGCAATGATGCAAAAGATAAAACGAGGACAAACAGAGCAACCCATTTTATCTTAGATTTGAATGCCATCTTGGCTCATCAAGCACAGAATTCGACTTTCCCAATAACATCACATTCCAAATCCAATTTCAAGTAGAATTCCTACTCAAGATCAACCTCCGTGTAAGAAGAGATAATAACAAAATCAAAATTAGTTAACCAAGAAAGCTAAGAGGATAAATTAATAAAGAAATGCTCACTTTGGTAGCTGGGAATCTTTCATATTCTTTAATTCCATGAGTGCTACAAACAAATGCCAATTTCGAATCACGTGATCTGGGCTATTATACCAGATATCCAAAACTAAAATAAATAAAATAATGATAATTCAAGTCAACGAACCTTGGAAGCAGGGACTATTAACTGATTAAAATCTAAATAAAAAATCGATCATTAAAATATTTTCTGGGGAAACAAACAGAGAGCAGATGGAGGAAGATCAAATCTGGTGCCTAGAGTAAGTTTTTATGAGAGATATGGGTTTTAGTGTTTGGAAAGAAGGAATTTTCTCAGGAAAGATGGGATTTTTCCGGTAAAATGGAACGAACGGAAAGAAGTTACAGAGAGTATGGCAGTGGCACCTTGTCCTTGAATCTGGAGGGAAGGTAAAATATTTATGCTGTGTACTCGGATTGTACTGTTTTGAAGATCTTGAGTTTTGTTTTGTTTGCTTCTACTTTCCTAACATGACTGTTAACTTTGCTACTTTTTTTTAAAAAAAAAATTTTATGAGAGTAACTTTGCTACTTTCATTCTCTATTTCATTCTTCTTTTTCTTTAAATAAATTAAAATGACTTTTTCTTTTCTTTTCTTTTTGCCAAGTTGTTTTCTTTAGTCTTGATCTTGCTTAAGAAAAACTTTAGAAAATTCTTCCAAAATCACATGTTTACATCAGCTAATTAAAAAAGGTAAAAAGTCATTTTTGGTCTTCTTCAATGGCTCCTCAGTACATTGCAAGTTTTAATGAGAAAGATACAGCAGCTACTGTAAAGCTATTGCTTGATGATAGAGTTTGCTTGAGACATAGTGGAACAGGTGTTCTAGCAGCTGCTATTTGTTTGATTGGGCTTCCGGTAGCTCTGGAAAGAGTTGGAGATGGTGCATTGATGTCGTACAGGCTTGGCATGAGAGTTTGCTTTGGTGAATCAAAGATATTACTAGACTTGGGATGAGAGGCTTGTGTGGCATGGGAGCTAAGAGGCCATAAGTTTAGCACGAGAGAGTTGCAAAGGGAAAAGCTTGGAATTTATGTAGGGTCTTTTTCTTGTTCCAGCAGCTTGACAAATAGGTCTAGGCTGCTGTAAATAGCGAACAGATGGAGTTGCCCATGTGCCTGAGTTCAAGAACCAAGCCCCAAGAGTGCTTCGCAAGGTTTGTGGAGCCTTAGGAAGCACTTCGGTTCCGTTCACCAACAAGGCAAACAACTGTGACAGATTAATGTTATGGCCTGGCTTGAGAAGCTTGTGCATGGGAGCTAAGCCTCCATGAGTTTAGCAATAGAGAGAGAAAGCTTGAATTTCTTATGGGAAACAGAGGTTCAGAGCAAGGGGAGAGAGAAATTTGGGGAGATTTGATGAAGGAAAAGAGATGAGAGATGGGGATAAAAGAGATGGGTGGCTTGAGTAGGTTTCTGGCAGCTTGACGAATGCTTGGTCACACCTTTGGATTTCTCACCAAAAAGGTGATGCCCATGATTTCAACTTGGCTTTCAAAGATAAGTGTTTCATATCTGGAATAGGGTTTTTGAGAGAGATAGAGAGAGAGAGAGAGAGAGAGAGAGAGAGAGAGAGAGAGAGAGAGAGAGAGAGAGAGAGAGAGAGAGAGAGAGATATATATATATATATATATAGTGAGAATGAGAAGATGGAAGAACCAGAGCTTGAATCTGGTGCTTCCAGCAGTGGGAGATTATGCTTGCCCCTCTGCTTGAGTTCAAGAACTAGGCCCCAAGAGTGCGTCGAAAAGCTCGTGGAGCCTTAGGAAGCACTTTGGTTCCACTTGCCAACAAGATAGAAAATTGTTATAGATCAATATTATGGCTTGGCCTAAGGAGCTTGTGGCATGGGAGCCGAGCCTTCATGAGTTTAGCAATAGAGAGAGAGAGAGAGAGAGAGAGAGAGAGAGAGAGAAGCTTGGATTTCTTATGGGAAACAGAAGTTCAAAGCAAGGGGAAAGGAAAATTTGGGGAGATTTGATGAGGGAAGAAAATGAGAGATGAAGCAGGAGGCATGGGTGGCTTGAATAGATCTTCCAAAGAGTTTGACGAATGTTTGGTCGCACTTTTAGATGGTTCTTTTGATGGGTAGAAGGTGCCTTCTTTTATAGGCTCTGGAACCCTCTCCCCTCCTCCCCAAAAATTTTACCAGGTCATCTCCTCCATTTTTCTTCACTTTCTTCCATCCAATCTTCTTTGGTGACATCTCTCCAACCCAAGCACATAGGAGCAGAGCCTTTTTGGGGTTCCAAGGTTTTCCTATGACTGGGCTCCTTCATTCTGGGTGAGGCGCCTCTTACTTTCTCCCTAGTTTTTCCTACCAACGCTTGCTGAGGAAAGAAAATGGATGAGACTGCTGGTCTACAAGGGTGTTTCATTTCCAGCGGCCTCTGCATATAGGTTTTCCTTGGTTTCGACAAGATGCTGGGAGCAGCCCATGTGCGCGTGGATTTGCCTTGGTTTTGACAAGGCACCAGATATTTTGACTTATGTGGGATACTGGATATTTGCTAAGGTGTTTGGGCCTTTTCTCAAGGTGATGAGCTATTGGATATCTTCAAAGGTGTTGGGTTATTTCCTCTCTTGTGCTTACCCATGTGATTGTGCTCAAGAAATGGGCCTGAGTTTTGGCGCTCCAAGCAGCCCAAAACTTCCACTCCTTGGGCCATCAATGGGCCTCATGAACACTGTAACCATCCATACCACAACCCGCTCAACAAGCCCCATGCATGTATGTGGCTTGGGCCACTTAAGCTTGTTGGGTGGTTTAGCATAGGAAAATGTATTATTGGCTTCGCATGGCATGTACATTATTTCTATAGTTCATGAATTAATTTCCAAAATACAGCTTGAATGACCAACATTATATGTTACATTGGGTTTTAAATATCTTTAGGCTTCTCATGACATTTTGGGCCTCAACAACAGGTTACCACTAAGGTCCTTGTAATTTTTGTGATTTCAATTTGATCAATTTTTTTTTGTCGAAAAAGTTTCATTACTAGAAACAGAACATTACAACCGGCCCAAAGTTAAAGACATTTAATCAAGGCCCAACAACATTACAAACACAACAAACAAAAAGAAGCCCACAAGCAACAACCTAAGGCCATTGCAAACCCAAAAACCTTATCACAAAGCAACAACAAACAGTAGCTGTAGTCGACACCACTGCAGCCACCACCACCACAAGAACCAGCACCAATAAGATAGCCACCAGAACATAAGGTCAAAAAGAGACCAACAGAGACCAATCGGTGAGGATGGGGCCGAAGCCGTAACATATTCATTTGATCAAATAATGGATCCAATAGGATCGGTAACTCCCAAAATCTTGAAACCCAAACCCATGAGCTAGCCATGGTGTGGGTGAATGAAGGATTTTCAAAACATTTTTGAGAAGTTCATTTGAATATTAAACATGCATTTAATCAAATTAATCGCAGCGGAAGTTTATGGTGGATGTTTAAAATCAAAAACAATACTTCTTCCAAGTATCTTAAACCATGAACATTGATATGATTTCATAAATGGAAATTTCAAGAGAAAGGATAAGATCTAATTACCCTTGAAGCAATTATATGAACCAATTTGTGTTTGGTCTTCTCTTGATGATTTCCTCTTTGTTGATCTCCTCTTTGATCTTTGATCTTTGCTCCTTGATCTTTCTCCTCCATGTGAGCCACAAAAGTATATGGCCTCTAAGTCTCCACACCAATGGAACCTTGAGATGAGAGAGAAGAATCTTGGGAATACAAGGATGCTAGTGCTAGATCCCCAAGACTTGGTTTCAATCTAAACCCCTTGAAAGATGAAAGTGTTTCACTCTTGAAAACTCTCTTTTATCTCTCTTTGATCTTCCAAACCTATTTGGTTGATGTTGGATTGTGTTTGTGTAATGAGCTTATGAAAGATAGCTTATGGAAACAATTCCCATACCCATTTACTTATGCATTTTCGGCCAAATCCCATTGGGCTTCCAAAATTGGGCCTTGTGACACTTAAACCATAATGTTTAGGTGTCTTAAGCCCTTGGGCTTAATACCCAACCATTTGGGCTTCCGTTAACTATTACCGAGGCCCAAATACTCTTTACACATAGTAAATCATCCATATCAAATTGATCAAATTTATTTCCACAACATCATATGTATTTCTCAAAGTTAACCATTTAAGGTGTGCGATCCATTAGGTTCTAATTAGCATGGCGGTTGGGAAAATATTAGAACTCTTTCTAACCAACTGAATTAAAACCCCTTTTAATTTTTCCTTTATATGGATTGATCACAATCAATCCTAGGACTTCCACGAACCAAGAGTGACATCTAGCAATATATCAAGGCTACCCATGCTAACCAGAATTGGTGAAGAACCTATTCAGCTTGGAATTACAATGCAATACGGTCATTCTCTTATACAATGTTTCATATCATATTATTAGGGTACGGATTGATTATGTCAAACCCCTAATATGATTTATAACCTCATATGATTCAATAGAACATGATTAAGAACAACTTTCTAAATCAAGCTCAAAATACTTTGGCCAAAGATTTATCAATCACATCTCGAAACATTCTCCTTCTTTATCGAAGGTAGAGATTCCTTATTGTACATTCACATGCCCCTATGATGAATTAAGAGATCCCAACAACACTTTAGACAAATCTTTTACGGCTTGCCTTTAAGAGCTATCTAAGATCAATAACGCATCATAGGACAACCATGATGCCTCGTGTCTAAGGACTAATTTGCATTATTGCAACTATGAGTTTTCGCTTGACATGTAGATAAATACTCCATACGAGAACTACGGTTGACCGCGTTCGATGTACCCATTCACTAATGAGCACCCACATACTTGTATTAGTGTCATCTACACAAATGGTTTGAGACTAACCATCCTCCTAATTGAGCATACATAGTATGTGCTAATCTTGACGGTTTATCAATGCCCATTTGATAATCCTATGATTAGGAACATTTTGGGATACTATAGTAAGAGATTAAAGGTCTCCCTAATCTAATCTTCTTTAGATTACTTTATCTCTTATTTAGCATTCCCTGGACATTTGTTACTTTAATTGTTGTAAAAGATAACAAATAAGTTTGCCCTTTATTATCATATACGAAATGTATTCTAAGGAGATTACATCAAATGTATTGGCTCTTAGGGCACATTTCTAACAGTGAAGACAAGTAAGAGGAGGGAAGAACCGGTGGAGAACTCAAGAGCTGCAAATATAGGTGTGGGGGGATAATAGAGTGTCAACGATTTGGGGCCAAAAGAAGGTGGACATGCGAGAAGGAGGAGGGTGAACGATGCAATGGAGGAGCACAAAAGATAACAATGGGTGATAGGTGTAGGAAGAAAACAGAGGAGATGAGAGGGGCTAAAATAAAGAGGGACAAAGAGATAAACCGCCATGATAGACGGAGGAGCCACCATAATTTTGACTCCATAATTTTGAATTCAAGGAAAATCCTCAATTTTTGTCAAATTACTCTTGCAACCCTCCCCAACCACTCCCACAGCCACCCATCAAGCCTTCTTGTAGCTTTTCTTATGCTTTTAAGTCTCGAAGTCCGTCACCTCTAATCTTGAATAAAAACAAATTGTGTGACACTTTACTCTTAATCTCTAGCTTTTGTTTTTGGGAATTTGGGTTCATGAGGAGAGGTTTTGGGCAATGCATAGAATAAGAGTTGGAGTTTGATAATAGAGAGAGAGACGAAAAGGTGATTATGAAGGAGGGGAGCAGAATGTTGTTTCAAGATGGGGAGGAGGGAGGAGAGAAGGTGGTTGTCGGGGTAATTGGGTCGTGGCTATAGGGTGTTGCGTGGGTTGGGTAATTGGTCAGGAAGGGAGGAAGGATGGGAGAAGGTGGTTGTCGGGGTGGGGCTGTAAGATTGGATCGAAATGCCCCTCCATGTGAACAAAAATTAGAGTAATTTGACATAAATTGGGAATTGTCCTTGAATTGCTTGGAATTCAAACTACACGGACAAAATTAATCAAATTCAAACTACAAGGACCTTAGTAGTAAAAGTGGTAAACTACATGGGCCTAAAGTGACCTTTTACTATTTCAAAAAAAAAGAGAAAGTTTAGTTTTGATCATTATAGTTTGTTGGTTTTACCACTTTGGTCCATATAGTTTCCATTTGTTAAATTTATCCTTGTAGTTTTAATTATGAGCAATTTAAGGACACGTTTCAATTTTTGTCAAATTCGTCCAAATTCCGTTTTGTTTTAACACCTCACGTGGAAAGATATTTCAGTTCACTCAAGCCATCAAAATGTAAAACACAAGTTGGAGCTATCCTCATTCACTTCAAGTGCAATTCAGGGGTTTAGAGTTTCCAAAAAATTTGCATATCTCGGTTAAAATTTGAGTGAATTCGGAGGAACTTGGATAGATTCATAAATATATTCATCTATATGCTCTTTTTATTCAGTTTTTTTTAGGGATAATTTGTTGTAAAAATGACTTATTGCTTTATTTTCTTCATTTTCAACTTCCCGAAGCACTTAATTGGGTTTCAATGGACATAGGACTTTTTGGTGGAATTTGTGTGCACATCTAGTTGGAAAGTGAAGCTAAGACCTTGAAGATACTTGTAATTTTTCTAGAATTTTTTGGAGGAGCCAATTAGAGCATTTTTCAAGTCAAGTCCACTTAAGGTGAAATCTAGGTTCAGAGATGAGGGTAACAATACCATTCTCGGCCCGTCACCAACCGGGGAATTTTAAAATTTAGGGATCCCCATACCCGCCCTCGGTTTTGCCTGAAATCTCCTCCCATTTGGGCCAGGGACCAGACCCATCGGGGATTTTTGCCATCCGTAGACCTTATGTGGCTATTAGTGAGATAAATCTTGTGCGCTTGATGTTGCCGATGTGTTTCTATGTATCTGGATTAACCCCGATGTACCCATTATAACACAATATTTGCCACTCTTGTGGTGAGGTGTAGGGGTGGGCATCAATCCAACCGAACTGATAAAACCGGCCGGACCAAACTGTAATTACCGGTTTTGTTTGGTTTTGACCAAGAAAAAGTCAAACGGTTTAAAAACTAAACCAAACCGTATATGGTTTGATTTGGTTTGGTTTTGAGCTTTTGTAAACCAGCTTAAACCAAACTGGACCGTTTATGAGTATATTTATTATTTATATTATTTTTTACATGTGAAATACTCTAATTAGGTAATAACTATATATGAATATTTGAATTGAGCTATATTAGTAATTGAAATTTGAAGTTTTATGACATGTTGAGCTTTAGGATGGTTTTTGGATGTTGTGCAAGTGTGAATTTGTTGGTTGTAAATGGACTAACAATATTGAAATAATGCAAAAGGAAAGAGAATTGGGTTAGCCCAAACTAAACCAAACCGTCTTAAATTGGTTTGGTTTGGTTTGGTTTTCTTCATGACTTTTTTCAAACCAGAATCAAACCAAACCATTATATTGTAATTGGTTCGGCCATGATTTTGAGGTGAAACTGATCCAATCTAGATCGTGCCCTCCCCATTGAGGTGTTATAAGGTCAGGGATTCGACCGATTTACTGGTTCACGGTTTGAAAATACTCAGCCCTAGTTAAGGCTTTGAGTTTTAAAACGTGTGCCATTGAATTAATCCAACAGCTCTTGTGAAGTAGTTGTTCAGTCCCTCAGTTTATGTTCCATAGGTGAGCGGGACGGTGAACGCTTCTGACAAGAGCCTTTTAAGTTCCTTCTTAAAAGATTGTCATGTTCTTCTGTTCAAAGTAGGATAGAAAAGGGGAAGGAGGAAATTTTAAGCTATAGACATTTATAAAAAATTCTCTGTAGTTTTTCTTATTTATTGGAAGTGAAATACAAATCAAAACATGGCCTCAGAAAATTACAAATCAGAACAAAGCCAGATTTTGAGGTTTAAGCTTGTAAGCTACGTTTACAATAAAATAATATAACTATAAAAGAAATATATACACGAAGAAATCCAATTGAAATGGACAGAATCATGTAAAATGATTTGTTGATTTAGAATTTTCAAAAATTACTTGAGGGAACTGTTGAAAAACTTCGTCGGAGCCACAACTCGAACATAACCATGTAAAAAGCATCATAATCAATAGGAGAAAGATGCCATTGGAAATGTTTGCGCACCTTCAATGCATTGCTTTGTAACCACGTATATTCCTCTGCGCTGATCCCTTTAAGGATTTTCTTAAGCAATGGGATATCAAGAGTGGCAACAATCACTGAGAAGCTCTTCCAGTTTAGTATGTCTGCGAATGGTAAATCATAGTAGTTGGCAATTATCACCGGGACACAACCATAATATAATGAATCGGCAATACGAGCTGTATTCACTTCAAAGCCTTTAACATGGAGGCAGAACTTGCTACCAAGCAGCTCATCCGCATAAGGTGTGGTAAGCCGACCAAAGTGTGCAAAAATCTCAGAGTCATTTCTCCACACTTGAAGAAGCTTTTCCCGTACTGGGGAGTTAATTCCTCCAGCAAAGAATGCAAGTTTTGTTCTGCATTTTTTTTTTATCAAAGAGAGAAATGAGTTCCAGTTCATGTAGAGATCAAAGCAACATATTTCCAAAACATGCTTATAGTTACAAATGCGCTTATCATTAAATGTTAAATTGCATTCTATCAAACACTTCCTTTTGGAGGCAAAAGGAAAAGATGAGCATACTTTCAAATTTTCACCCAGAGAAGTTCAATGATAAAGCAATTCCGTTCAGTCAAAGTCTTTTCTTCCTATGTCATAATTTTACGCTGCTATATCCCAGTTAACATGGTTCACCATCAGCTATGGGGAACCATAAAAGTTCAAAAGTGTATGATATAGGAATGTAACACTATGCAAAGCCACAAAGGTATACTCAGATGCCTACCACAAGTAAACACCAGTTTCCAAGATAAAGAAGAGAACATTAACATTGTACTTTTACAAACCTGGCCTCTATTAGGAATTTATTTTCTTAGACACAAGAAATGATATAATTCAACCAAAATACCTGACTTCTACTGCATCACCCCATCAACATCATGCAGGCCCAAACCAAAAGGGTGAAGAAACAATGAAAGAGGGGTACAGGCGCAATCCGAAGAGTGCACATAGTTGAACATACGTATATTTAACCTTGTGGTTCATACCAACTATCTATCAGATTCCTTGGGGGAAGTAAGATCCAACATAGCAGTAGGTACATGAGTGTAGCAAGAAAGTGACTTGCATTCACAATTATCTATCTTCTATGAACTATAATTCAGCAGCATATTTTGAAAAGGAAACAGCCCAGCTGATAGAAACTACCAAAATAAATTTATAAAGAGAACATTGCATTTATTACTGCAAGATGTGTGCAACCCACCAATCTGAGAGAACTGCTACCCACACATCAGTAGATATCAAGGAGACTCAAAAGGATGCAAGGAAAAACTCACTTTTGATGAAGGTCTTGACTGATCATATTAAAAACTGCAACACTAAAAAGCAATATTAAGAAAAGAAAAGAAAAGAAAAGAAAAAAATCACTTTTTTCATGCTTGCTTCTCCAAAATCTATTCTAATATTAACTATGGAAAATATAAGAGCATGCTATAACAAAAGAGAAATAGCAATTGACGAAAGTATATCCACCTATTTGATGAAAGAAGGTCATGGGGCTCTTCTTTTCTCGGCCAAATTTGTGGCAGACATGCATCCTTGTGTGGTATGTAACCAGGAAGGAAGTAGCTTGAAGAGCACACAACTTGAATGGCATTAAATTTCACTTCATTTGCTTTTTCCATGGCTGACCGCCCAATAGAATGACAAGCAACATAAAAGTGATCTGCTCCACCTGTCCGGTTCCAATATTGGTACTTCTGACTAACATTGAATATGTAATCTCTTATAAAATCTTGGATACCTCCCACACCAACCCTAGGGTCATGTCGCAACCTTGCAATTGAGAAAGGCAGAAAGAAAAGATCTGCCTTGGTTGGATCCTTTGTGATGAAATGACTTTTCATAAGGACCTTCTTGAAGTAACTTTCACTTGCATAATTACCTCCAGGTTCAGAATCTACAGGCAAAAGTGCATTTGCAAAGGAATCATCTTGCCTGTGCGGATAAACATATATCTTAAAGCTCCTTTTCATTTCTTTATAGTCTTCCAGAAAGATATGTCTATCATGGAACACCTCGTTGTTACTGACATGATTTCCTGAACCATAAAAAAGACGGTTTCCCGACACTGAAATTAAAAACATGAAAGTTAACAGACTTTCTCTAACCTGCCACTCACCCACCCATGCCAAAAGTTGTTTTTGATAATATATTCAGGTGAACACCTTTGAGGAGTCCCACATCCAACAGTCAATAGCTAGGACAAATATCTTTCAATTGGACATCTTCACATGGATCGGCTAAAATCTTTACAACCTCCTAATTAGATTGAACTTATGATATGTAATCCGAGAATCATGAAATGCATTACTAGATTCTGCTGGAACCACTGAGCATACTGCATGCACAAGGCCTTATGCAATAGAAGTAGGACAAGTACATGATCCTGTGTCCTGGTTAGATGAAAGACAAAACTATCGACTCCAGGATTTGCTTAAAGCATGACATTTTCTGCTAATCATTCTTTGGCGCTGTTCATGCTAAATTCAATTGGTAAATTCTTCAAGCCTATACATTTTTTTATTATTAAAGTTTCTTTGCCCAAATCACAAGCTTATCGTTACAATGCCTTTTGCCAAATAAGAAAATGAAAGTTCTCTTGGTTTTGTCCAAAAGTGAAGTCTGCATATGAATATAACGATAACCCATCAAACATATAAAAAAAATTAGCATAATTAGCAAGTCCCAGAAGCAAAGATTCAAGATTGACATACCATCTGAGCCCAGTTGAGGTCCTAGTGAGCGTTGACTCTCAATTCTCTGACCACCACCATCCTCTTTCAGAGGAGCTTCAATTGCAAAGGGTGTGGAGGAAGTTTTGTGATGTAGAATTGTGAAAGAAGAGGCATATGAAGAAGAATTGATTTGAAGTGGCGTCTTTGGTTGGGGGTGATGAGTGAAGAGATTGGAGGTTGTGGAAATGTAAAAGAGAATGAGGAGAGAAGTTACGAGAGCTAAGCTTGTGGGTATGAAGAAAAAATGTCTGAATGAGCGGCCTGGAACACGCCGCTGAGACAAATAGTACAACACCAGTGAAGAATACGCCATTGGAGGAGAGATGGACTCAAAGTCTCAAACAGTCCCAGACGGACGGACGGACACGTAAGAGATGAATGAGGGAGAGAGAGAGAGGCCTGTTTCATTTCATGTTTTCATTTCCATTTTCTTTGAAATAAAATATTAAATTGGTAAAGAAACATAAAAATAAAAAAATAAAAAAATAAAAATCCTATTCCTATTTAGAAGATTTGGGTTAAATACTAGTTTGGGTTTTTCATTTGCCAAAACAGTCTGGCTTCTTCTGGATTAATGTTGTGTTTACTAATCAGGAATTGAAATTCTCATGAATTAAATTTCACTTATTTAGGATTGTAACATTTATTTCATATCAATGAATTAAAAAGTAAGTGGAACACAAAATGAGGAATTGAATTTCGATTGTGGAGAATTCAATTCTTGAGCGAATGTGATATTCTAATTCCTGAAGAACTAACCCATTATGAATTCATCTTTTTACCCATTATATTACATTAATAATTAAGCCAATTTAATGAACCACCCCACCCCCGGGAGAAATTCTGGACTTGCATTAATAATTAAGTCAAAAAAGCCACTAGCCAAAAAGACCAAATAAAAATTAGTTATAAAGGCCATTACAATAACGGAGCGGTCTTGCATCAAAATTACGAAAATCTAGGTCTACTCCACTAACGATCACCAGGATCGAAGAAACTCTGGCATAGGAATCCTAATGAAGAGTGTAAACTCGTAACAACCAAAAATAGATAAAGCTTGAAAAAACCAAGCCATTACAAAACAAATAAAACTCTCACAAATGAGAGGTGAAAAGCTCTCACAAAGGAGAGATGAAAAACCCTCACAAAACGAGAGGTGAAAACTACACAAAACTCAAAGGGCTTGTTTATTACACCGTGCAGGCATGGACTGGCTTGGCTAAGATTTTATCCCACGTTTGTTTCACCCAATTCTAATTTTAAGTGGGATTAATTAATATGGGCCCCACCAAAAAACCTTCTTAGGAGTTCTTAGTGAAACTTGTCTGGAGAGAAGGGACTAACAGTCCCAACCCAAGCGACGAGCAACCAACCCCACCTAAGCTCCCCACAACCACCGCCCCCCCAAGTGGCAGCCACAACCACCAGCGACGACCACCAGCCACAACCACCCAAGAAGGAATAGACAAAACAGAAGAGGAAGAGGAGAGAAGAGAAAATTTTCAAAAAAAGACAAAAAGAAGAGGAATAAGAGAGAAAGAGAAGAGAAAAATTTTGAAAAAAAATAAAGGGAAAAATAGACAGAAGAAGAGGAGATCCGAGAGAGGATAGAGAAGAAGAAGATGAAATAGATGCAGAGAAGAAGAAGATCAAAGAGATGCAGAGAAGAAGAAGATGAATCAGAGAGAAAGACGAGGAAGAAGAGGAAGAAAGGGAAAGAGAGAGAGAAGAAAAGTCAAAAATATATTTTTGAAACTTACTTTTCACAACAACAAAAAAACTTACTTTTTAAAAAATATTTATAAAAAAAATTTAGTCTTAGTCCAATCAAACATACACCAAACGCAGTACAAGCGTTATCCAACTTATGACAGGCTAAGCCAATCCAAGACAGTCCCAGTATTTAGTCCAATCCAAGACAGTCTGCCTTACCAAACGACCCCAAAGAGCTATGCGACTTATTCCAAATATGAAGAAACCGCAAAAGATGGTGATAGAGATCCAACACAGAAACGTAGCTGGAGATCCGATGCTAAGACGCATCTGTCTGTGATGGGTGGAGGAAGGGAGAAGGGGAGAGGGGAGGAAGAACGGTGGCCTCTTCTCCCCTCAAAGTGAAAACGGTTGTAGAGTATTTTTTAGGAAAGAGGAGGCTAGGATTTTTTGTTCTTCCCTTTTTTTAATGAACACCATTAGTGAGTTTACCAAAAAAAATAACTCTACTTTAAAAAATACTAAGAAAACCGCATGTGTGTACCACAATGTTACAAAAAAAAAGTCATAATAATTCATTCATATCTAATATATACATCACATCCCTTGCCTTGGTTATTTATGGTCACTTCCATATGTACAGTGACTTATCATTGAATATTCTGAATGAGAATATCAACTGCCACATATTTCTTCTTGAAGACTTTTCACTTCCATATTGCTAATTGTCATCCCCCAAAGCTGCTTCACTGGTTTAAAAAAAAAAAATTCAAATGCACATTGTTTTATTTTAATTTGAAATGACAATTAGCAATGCTGTACTATAGACACCATGAGTTTTCGCAAATTCTAAATACCAGATCATGTGGCAGTTGAGATGATAGTTTTACAAAATGAGTTCATATATAAACAAATCAAACACTATAGTTTGTATTAGAATCAACCGAGCATATTCGGTGCTAAGATATTAGCGCTCTGCTAATCCCACAATCTGCCAAAGGAAAAGCGCTTTCGGAAGACCCCTAAAACACTGATGACGTCATGTCCAATGCGGCGATTGCCTGCCAAAGGCGATGACCGATGCTTTAAATGACAAAACCTACGCCTTGAACACGTGTCACTCCTATAGTGATTTGCACAAAGTCCCACATTGAAACTTTGTGCAAAACTCTTACTTTCACTCATGTATAAAAAAGGAATAGTACCTAGGTAAAAAGGTAACTATTACTTTACCATACTGTTACTCTATCAAAATTAGTGGTGGACATATTAACAGGAAAACTGAACCACACCGGAAAGAAAAAATAGGAAAAAACCGAGTTGACCAAAAAGTCAAAAAACAGCAACCAGACCGGACTGGACCAATTTCGATTTTGCTCATGAGTACACCGAACTAGACCAAACCAAACTGGACCGGTCTAGTATTAAATATATATTTTATTATATTATATATAATATATATAATATATATATATATATATATTATTTAATTTAGGCCAGTTCTATTATGTTACAATAGAACTGGCCGCATTAGAACATTAGAATTAGGGTTTCTTTTTGAAGACTAAAAGACCAACTCTCTCAGTCTCTCCGTCTCTCTCTCTCTCTCTCTCTCTCTCTCTCTCTCTCTCTCTCTCTCTCTCTCTCTCTCTCTCTCTCTCTCTCTCTCTCTCTCAGTCTCCTCTCTCAGACGCTGCTCTTCTCAGTCCAGACCGCCGCTGCTTCTTCAACGACATCAACGCTGCCGCCCCCTGCTTTTCTTCATCCGACCTCGCTTCCGCCACCACTTCTTCACACCTCGAGTAAGTCGCCTCTCCTTCTCTGTTTTTCCTCTCCTTCTTCGTTTTTGAAGTCGGCTCTCTCTCTCTCTCTAACATCGATTCTCTCTCCTTCTTCTCTGATTTTTCTAGATGAAGAATTACATTTCCATTTACGTATACGCTTTGAATTCTAATGCAAGAACGTTCAAAATCAATTGAAGACATGATGGCGATGTACATCATGATTGTTGGTTCACTCCCCTTCCAAGTTCATAGGGAGGAGCTTTCTCACCCACAATGTTAAAGTGTGACTAGTTGAGTTGACTAATGGTTAACCTTCATTATCTTAATTGATATTGAAAAAGTCATGATGATATCATTTTGTTTTTGTTTTTGTTTTGTCATTACATATAATTTTGTTGATGAACGGTGTTCCTTGCATTACTCATTTAAATATTACCCATCGATTTAATTATTTATTGGTTACAAAATAATTTGCTTGATCTTTCAGATGGACAAATTAAATTAGGTGCTAAAATCATTTTTAAAACAATAAAAAAATTGTATATTATTCTCACATATACGTACTCCCTCTATTTAAACCCCCATGCAATAAGTGGCAGGGAGAGAGCCACCAAAAACACTCGGAAGGCTTTTCTTTCTTTTTTATAGTTACTTATGGCAATGCATTTCGGCTCTTTGCTCTTATCTCTGGTGCTACTCGTTGGCTTTGCATTTACAAATAACAAAGCTGCTTATACAGATCTACCCATTCATTGTAAATCTCTCAATAGGAGCAGTTTCGATGCTCTCGAACCAGGGTTCATATTCGGCACAACCTCTGCAGCTTACCAGGCACTTACTTCTCTTGGGCCTTAATTAATAATTACACTTTAATTGGTGTTTTATATGTAGCTAATTAGGTTTAATTTTCAATGTCAGATCAATTAGCTTCCACATGCATGAATATTTACATCTTAATTCTGTATATATGTATTATGCATGTACACTTCAGTACGAAGGTGCTGTAAAAGAAGGTGGTAGAGGACCAAGTATATGCACTACAAGACAGAAATCCTTCCAAAGCATTTACATGACGCATATTTTTCATGGTTTTAAAAATAAATAAAAAATTATAATATATCCATCGTTTAACTTAACGTGAAATTTTAAAAATATATAATAATAATTCTAACACATATATATCCCATCATTTTAATTCTACAAAAAGAAATTAATATATTGAAGCAAAGTCTTCATAGAAAGGCTAACATACTTTAAATTAATATTACTACTCAACATGATTCTAGTATACATCATGACAAGTTTAAAAATTGTCTTTTAACTAATTCGACAAAGTCAATCCTATGAGTATGAGAAGATCTGATACTTGCACCGTCCAAAACAAAATAGACATCCAAAAGATGAGCTTGATGATGGTTTGAGAGGATGCGATGCTTCATGTCCAAAAGAGGGCGTAGTTCCGGCCAAAATAATTACAACCACCATTAATATACCTGCTTTAAAACAAAAGATCAGAAAATGAGAATGAAGGTCTAGAAATTACGAGCACACATGCATGAAAATTATCCAAGTCAGTAAATTCTTGGTCCAAATGTGAAATTTCTTTAGATCGAAATGTCTTGCCAAATAAAACATGAGAATAAGAGAATCCAACAAAACTAATTTTAAGGACCAAAATTCACTGTAAGAAATACCAAGATTTATGAATTTGATTACAATTTATTGAATTGCACAAATCACAGAGTAAGCATTTCCCAAACAAATCCCTAAAGCCAAAAGTAGAGACAAACAAAAGAGTTCACAGATGAAGCCTCCATCTGCAACCAGCACAATAGCACAGCTGAGAGACATAAACAAATCCCTAAAGCCAAAAGTAGAGACTAGAGAGGTCCCAAAACCAACAGAGCTCCGATATAAAACACACTTGTATCACAAAGCAGTTATAGGCATGGCATTGGCAACATAAGCATAACACAATAGGAATATTTAACAAGGGCAAAAAGTCTTTCACATCAGATGTTTAGTAAATATCAGCCAAAATAATTGATGGAAATTGCTGAATTTGTTAGTGTTTTGAAAGATTGTATGGGAGTGATGTAAGAAAAGAAGGAATGAGAAACTTAGAGAATGCTAGAAAACTGCATCTGCTATACGTGTAGCAGAGAGAAAAGTTATATTGCTCATTCTATTCAGTACAATTTGTGTGACTCTCTTATAACCGTTAGAGGTACAGCTGGATACCTTTTTAGTTTGTTATCTCAGCCATCCATCTAGCAGCTATAGGATCATTACACCTGGCACAATTTGCCTTAAAGCACTTAAGCCTTACACTTGTCTTTTGAGACTATGAAAATACACCAATATTAGAAACTAAGGCCTAAAACATTTCTATCAGCTCGCAGCTTATACTTCAATAGAATTTGTATATCTTGTATGATCAGTAATGTAGTGTGGAAAACTGGTGATTCTATATTGTTATCATGAAAGTTCAATCCAGTTTAGAAATCCTACCTATGTATATTGGATTAATCTAGTTCAAAAATTGGTTTTCCCAAATGGGACCGAAAACCTGCAAAAGTTGCCTAAAATGTAAAGAAAACACAACAAAAGCATTGTGGGCAAGTCATACAAGAAAAACACATTTCTAAAGGGTTCTTTGGAAATTAAGCTGGTATACTGCTCTCCTAACATATTTTTGTAAAACATAGGATAGTAGCTTGCTTTTGTAAAATTGCTAATAGGAATATGATATCAATTTGCTTTTTCCATTTTTTTTTATTTTTTTAAAGAAGGAAAACTGCTTCTGGGTTCAGTCTAACAGTAACATCATTTGGTCTCTTAATCAAAGAGGTCAGGTGTGTGAGCACTGTGTTCTATCATAGTCCTGCTGACATAGACCACATGCTTTTCTCTGCAGAAAGATTCTTTGATCCACATGTACTTGTGAATCAACCAAATGGAAAATCCTCGTCTTTCACATCAGATGCAGAAAGATTCTTTGATCCACACTGCTGGCAAAAAGTCTTTCACATCAGATGTTTAACAAGAACATACTCATCTTTAATAAGTCTTCTAATATCTTTTGATTGTGAGATGCAGCAAGTATTCCTTAAAATAAATGCAAGACCAATCTAGCACCACCCATATTTGGGTTGATAGTGGTCGGCCTTACCTACGTTACAAGACTTATTGGTGGATGCTTGGTAATGCTTAAACATGCTTTGATCCTAAATTTCTTTCCCATATTCTTCTTCATATGAGCTCCAGGATCACAACTAGCTCACATTGCCAAGACGAGACCCCACAAAAAGTCCCTTGCTTTCTCTCATCTAAATTACATTCATATCATTTATGTTTTGTAAAGCTTAGAATAAATGCAATCTCTACCCAATTTCCCACAAACAACATAAGCAAGGGAGGGTCATTTGTAGCTTATAGTAGCAGGAATCCATCTATTATAAGGGGCCTAGCTAGAAAAACAAAACATCACACATGGGGGGATGGATTATGGATGGGGAAAAGCTAAAAAATAATGCCATGCAGAGCAGATGCTGTGACCTAAATACAGATGACAAGGGGAGGGAGGGCCATGCACTATTATAAGCAAACAAAAGGTTCATGCCAATTTGTATAGTAAAGCTCTTTCTTTCATAAAGTTTAAAAAATCATTCTAGGCAGCATGATATCAAAAAAGGGGGCATGAAAGAACCAAAATTCTTCATATCCAATCTAGTTCATACAAATTAGACTGCCACTAAATCAAAATTCTCCTCCGCTGGGTTGTTTGCAAAAGCAAACTTGAAAATATTGGACAACAGAGATGGACCAATCATTAAATCAAAACCAAAAACCAAAATGGTTGCAGCAAAAAAAAAGAAGAAACATTTCGAACTAAGTGAATCCATAAAAAATGAAACATTTCGAATGTTTCAAACTTGCAAAACCAAAAAACAAGTTTAACATTTTTCTCAATTTATTCAAATTGATAAAAATGTTAAAAATTCAAATACATTTGAACAGAACATAGTATGTATTGATAAAAATGCAGAACAAGCTTAGCTGCCAAAACCTCTAATGTAGAATGATTTGATAAAGCTTGAACAAACTTGATCAACCTTGATAAAGTTTGAACAGAGGATAGAACAAACTTGATAAAGCTTGAATAGAGGATAAAAATGGTAAAAATTCAATACACCAACAAAAATGACATCCTAGAACTAATTAGTTGGGGACAGTGCAGCACATGTTCTGCACAATCAATATATTAAAGGGGGAAAGAGGGAAGAAAATAAATTGTTCGAGTATCTGTTTTGATGCAATGGTCGTACTCAACCTGACATGCACTGCTATATCCCAATTCTTAAGCAAATCAAACTATGACTTCAGAAATAACAAACAAATTCCAAAATATGGTATGCAGTAACTTTATTATTCAATAACCTAGAATCTGATATATCCTAAATCATGCATCACAACATTATCTGTCTACTTACGAATATCTTAAATCATGCATCAAAGGCCTAAAGGATTATAGTTAACCGCAGAAAAGCTTGACACTTTATGGGATCAGCAAAGCGGCAAACAAGCTAGATGTCCAGGATCCCTACACCCTACAGGCACATGCAATTGAATACATAACAGAGCACCACATGCTACAACCATTTGCTTAAAAGTACAACTACACAGAATCACTTCAGTAGTGTATGATAAAGCTTAGTGATGGCAACCAATACGATCAACTAGGTCAGGCTGAATAATTATTGAGAGAAACTGCTGCTATGAGTATATATTATATGCCCAACAGAATTAACACTTTCTTTTTTTACTTTTGGTCACTGCATACGCTTAAATAGAGATTTTAGTAGAGTGAATTTAAAGAAAACAAGAAATATAAGTATGACTGGTGAAGGCATCTATAACGGAAACTACAAGATAGCTATAATCTCCTCAACCATAACAAACTATACAGGTAAACAATACAAGTTCAGAATTCCATTAAGCTTCACAGCCTTGTAGGTTTGCACATATAAGGCTAAACAGGTCTCCTAAATCAAGCTAACAGATCAATTAGAGCATGAGGTAGGTACAGTTCAATCAACACAACCATTCTCCTTTGTTGGAGCATGAGGTAGGTACAGTTAAAAAAAAAAATTGAAGAGCAAGGATAGGTTCATACTATACCTTTGTTGGAACAACACAGTCTTAGATTGAAAGGCAGAGATGGTAATAATCTGAAAACCAAAGAACCACTGGAAACCCATTAGATAAAGAACTAGATAACAAAAACCAGAGAAGACAAAATCAAAAATTGCATAGAAACCACTCGAACCCCATTCAATCATCTTGCACAGAAACCCAATTCTATTATTCCCAATTCAATCATCTTAAATAGAAACCACTCGAACCCATTCAATTGAATACCCATGTTTATTGACAAAATAAAAAATTGCAGGTAGATCGAAAGCTCACCAACGAAACTTAGATGGATGGTCTTCTTCTCCCTCTCTAGAATCCATCAACGAAACTGAAGTCAATTAAAGAATCAGATTACAACCCACAAATTAATGAAAACTCAGAGAACTAATTAGATGTTGAAAAAGGAAAAAAAAAGTTGAAGAATTTCAGCTAAAATTGCGACAGAACTCTAAAATACCCGTTTCTCTAAATGGAATTGGGAATCAGAGAAAATGAGAGGGGGGGAGGAGGAGACTAACCTTGAAGATGTTCAACGAGACCTGCGACAGAACTCCAAGACACGAATTTGGAAAGAGAAGTAACACGAGGGAGATGGCGAGCTCAGACTATGAGAACGGTTCATGACATGTAAAAGACGTCATTAATTTTAAAAAACATTTGGTGTATATCTATGACACAGGCCCTGCGTCGTCGTATATGGTACATCTATGACGCAGGTCCTGTGTCATCGTATAAGTAATTCATGTCGTGTAGAAGACGTCGTTAAATTCACAATGTTAACGACGTATGATAGGCGCCGTCTAAATGCACTATAATCAATGACACACATCCCGCGTCATTGAAAATGATTTTAATGACGCATCTAACGAATGTCGTGATAACGGTGTCGTGAACTCCCTTCAACGACGCATTTTAAAAACACGTCATAATTTATGATATTTAATGACGTGTATTTTCGATGCGTCATTAAATCCGAGTCATAAAAAGACCTTTTTTTTGTAGTGATGGGATACCTACACCCACAATTATTCAGGTATGTCTAATCAAACTGTTATTAATTAGTCAAAATAAGATAAATCCACCTTTAAATTTCAACCCAATTGAGTCGTCGGCTCTAATACCACTTATGGGAGACTAGAATTTTTGGGCACTCATATATATAGTTCATTGGACAAGAATTAGTGACATAGCGGGAATTATTATTTTAAAAAAATCTGTTTTATTTTCTCATTTATCAGTAATTTACCATAACAAATTTAGACACATCTAAATGATCATTTTGTGTCTTTAATTACTAGTTGTCATGTAGTATGAAATAATTTTTTGGATCTCTATGCTTTAAATAAGGGGTCCTTAGATATAGGTCCATTTTCGTTATTGCACATTGAATGCAGTCCTCATCATTCCTCTTATCGATTGAGATCCACCAAGCCACCTGTGTGGGCAGTTAAGCAAACCTTGCAACCACCATATTTGAGATATTTATAGTCATGCCATTGGATGGAAATGGCAAGCCATTGACATTCAATTTATGTTGATTTCATTCCACATGGATTCAAAACTTTTTTTAATTCTTTTCTCTTTTATTGCAGCATACATATGGAAACTATATTAAAGCATTTGCAAGATATGCTCTTATGTATCTTTTTTTTCGATTGATAGCATATACCTGCCTTTTAGGTATAAATTCATATATTGGGATTTCTTATTGATGTTTTTTTTCATCGGTTATTTTACTATGCCTGGTATGGAGGTATGCCATTACAAATTTAAAACGCAATTATTCCATTAATTACCTAGATATTAGGTATATTTAACTAATACTTGGGTTTCAATGCCTGGACCATAGGTAAATATTTAATTTTTTTATAGTTTTTTTTTAAAAAAATGTGGGAGGATGTTTGGTGATGTACCTATATCTGAGGCATAGGTATGGTAGATGGTAGAAATGGAGGAAGCATGCTGCTAAACCCTCGCGACATAACCCACAAAAAAATCTGGTTCTCTCATTCTCTCGCGACGCGAACAATGGCATCGCCACTTCCATCCCTTTTTCCAGCATCGTCTTATCTCGGTTGCCGTTGCAACCTTCACCAAATCTCTTCCTCTCGTCCTCCTCTACAAAACCCACCCAAGATTGGATTGAGTTAGCAGTTGGAGAGTTCAATTCGACGATGAGAAGAACTTAGGTTTTCCGGTGACTCCTGCCGCCATTTTCGTTGAGTGAGATATGAAACTTCATCTAATTTTTGTGCTCTGTCTGTTTTTGTAGGTATTGTAAATCGATTTTGAGGTTTTACAGTTCGTTCAATATACCCATTTTTGGCGGACTGTTTCTGGTTCGTTCCAGCTAGTTCCGGTCAGTTTTTGGCCATGGTCCAAGAACAAAAAATGCTCCCTTAGTTGTGCTTGATCTATTGGTATAGTAATTGTAGGGTGTTTCAAGAATTTTCCATCGCTAAAATTTTTTCAAGACACCCAAGCTCTGTTGGCGGCAGGTGGCGGTGCGTGGGCCACTGGGTGTCCGCCCATTGTGTTCTAAAATGTTCTCATTGTCGTTCTGACCACGACGGTATGCTCAAATTTGAATTTGGTTACCGTCTGACAGTCGAACGGTTATTACACCCAATATGCGATATCCGGGTTCGATAGGTTTAGACCGTTCGATTTGTCCCAGTTTAAAATATGTTGTTCTCTATATCTCTAGGATCGTGCAGGAACTCACGGATCGAGAATTGGAGTCACGGATACTTCGAATCAATGAGTCTAGGGTTAGGTGAAGCGATCGCCGTCCGATCGTGCGATTGGCTTTGATCCGACCACTCGATCCCAAATTTACAAGACTTGTTTACTAGACTTTGTTGGACCTATAGGAACTTTTGGATTGGAAATCGGAGGTCGTTGGCCTCGCGGGCCCGGTTGACTAATTTGGAAAGTTTGACCACTCGGTTGACCGTGAGTCTTCCGAGATAATTTCACCTTTCGAAAAGTGCTAGTTTGACCTTAAGAACTCTCCGATAGTCGTGCACACTTTGAGACTCGGGAACTAGAGTCTTGAGTTAAAGTTCGCTGTATGGTACGTGTATTAATTAAGCTTGTTTATTCTCTCGAATAGGTAATCTTGCTTCGTGTACTGCAGAGGAAGAGCTCTCTCAGGGTTGAGCAACGTGGACTTGTTGTTAGTGAACTTTGATTTTAAAAGATCATTACTTTCAAAGATGTATTTTCCTTGCATTTATATAAATTTGATTATTTTCATTATTAAGATTAGGAAATTATATTGTGTTTTAATATTGAATTATAGTATATTATGGAACAAGTTTTGGTTATTATTTGAATTATTTTGGGTCTTGTTGGAATATTGAGAATTTGGGAATTTGGTTTCAGTTGTGAGTTTTTGGGAAATTGAATTAAGGGAGGGTATATTATATATATATATATATATATATATATATATGGATTTATGAAAGTGGATATCAGACTTTGGTTGTGGGTTACACGTCATTATATGTACCTCCCCTTGGTTGTGAGTTACCCACACGTGGCGTTGGATTTTCCGACGTGTGGTAAAGAATCCAAGCACATTTGATATTTATTACTTTACCCACACGTGGCGTTGGATTTTCCGACGTGTGGACTCACTTGGATATTGGTTACTATTACTTTACCAAACGTAGCGTTGGATTTTCTGGCGTGTGGTAAAGATCCGGGCACATTTGGTCGAGTGTGTCGTAGGCCTTGACGGGAAGTTTGCACGCGTAGGACATGGTTTGGTTTGGCCACACATGGCGTTGGATTTTCCGGCGTGTGGGTTCTTGATTTTCTAAATTCATTGCTCGAGAGAGAGTGGGTTGTTAATTAAGAATACTTTTGGTTGAGCCCGAGAGGAGATATTGAAATAAATTAGGAGAAACCAACTGTCAATATGGATAGTAATTAGGGTTAATTGGCTATAAGAATTAAGTGGAATTGGTTATGGTGAAATCAAATGCCCTAGTGTCTCATCAACTTAATTTTCCATCGTTAATTAAATTGCTATTTTTCATAATTGTTTTAGTTTAATTAAATCAATCAATCTTCTTAATTAATTGTTAAGATAAACTTAAGAATTAATCATAATTGATAATTAATAGGAAATTACAGTCTTCGTGGGAACGACATTCTACTTACTTCTATATTACTTGTGCGAGTTGTGCGCTTGCAATAAAATTCACAATATGTTGGGAGTTAAGTTTGTATAGGAAAACTTCACATGGGTATTTTGTAAACTTTTAAAAACACGCAACTTTCAGTCGCGTAAATTAAATTGTTCTCGCTAATATGGTATTTGGTAGTAATGGTCTCTGTTTTTATCTGTTTCAACTTTTCAGGGAAGATTACAAGTTACCGTGAGACTAGATCATTTAGAGTGTGAAAATTATTCCTTTAATATTTTGTGATCAAATTCAAGAGACTAGATCATTTTGTAAACTCCTTTGATGGTTAAACACCTCCAACACGTGACAACCACGTGTCTACGACACACCTTGAAAAGGGAAAAATAGGCAAAAATGCATAGATTCCAATATCCAGTTTGAGGCTTGGGCTTGGGCTTGGGATATTTTGTTCATGGAGCTTGTGAGTTGGACCAATATGTCAATGGCCCTAAATGCACCATTATGGGGCATAAAAGGAAATTGCACACATGATCTCTATAAATCATAAGAAACCCTAGCAGTCCAGAGATATGGTTTGAAGCTGCGCGAGTGAGTCTCTCTGGTCTGTGGTCGCAGTTAATGAAAATTAGGGTTTGTGATTATATGTTTATGTATTCTGCCTCTTTGAGTAGCCATATGAATTAATTTTGATTTCGTTTACGGCTTAGTTAAGAGGCAGACATGAATTCTGTGTTTTGTGACAGAGGCCTTTTGAGGGGACTCTCTGTCTCTTTCTCATCAACTGTCCTCCAAGCAGCCTCACACATTCTCCATTTTCTTTCCTCTGCAATCAATTTCAATTTCAATTCATGCTTGCCCTACGAATAACTAGCAGGCGATATGCAAATCCAACGCCGTTTGGTTCAGACAGGGGCATATATAGTGTTTCGAAGCAATCTGAGGGTGACGAGCTTTCAATTCCTCATCCTCAATTAAGTTTTTTTCATACTTAGCTTCGAAAATTTCTTTTTAATTAATTAATTTCTAAATTTTCTTTTATTTGTATTTATAATTTTGGTAGTGTATTTTAATTGAGGCATGGAGACATTGTTAGCCTTAGGGATAACCAGGAAGGTGTTGGGTTCAAAGTAGAGGCTAACAATGAGATATTGGCCCTGATCCTGAAACGATTTGAAGGGGAGGGAACATTTTTGTTTTTACAGTTCCTTTCCCATGTAGATTCAGAAAGATATTTAACTTCTCTTTCCTTGTATAGTTTGATGACAATGTTGCATTGCAGTCATATTTCAGTTAGAAAAAAAATATTTACCAAACAATGTATGGAAAAAAAACATTTACCAAACAAGTTAGGGTTTAGGAATCCGTTTTCCTCATGGAGTAGGGTTTTTCCTCATGGAGTCGTTTTATGGTGAGGGTGTCATATATGGACTAGAGATGTGAATTTTCATATTAGTCACATGATTCATCTGCATAATAATTTCACTTAAGTTTAATGAAATGATCATGTGGTGAATATGAAGTACATATATGGCACCTTCCTATAGAATTTTGTTTTCCCCACGACTAACCCAATTTCCTCAAAGTTCAAAGAGAAACTATTACCCTAATTGAAGTAACGTTGAATTAACAACCGTTTGGTCCCTCTTTTGTTTGATCTGTTTCTCAAGTACGAGTCTTCTTCTTTTGAACAAAAAATAAAAGAATAATCGTCTAGGACAACAAGTTTGTGGGTATATAATTGAAACGTTAACTTACTACATGGTATTTTACAACAGTGAAAGTTTTTCAGTAACTTGTAGAAACAAAACACAACTCGCAAAACAGGACAAGATGCATATTGCATTTTCCCTTACGTGCAGTGTTACTCCTACATTGTCGAATAGAGTACCAAGTCGTTATTGACAAACTCATTAAGCCTTTACAACTTGTATGAGTAAATCACAAAATGCAACATGTGTATCTTTTCACATAACCAACATCACCCAGCACATATTTAGTGCTTGTTTGGCATTGATTATTTGGGTTGATAAGTGATTTATAAAAAATTTGGGAAGACCAACCTATTTGGTAAACTATGAGAAAATAATTTATTGTTAAAAATTGTTGTAAAAGAAAGTTATAAGGGAAAGCAGGTCCACACCTGCGTTCATTTTCTGATTTTAAGGAAATCAAATTGAGGAGGCATATTTTAAGGAAATCAGATCAGGTCCTGGTTTTGCTACAAAATTACCCTGATTTAATTTCACGCTCTCTCCCTTGCTCACACTTCAGTCTTGCTCTTCATGCCCTCTCTTCCCATCTCTCTTTTCTTCCATTCGTTCTTTTTTTTTTTTTGTTAGATCAATCGAAGCAAAGGCACAATACTCAGGTAAGAGACAAATTAGATATATTTATTCCCAATTTTATTATTCGCTTTCACTTTAATTTATGGGGTTTTAATTGCTCCTTTGGGATGAATTTTGTGCTTGTATTTGTGATGAAGTTTTGTTTAAATTGTTAAGCCAAAATTAAAATTAATCTACGTTTTTTGTTGTTGCTTTTACTACCATGTTGTCGTGTTTAGTGTTTGGGCTTTGGTGGTTTGATTAGGGAGTTGGCATTCAAATTACTCTGAACGTGAAATCAGGTCCTGGTTTTGCTACAAAATTAGAGTTGCAACCTATGGTCAAGGCACTGGCTAAAACCCAGTTATCTTTAGTTGAGAAAGAAATATTGGGAAGTGTAGCACTGTCTCTAATGCTTGTTCTTGTTTATGATGGACTTTTGAGAGTTATTGGTTATAGTGTTTGGTTATTGAACTTAAAAGGTTTAAATGCAGAGTTATGTATTGTTGGCTTCTCCAATTAGGCAACGCTAGAGTGTTCTGTTTCAGGATAGGTCGATTTTGACTTATGAATCTCTAACTGATGTTGCTTCATTTTTTTTTTATTACCGAAAATGTGGAATATCTTCTGTTCTATTGAGGTGATCACTTTGCATATGTTATATCCTGGTGCCGTATTCTGCAACTTTTTGATATTTCCTTCCCTTTTTTAATATTGTAATTGTAGCAAGGGTCGTGCTAGGGAGACCAACTTTAGATACCAACTTATGTACCATCTCTCTAATAGAGGTGGAGCCCACCAATATAATGGGTCATACGCTCTATTATAGATATGATACACAAGTTTGTATCTAAAGTTGGTCTCCCTAGCATTTTCCTTGTAGCAATATCTTTGCATGGTGTTCGACAATGCTGTAACCATTTTTTGTTTTTAAATTATTTTATTCAGGTACAATGATGGGGATCCACTGTGGGGACGATCAATCGTTTGTACTTGATAATGTCTTCAATTACCATCCGGATAAAGCGGCTAAAATGGGTTGTGGAATTTATCATCTCACAGTATCTTCATCTACCCTGTTCTTGCTTAACTACGTTTTATTTAGAAATATATTTCTGTACACATTTGATACATTGGATTAAGAATCTGTGACTGATGATTTTATTGTTATACTGATTATTCTAATATTCATTTTATTTGTTATGGAAGTTGGGCGTTTATACAGATTTTCCTAGATTGTCCATTGAGTTTAAACTCCATGTGTATTGTTGCATACCTAAATTTGTTATGCAGCTCAATGGAAATTTCGAAACCTTTTTTGATGTCAATATTTATCATTAGCAAAGAACTGTTACACATAGGGAGTTGATCCAGATGGGGTTTAGTCGAAAAAAAATCATTTTTATGTCTTTTGGTTTAGATACTCACGCATGGCAACCAGGCTGCCAAGGTTGGAGATCTAATTTTTCAGATAAGAGGAATTTATACTCTTCTTTAAACATGAATTAAGACTGGTTCATTTGAAGGGGTTTTTAAGTCTCTGGACAAGTAGTGATTGGGAAGTAATAATATTCCACTAATTTATACCGTTATTGGTATGACAGGTTAATAGGCATGGTAGTTTCCAGGACAGCAGATGCTTCTTTGTTGTGTCAACAGATGGTCGTACGGAAGATTTTTCATATAGGAAATGCCTGGACAATTACATAAAGGAAAAGTTCCCTGATGTCGCCGAAACTTTCATTGGCAAGTATTTCTCTAGGAGAGGGAATCGAGAGCGGAACCCCACTCTAAGTCAAACCCCCACTCCATAGAAAACTGAGAATGCGGAAACGCAGTAGAACATGTCTATTTCCTAGGCCTGTGTCATTTTGAGATTCTCATGTAATTAGGCGTAAACATTCTACTCCTTTGTGTTTTGGTTTGTATATATTAGGCAATTGTTAGCAGCTCCTGACAAACTCAGTGTTCTTCCTCTATTACTTTTTTTCTTTTTATGGGTTTAATCTCAGTGCATTTTAGTTAACCTGTTGGTAGCTACTGGATGCTGTTAAACTAAACCCTGAATTGGGAGATGTTGCAGGTAAAAAATCAATTATAGATGAAATGTAGAAGTGTTACCAATATTGTTAAGGAAGATATCTCCATTAATTAGTCAATATTGTAAATTGATATTGTAGTTATTTGCTTCCTTATTTAGTTTTTGATCAAGCCTTGGTTATAGGCGATAGTTTAGGATCCTATTGATTGAATCATTGTATAAAGCTGTAAACCTAGTGGTGGAATGATACATCGAATATTACAATCCCATTCTATGCTTTCTGTCATGGTATCAGAGCATTAGATATCTGGGAAAGTAAAAGGCAAACACACAAACATCAAAACAACCTAGCAAAACACAGCCATGGTTGATAGCGCAGACACGAAGTCAACCCCCTCAGGCATGACTTCGCGTTCAAAGTGGGAGAGCCCTAATCATCCACTCTATCTCCACTATTCGGACCAGCCTGGTGCAGTACTTGTGCCACAGCCATTGGTGGAAGACAATTATAGTACATGGGTTCAATCCATGACCATGGCCTTAACGGTCAAAAACAAATTAGGACTTGTTGATGGGACGGTCAAGAAGCCGAATGAAGATGAACATGAAGAATTGCAGCAATGGAATCGATGCAATAACCTGGTTAAGACATGGCTCTTAGGATCCATGTCAAAAGAAATTTCAGGTAGCGTCATCAACTGCAAAGATGCAAGGCAGATGTGGCTTGATTTACAAGAAAGGTTTTCTCATGTGAATATCGTTCAATTGTTTCACATAGAAAACGAGATTCATGACTGTGTGCAAGGTAACATGACGGTGAGTTCATATTTCACCAGATTAAAAAGCACGTGGGACGAACGTGACGTCTGTGCTCTATCCCCGCATGTAGTTGTGATGCGAAGAAGGAAATCACTTCTTATGCTGAAACCTAGAAAACAATGAAATTTCTCATGGGTTTAAATGATTCCTATTCCACTGTTCGTAGTAATACCCTTCTCCTTGAGCCTTTACCCACAGTGAACAAGGCCTACTCTCTTGTTCTTCGCCATGAGAGACAGGCAGAAATCTCAAGTGGAAAGCATACTTCCCCTTCTGAAGCGGCAGCTTTTGCTGTGAAGAATGGTGGCCGAGAAACTGAACCAGAGGATGGTGGTCTTCGCTGTGGAAAATGCAACAAGACAAATCACAGCACCAAAAACTGCCGTGCTCATCTCAAGTGCACCTTTTGTGGATGGAAAGGTCATACCTTCGAATATTGCCGCAAACGCAAAGCGGCTGCTGAAGCTGAACAAAGCCGCTCATCCACTTCCAAGGGCAACCAAGTTTCTGTGCACGACAAAGAGGACGGGATGCCAAACTTTCCTTTTTCCCAAGAAGATTGCAAGCAGATGCTCGCAATGTTGAGCAAAAACAGATCCTCATTTGCAAATCAAGTTGGTAATTCTTCGATTAATGAAGAACTTTCAGGTAAAGCTTTTTCCTTTATGCATAGTGGCATAAAAAATGTTTGGATCTTGGATAGTGGTGCAACGGACCACATTGTATGCAGCCCTCATTGTCTCACATCTTCGAGGTCTGTTACAAACCATACCGTTGAACTACCCACTGGTTCCCTTGCCACGGTCACCCACATTGGACAAGTTGTTTTTTCTCCCAACCTTGTGCTTGATAATGTTTTGTGTGTGCCATTTTTCAAGTTAAATTTGATATCCATTAGCAAGCTGGCATATGATTCCCTCTATATTACCATCTTCCTAAAACAATTTTGTGTCATACAGGACCTACGCTCGGGGAAGATGATTGGGACGGGAATTGAATGGGAGGGACTATACTATCTCGATCCACCAAAGAAAGGAACATGCAATACCATTCAAACATCCAACCACCATCTTTGGCATCAACGCCTAGGACATCCATCACAAACTGTTTCCATGTTATTTCCTTGCTTTCAATATAAATCTTGTGATTCCAATAAGTGTGTCATTTGCCCATTAGCCAAACAAACAAGAGCACCATTTTCATTGAGTTCTATATCCACTAAATCATGTTTTGAATTGATACATGTTGATATCTGGGGGTGGTGGTATCATGTTCCTTCTATTTCTGGTGCAAAATACTTTCTTACTATCGTTGATGATTACAGCGGAGCACATGGATTTATTTGATGAAACACAAATCGACACACAACAACTCCTTGTGCAATTTATCCATTTGGTGAAACTCAATTCGACACCAAAGTCAAAATGATTTGAAGCGATAATGGTCCCGAATTTAAACTTGACAGTTTTTATGCCACACAAGGTATCATCCATCAAACTAGTTGCGTTCACACACCACAACACAATGGTGTTGCTGAACGTAAGCATCGCCATTTACTCAATGTTGCCAGAGCCCTACTCTTTCAAGCCAACATGCCAAAACGTTTTTGGGGGGATGCCATCCTTGCTTCAGCCTATCTTATTAATCGTACACCCACACCCCTCCTTCAAGGGAAAACACCTTATGAAAAGTTGTTCCATAAAGCACCCAATTACTCACACTTACGAGTCTTTGGCTGTTTGTGTTTTGCCTCCACTCACGCACACAAACCTTCAAAATTTGATCCCCGTGCTCGTCGTTGTGTCTTTCTTGGCTACCCATATGGTACAAAGGGCTATCGCTTATTTGACCTCCAACTCAACAAAGTGTTTGTCTCACGGGATGTGATTTTCTTTGAAGAACAATTTCCTTATCAATCAGACACTTCCGCTGCTCAAAACCAATCCTCTAATCCAACCACCTCCCTCTCATACTTTGATCTGGACTCTTTTCCTGCCACATCTCCTATGTCAAACGACCCGCCCGCACCCTCCTCTCTAGTTTCTCACATCGACTCCCCACCTTCACCTTCCTCCCCTTCCGCTCTTACATCCATCCCGGTGTCTCCTTCATCTCCAGACACTACAACCCTAAATCTACCTTCTCCCCCCACACCACCAACAGTCCCACCAACCCCACCAAGACGTGGAACACGACCTACCAAACCCTCCACTTTTTTGCAGGACTTTCATGTCGAGGTCTCTCTCCCGTCCAGGCCTGCTCCCACATCTTCTACGAACGTGGTTCAGTCTTCGTCAAGTACTTCCCATCCTCTCTCCACTTATTTATCTTATGATCGTCTCTCACCTCACCATAAAGCCTATACCGCTAACCTCACCCTCCTTAAAGAACCCACCAGTTTTTTGCAGGCTGTCCGAGATCCAAATCAAGGCGTCGCCATGCAAAGATGAAATTGCTGCTCTTCAAGCCAATCATACATGGACACTCGTGCCTTTGCCGTTGCATAAACGTCCCATTGGATGTAAATGGGTTTACAAAATTAAGCTCAAACCTGATGGCACTATCGAAAGGTACAAGGCACGCCTCGTTGCCAAAGGTTACAGTCAAGTTGAAGGTGTTGATTACCGCGAAACTTTTGCTCCGGTGGCTAAGTTAACCACAGTTCGCGTGCTTCTTAGCATTGCTGCTGTGCAAGGTTGGCACCTCCATCAACTGGATGTGAACAATGCTTTTTTAAATGGTGATCTCGAAGAGGATGTCTACATGACCTTGCCTCCTGGTTTCGGACGAAAGGGGGAGACTCGAGTGTGCAAGTTAAATAAATCTCTCTACGGTTTAAAGCAAGCGTCGAGACAATGGTTCATTAAGCTATCCAATGCTCTCAAGGCTGCTGGATTTCATCAATCATGGTCCGACTATTCACTATTCGTCCGACGTCGTCATGGTAACTTCATTGCTTTACTAGTCTATGTTGATGATGTGATACTAGCAGGGAATAATCTGCATGAAATTGAAGAAACCAAGCAGTTTCTCTCTCAACGTTTCAAATTAAAAGACTTGGGGCAACTCAAATATTTCTTGGGAATAGAAGTTGCACAATCAAAGCGTGGAATTACCCTATGCCAACGAAAATATGCACTAGAAATATTGGATGATGCTGGGTTTCTAGGAGTTAAGCCTTCACGATTTCCTGTGGATCAAAATTTGTCTCTCACACAAATGGAAGGAAAGGAGTTGAATGATCCTTCATCATATAGACGGCTTGTGGGCAGGTTAATATACTTGACAATAACAAGGCCTGACTTGGCTTATGCTGTTCACATGCTAAGTCAATTCATGGAGAAACCTCGGCAACCACATCTTGAGGCTGCACACAAGGTCCTCAAGTACATTAAGCAAGCACCTGGACAAGGAATTTTTCTCCCTTCCACGGGTTCATTGCAATTACAAGCATTTTGTGATGCCGATTGGGCTAGATGTAGAGATACTAGAAGGTCGATAACGGGGTACTGTGTTTTGCTTGGTCAAGCACCTATTTCCTGGAAAACTAAGAAACAAACAACTATATCTCGTTCTAGTGCAGAGGCTGAATATCGTTCTATGGCCACCACATGTTGTGAAATTATATGGTTGAAGAATATTCTGAAGGATCTAGGAGTGAAACATTCACAACCAGTCAAGCTGTTTTGTGACAATCAAGCGGCATTACACATCGCTTCAAATCCTGTTTTCCATGAACGAACGAAGCACATAGAGATTGATTGTCATCTAGTACGAGAGAAGATTCAAGAAGGAATGATACGCACGGCTTACATAAGGACAAGTGATCAACCAGCTGATATATTCACCAAGCCGTTGAGTTCAACGCAGTTTGAAGTCTTACTTAGCAAGTTGGGTGTCATTAACATACACTCCAACTTGAGGGGGAGTGTTAAGGAAGATATCTCCATTAATTAGTCAATATTGTAAATTGATATTGTAGTTATTTGCTTCCTTATTTAGTTTCTGATCAAGCCTTGGTTATAGGCGATAGTTTAGGATCCTATTGATTGAATCATTGTATAAAGCTGTAAACCTAGTGGTGGAATGATACATCGAATATTACAATCCCATTCTATGCTTTCTGTCAAATATCATTCGTCAATGGCTTCTATTTCTTTGTTAATCATTTTGGAACAGAGGCCAGTTGCCTCTCTGATGACAGTTCAATTATGTCTTCATCATTGCTCATGGTTCATGGCTTCGAGTTTATCTGCAAAGTCATGTGCTACTGCTTCTTTGTGTGCTGGAAGGGAAATGTTTTGCTGATTAGGAGCAACTTGCATATTTTTGCTGATTAGCAAAGCAGCTCTCATACTGCCAATCACACTTTTGATTTGGAATTTTTATCTTTGTTTCTATTTTTCTGGTTTAGTGCTTCTGGTAAGGAATTTATGGTACTGAGCCATGATAAATAGCTATGCAAAGGAATATGAAGAACTTGGTTCATTATGCCGAGTTAAGAATGTAATGCACCCTAGTAAATACTCAAGCTTAAGTTCAGATAGATTACAAAAGTGGGTTGAATCCAATCAATCATTTCTTTAACAATTGTCTACAAAAAAAAAAAATCTAAATGGTATTCAAGGTGAAGAGATTGAGAGAGAGGTTGATGCACAAGAAGTAGATGGTCATGTTTTCGATCTCCTTACCTTAGCTATAGGATGCCAAAATAGCTCTCAACTTAAGGTTAAGTTTTCGATCTCCTTCTGAACATTTTTAGAGAGAGAGAGAGAGAGAGAGAGAGAGAGAGAGAGAGAAGATAATGAAGTTTTCACTCATCCAAGGGAGATTCTTTTGTTAGTCTCACTCTGCAGAAGGGAAAGAAAACTAGAGTGTCGGTTGCTTGTTCGAGTTTGCTTGAAATGACAATGATCAAATGATGGGTAGTTTTTAAAAGGGAGAAAAAGGGGAAAAAAGGAAAATTAAATGAAAGTGACAAAGGGCAGTACAACTGTCTTTGGGTTGGAATCTTTATTTGTTTCTTCCAGTTATTTATTTTTATTACTATATATCTCAAGAAGTAGGACTTTTTAATACAGCACAATTTTGAGTACAATATAAATATAAATTTTTTTTTTTCTGTAGTTGCCTAATTTTTATTTTTTCTGCAGCCTTCATTTATTTATTGTTTTGATTCTATTGTGAGGGGATGGGTGGCTTTGGATATTTGTCTCCGATGCCCGAGTTGGAGGTGCCAGGTCGGCGATGAGAGGAAGAATACATTCTTAATTTCTACATTGAACGTGTTTTTGTTTAGTGACTTTTTTTTTCTTTTAACTTTCAGTTTAATTTGTTTAAGTTACAATAAAGGAAAAAAAAATTGATTTATAAATGAGTTTTTTTTTTCAACCTCAGATTAAATCCAGCGAAATTCTATAATGAGGGTGCCATATATAGACCCTCTTAATCCAATTCCGTATTAATAAATATAACAACCATGTATAAAATGTTTTCTTGCTCTGTACTGTACAGTGTACACGTGGTTTGACTTCCAGCACCAGCACAAGGGTGGTTGTTGTTGAGAGGAGTCCTTTGAGGGTCGTATTCAATCTAACCAAATTAGAAGTCACCAAAGATGAGTTTTAAGCCATTATTTATTTAAAGTAATTATAAAAGTCCATTCTGGTGGAGAGGCCTTGAGGGTTACTCCAAGCAAATCCAAAAAAAAAAAAAAAAAAAAAAAAAGAAATTACATGCATCTATCCATTGGAGGTGTCGCCAGAAGATACATGTATCTATCCATTGGCCTATCACATCTTCAATTTTGTGATCACATTTGACATATTGTCACTGTGTATGTGTGTGAGACATTAATTTGTGAAGCTAACAATAGTGGGGGACTCATTCAAAAGTGGGTCATGACTCAATAACCTCATGTATTTGGATGCCTGTGGTGCTCAATCAATCACAGTCCCCTTCATGCCCATGGCCATGAGAGCCCTAATCAAAATATCTACATGGCATGCAAAGGACCCACTAGTGTCGTGCTTTAGAGTATTTACTCTTTCAGGCAAAGTGTTGAGTTCAAGTCCTAGCATCCGTGTAGTATGTGTGAATTTAATATACTATGGTCATCTCAATAAGAAATGTCATATATATATATATATATACATTGTATTGATTGCAAGAGAGATCTTATTAAGTAAGCAGGCAAGCAATCAGCTGCTTTTGGATCTGGAGCATCTTGCTTTTGCTTGCTTCTACATGAGGCCAAGAACACCTATCTGCAATAATGGTCATTTGGGTTGTATTGTGATTAAAAAAAGATTAGATATCAAGTATTTCAACAAAGTTTTGTCAAAATTAAAGTTGGCGTATAAAAGAAGCAAAATTAGCCATTCAAGATTAAGGCTTCAGCAATGGTTAATAGTTATATAATGAAGTTGGTTAGTAGGAGCAATTAACAGATTCAATGAGATTTGTGCTTGTTTGAGAATGATTCTGGATAGGCCAATAATCACTTATCCATATAATCACCGTGGTTTGAAGTGGTTTTGTAAGGAGCAGCTTAAGTGGTTAAAAGTATTTACCCCTGCATCCAAGGTTTTAGGTTCAATTCCCCCTTCCCCCAATATTGCTTGTATAAAAAATGATTTTATGGAGAAACGCATGAGAGGGAAGGAGGTGATTCTCCTCATAATCACTTAAAATCATTAAAGTGATTCTATGAAAAAGCACATGGAAGGTGCTTCTCCCTAAAAATAATTATGGTCTATCTAGAATTACTTTCAAACGAACCCTGAGATGCTAGTGTTGGCTTGCCATAAATGTTTTAGGCTTATTGAAAGAGATAATGATGTTTTGAATATCCATACCCTATACATACAAACTATTTTACTATGAATATAAATAAAAATCAGAGAATCTATGACAGATTACCCAGTTTATAATATATATTTTTGTTTTTGTTTTTAAATAAAACTGCCAGTATCAACTTAATGACACAAATTTATGTGGATATATGACAAAATTTATTTTAATATACATTGTTTAATTGATTTTCTTGTAATTTAATTAAACTCAGAATCTCTCTCTCCTTTTCTTTTATTTTTAAAATTTTTCTATGTTTTTCATTTTAAAACTGTAACTTTTTTAAAGGGTAAAAATAAGGCAAATGCATGAACGGATTGGTAAGCATCTAAGCGTACGATTGATAATTTTTTAACCACATGGGCCATTTTATTTTATTATTACTAGTACCTTACGCGTGTTCTAATTGGTTTTTTTTTAATTTTTATTTATTTATTTTAGAATTAAGAAAATATAAAATGGTAATTATATTCACAAAAATATGACCTATTATCTTATTTTATTTTTATTTTTAATTTTCTTAATAGGAAAAATATATTGACTATATTGTCCTCATTTAATTAATAATTTTAATTTTTAATGTTTGCATTAACCAAGGGCAATTTCTGGTATTTTGAATGTTTCATTATTTTTTACCTTTTGCTTTAAATATATAGATTATTATTATTATTATTTTTATATATAAGTGATAGTCTCTAAACTAAGGGAAGGGGAACGGATTTGGATACAAAGGGCAAACTCACTATAATAACCAACTGATCATTTTTTTATATAGAGAAAATCGATAATTGTATTCATAAATTAGGCACAAAGACCATTAGCCACAAGGGCAAATACAAATGCCCACAAAGGGGTAATACAAATGCCCAAAGGGGTAATACTAATATAGAAGCATAGTAACTACATATGGTTAATCAATATATAGGCCATAAAAGGCCAGAGAAATTTCCACATAAAAGTTGCATGCTTGAACAAACCAGACATGAATCGTAGCGCCCAAATCTACCAATATAATTACAACTTTTAACTCTCATAAGTACAAAATACAAGTAGAGACTACAAAACAATCAAACACCCAACTCACATGGAGTTGATGCAATTGTTAAAAAAAAAAATTGCAAACGAACAACCAAAAACCAACAGAGCTATTACTGACGTTGTTGCCATCACCACCATAGCTGTCATCGCTTCCTTGGAGACAGAGAACACCACTGAGATTACAGCCCATCATCCTACCACATATTCACATATTTGGACACAAATAAACTTCTCACAAGTAAAACTCCAAATCCAGTAGATGGGGAAGGGGAAAATAAATAGTGAGGTAAGGAAAAAGAGAGAGAGAGAGGAGTTCCCCCTTCTCGGAACACGCAACACAAAAGAGATTTGAAAGAGAGAGAGAGAATTGAGGCTAGGATTTTCCCTTTTATCGATTTTTCTTTTTCCTTTTCTGTAACCAAATGACCATTTTAAAACAACCAAGTAGCCAGAGGGATGGTGAATGCAATTTTTCGGTTTTTATTCTCAACTTGAGTGTCGTAAGCAAATTTTTGACAGAATTTGAACGGAATGACTGAGAGATTGGCAACAATCTACACCACAAGTGTAGCAATGATAACTGTTTCTCCACATGCGCCCCATGTGATGATGATAAGTGCGATTCTACAATCCAAACATTATACGCTCTCAATACATCACATAAAAGTCCCAAGTTGTAATATGTCGCCAAACTAGTAGACCGTCGGGAATCTAAAATACAAACATCCCATGCAGTGCACAAATATTAATTGACCTCAATTATTCGCTTAGACAAAAAAAAAAATATAGCAAATCAAAATATAGATCTTTTACAGAAATATATATATATATATATATATATCTGAAATTCTCTTATGCGGATATCCGGACGTTATTATCGTGCGGACGTATGTGTACTCACGCTTCGCTTTGCCTATTTACACACGATCCGTACATTCCGCATTAATGCATCCGGATAAGAAAATATTATATATATATATGTATATATATAATATTATTTAATTTCACCACTCCAAGGAAGGGGCAGGAGAGGAGTTTATAGACCATTATAGTAACCACCAAATGTGACCTGAGCTCTGGTGATGGGTACCCCTCTAACTGCTGAAAATGCTTCATTGAATTTCGTTGCATGCTCAACTGCCTGCTTAATCCTCTGCATTTTCAAAAGTGGGATTAGATTGGGTCAGCTCCACAATTCATAAGCTACAATTATATGTGAGAAAAATATGACGGTAACATCACGTGATATACACAACATTTGGTTATTATGTATCTCTATAAGATATTGAATAAATAAACAATGCTGACGTAATGATATGAACTTATTATCTCTATAAGAGATGGAAAGATTAATAACAAGATTTACTCGTGTGGAATTGCTTAATGGTTATTAATACTCATGCAAATAGACATTTTTCTCGTAGTGACAAATAACGTACTCATGTCGCATATTTTGTTTAATGGCTAACATTAACATTGTAATTTGTAAGAGCATCTACCACAGTAGTAACATTACCGTACAAAACCTCATATGCAATGCAACTCATATTTACCTGAAATATGCGATCTAGTCTAATGACTAGTAATTAACTAAAACAAAAGTAAAAACCATAAAAAGCTAAAATGAAGAAATAAAAAAAGGTATGTAATGGGAATTTGGATAGATTAATAAAGTTGGAGAAAATTTGCTGACCTTGTTGTCATCAGTGTAGATCTGGAAGCGATTCTGGTTCAGTTGATACTGTTTGTTTCTCTGGTGGGTACCAAAAAACACAACACAAATGGTAGCAGCAGCAAAACCAAAAGAGCAAATAGCTCCAATCCCAGTTAAGCTCAGCTTCCAGATGTTGTTGCTGTTATGATCCCTACCATTCTTGACCAAATCATCATCCTCCTCTTCCTCCTCCTCTTTGGTGTCTTCTGAGTCGAACAAGTTGTTTTTCTCACCAATTTTCGTTCTCGGAGAGGTGATCTTGCTCTCAATAGAAGCAACAGCAGCAGCAGCGTCAGTAGTTTGATGCTGCATAAATCTTGGTGATCTGCAGGTAGGAGACTTTGGTGAGTCCATTTTCATGTCGGCAAATTCATTTTCCCAAGTTTTCTTGAAGTAGACTTGGGAGAGTTGTGTGTCTTGATCATCAGCTTCGAAAGCTTTTGCTTTATAATTAGTCTTCTCATCAATTGGAAATTTATCAAGGACTTCTTCTTCTGAGGCCTTGACAAAGCTTGGAGGTAGCTCCAATTGAATTGGAACAGGCACAAGCTGTTTAGGCACCCTTGAATTAATAAACCCTTGTGGTGGTGGAATTGGTGGTGGTGTCTCAATGAGTTTTCTTGAATTGGGTGATGGCATTATGAAGTAGTTCATGTTGAAAACACTTTTGGAATCAGAATATGCCTTGCTTGAGAACATCCTTTTCTCTTCTTTCTCTTCATGGAAATCAAGAAACCCATCATCAGGGAGGTACTCCCACTCATCAAGATCCATCTTTTTTTTCTTTCCAAAGAAAATTTTGGGATTTTAACGAAATTAGATGATCAAAGGAGGAGGAGGAGGAGGAGGGTGTTTGCTAAAAGTAGGAAACAATTGGGAATTTAATTCAAACTTGGGTACTGTTGTTGAATAATAATTGAATCAAAGATGGTGGCTTTGATGGAGTTTTGTGTGGAAATGAATGGGAAGAGGGCACCCCCAAATGGTGTGTGTGTGTGTGTGTCCTCTTGCTCTTGGAGTGAAGAAGATTGATTCAGAAGCAAGGATGAAGATATTGACAAGGTTTGAGAGTGCTTATCCATTCTAAAAGTGACAAAAGAAAGGATGGCCCACAAGGGACCCACCAAGGAGAATTGCCCTTCCTTCCTGATGGGTTTGGTTGATATTTCTTTCCATTTGTTAATCACTTATTTAAATGCAAAGTTTGATTACTATAATGTAACTTTGGTTAGGGGTTAGCATAATGTTCATGATCAAAATAGAATGCCAAAATAGCTCTCAACTTAAGGTTCTGTTTTTGATCTCCTTGTGAACACTTTTAGAGAGAGAGAGAGAGAGAGAGAGAGAGAGGACAATGAAATTTTCACTCATCCAAGGGAGATTCTTTTGTTAGTCTCACTCTGCAGAAGGGAAAGAAAACTAGAGTGTCGGTTGCTTGTTCGAGTTTGCTTGAAATGACAATGATCAAATGATGGGTAGTTTTTAAAGGGGGAAAAGGGGGAAAAAAGAAAATTAAATGAAAGTGACAAAGGGCAGTACAACTTTCTTTGGGTTGGAATCTTTATTTGTTTCTTTTAGTTATTTATTTTTATTACTATATATCTCAAGAATTGAATAAAATATCCATAATATCCTCGATATTTCCAATAAATTTCCGTATTTTTGACTACCGATATTTCGATACAATCGATATTTTAGATATCCACAACCAAAATATCGATAATATCGATTTACATGACCAAATATCGATAATATCCCGATATTTCCATAAAAATTTTCGTATTTTTGAATTTGATATTTCCGATATCATCGATATTTCCGATATCATCGATATTTTATTCCTTGATCTCAAGAAGTAGGACTTTTAATACTGCACAATTTCGAGTACGATATAAATATAATTTTTTTTATATATAAGCGATATTGGAAGAAGGGCAATTCCAACCTAAAACCTCGGTGTAAAGGTAAATGCTCTTAACCACTTAAGCTATAAGCAGTGACGGATCCATGAATCTTAGCACAAGAGGTCTTAGTGTAAAAGTCCCAAAAAAAATTTAAGAAAGAAAAAACATTGAAAATGAAATCATAGTAATTTTAATCATAATTCATGTCCGAAACAACATTACAAGCTATAATTGTCCACGACGAGATTTCATATTTTCTCTTGAACTACTAACATTATTCGAACTATCAACACTATTTGAAACAAGCGATAATGACTTTCTCTTAAAAAATCGTTCCATAATTGTACACAACAAAAATATACCAAATAAACACACACAAAAAAAATCTCATATCAATTAAAGAGCACAACAAATAAAAACTCATATTTATTAAAGAACACAACAAATCATATACCAAATAACCAAAAAAAATCAACAAATCATCCAATATTTTATAACAATATTGGGGAGATTGAGTTGGGAACTTAGGGTTGGAGAAAATAATAAAATTTGGGGTTTTGGAAGTTAACTATCGGGTGAGTTTGGAGGGATAGGCTGGGTTCTTTTAATATATATTTTTATTTCTTTGAGACCTGGTCCAAAACGATGTCGTTTCATTTTGGCTAGGTTATTTTAAAAAAAAATTTGCCTGGGCCAAAGCGACGTCATTTTGCCCAGGCTATTTATAAAAAAAACACACAAAGCTACGTTGTGTGCAGCAGTGCTCCTTTTTCAACCATTCCGTCAAGCACTTGGTGTGCAGCTCCAAGTTACCTCCAAACTTATTTCCATGACTTTCAAGAGATCATGCGACCCGACTGACTCCACTGTGGCTCCACCACTGGCTATAAGCCCCTTACAATATAAATATAATTTTGATTACAATATATTTGGAGTTGGGGTGTGTGAGTGTGGGATAGGGAGAACTGTTGTTAGTGCGTGAAATACGTTTTTTCAAAACTTTTTTAATATTTTAGAGTGGGGTTTTAGTTGCTCCTCTTTCAGCCATTAAGTCAAGCACTTGGTGTGCAGCTCCAAGACGTCGCGCCTAAGGGACCTTCAAGCTTATTTCCACCACCACCACTACCACAACCACCACCTTCACATTCATCACCACCACCACCTCCACATGATTATCGCATAATACTTTTAACACCATGTCTATTTTATTAATTATTTACAGTTACAACAGTTTTATATTAAAATTTACCAAACTGTTTTGACAATGCTTGTTGTACTAACAACACTTTAAAAATATTCTTTACCAAACATGGAGTTGATTTACTTTACAACTAATTATTTTCAAATCACAGCAAGAGCAACTTTTTTTTAAAAGTGACAATAATCCCAAACTCACCTAAATCAATAACAAAAATCCACTACCAATATGAAGTGCATGATATTAGAATGAGTTGAGCTTCTTCTACTTACAGTAGGCAACTATTGTAATGACCCTATACCTACAATTACTATAGAAGAATGCTTTAGTTAATTTAAGGTGCAAAATAATTGGGATTTGAATTACGATTTTTTTTACATTTTGTTATAAAATGACAATTTCTTAACAAAAGTGAAAGAGATTTCTCTTTATACATTAAACATGTTTACAGGCTAGGTATGTTAAATATAATATGGTCTCTATGTATTTTATTGAACATAGAAAGTTATTTCCATATATTTGATAGCTTTGCAATTTTAAGTAATAATGACCAAAATGCCCCTATACATGCCATTATTTCACTATTATGGAAAATAATATTTCTATACTCTAAATGTTCATAAAACATATTTCTCATCTATTTGGGAATGTAGAATTTCATATATATATATATATATATATATATATTTTATACATATAACACTTATTTTACAAAAATGAAATGAAAAACGTAAAAACAAATTTAACAGCCCAAAAATCCCAGAAATCCAACAAAATATCTGATGGTCAACTTCATCTAGATGCATTGAGTCACCACAATATTTGAGCCCATGCAAGATTCATATCTCTAATCGCCAAGTCACCAACCTTGTCCACTAACTCTCCCATAGAAAAAACAAACTTAGTTCAAATGAAACTAAATCTTAGTCTATAAATACAACCCTTTGTTTAGTGGCGGATCCAGGATTATGTGGCCAAGGGGTAATAGTGTAAAAGTTCTGAAATTTTTCTACGAAGAAAATTATACTAAAAAAATAGAAATATAGTACTTTCATTCATAATTGATGACAAAACCAATAATACAAGTTACAATTGTCCGCGACGAGTTTTCATCGTTTGAAAACGTTGCATTATAGTTTCGTTATCAATACAAGTATAAATGTGGCAATCAACTAGTTACACTTGAACTACCCGGATTATACGGAGAGAGACTATCCGTAGATAATTTTCTTTTATCAAATCGTTCCATAAATCTACACATCAATTAATTCAATCAATCATTAATTTTTATCCTAATTATTTATGAATATGAAAATATCAATAACCCACTACCAATATTCAATATATCAAATTATCATATCAACATCAATATTAGATATTCAATATACCAAATTATCATAGAATCTATCAATCAATCCACATTATTATGATTCATATCAATTTCAACAATGTATATTATCATTATAAATTTATAAATATCAATTTTGAACCACATTAAATGCGATTTGAACCATAAGACCCTTCAACACCAACTTGTTAAGGAACAACCATGCTTGGGGCCGTTCAGAGCTGAAGCTCAAAAATAAATGCACTCAAGATCACCAGTTTGGTCCACAAGAAAGGTACTACATCTCTTTACCAAACGTGCAAGTCCAAGAACCAAGAACCAAGAAACCTATATATAAGCAGAAAACAAGATTACATGGACAACCAATCTCTCTCAAGAACAAACAACTTGGTATTAAGAGAAAGTTCTTGTGGCATATTTTAGAATATACTTGGTATTATGAGAACTATCTTGGTATTAATCATTATAATTATTTTATAGTGCATGTTGTATATCGGTTTCATGTACTTACTAGGTCACTTTGACTCATGATACTACTACAAATCTTATGTTTCAGGTAACAAGTGAATCATGGGGATTGGGAAGAACTTTATTTAAAGGATGTCTGAATATTATATTTTTCACGTTTTCAAAATGCAAGTGTATTTTGTTTTTACTCTGATGACGTTAATCTTATGTGTAAATAAGCTTATATTTATGAATTAAAATTTGCATCTATAAATCCCTATGATTTTTATTTAATTTAAAAACTAGGAAAATGTTTATTTTCCCAACTCGCGCCGCAGATTCACGTGTCATATTTCAGTATAATTTGGCCTTCGATTTGGGGGCGTAACAATGGTCAAACTATGAATCCTAAAGAAATGCACTATCCTTTACTTCACAACAACATATAAGTGTCCAAGGTCATGCAATGTCACTAAGCTCAGATTATAGTTAGTATGACGTAATTAAAGGTGAACAATTTGGTCTCACAAGGTTACCTTTCTCAAGCATATGGATTAGAGGTGTCAAACAGGTCGTGCTAGGCCGGCCCGTCCCATTTAAACTCGTGCTTTTAACGTTTTCATGCTGCGCCGTGTCGGCCCATTTAATTTATTGGGCCATGCTGTGCCGGCCCATTTGGTAAAATCATTGATCCCGGCCCGGCCCGGCCCAAAGCCCATGTCCATATTGAAACGGGCCGGGCCGGGCTCTTGCCGTGCCCATGCTCGTGCTCGTGCCATACTCGAGCCCAAGAACCAACCCATTTAATTTGAATTTTTTTTTCACTTGATATTTTTTTCCATTAGATAATTCAAATTATAAACATTAAAAATATAATTAGAGGCAAGAAATGATGAACTATTTGAAAACATTAATCAATCAAACATCCGACCAATATGAAAGTGCGGAGGGCAAAAAATGTCCAACTCCACAAAGTCCACTTCAACTTTTCATCTTTAAACAACTTATTATTTTATACGTGAAGAAATGTCTTGCTTTGATTATAAGAGAAGCGTATATGTCATATTTACTAATTAGATATCAAGTCTAATGTTGTTTAATTAATTTGTAGTTGATATTGTTAATTAATTAAGGACCAAAGTAATTTCCCTAAAATGAAAGACATCAAATATATGTTTATGATTTTTTTTAAAAACCATATAAACAATGTCATTAGATGTCAAATTATTGCATTTTGACTTTTGAGAAAGAAAAAAATGTTAAGTGGGCCGGGCTTGAGCCGTGCTTGAAGCGGGCTTGGGCCAAGCCCGGCCCATGTCGGGCCATGGGCCAGCCCGGTCCCCCAGACCTCATTTTTTGATCCTAGCCCGGCCCAAGTTTTCGTGCCGTGCCAAGCACGGCCCATTAATATTTGTGCTCGTGCCGTGCCGTGCCTCATTTAAACGGGCTGGGCTAGTGCCGTGCTGGGCCGGGCCGTCCCGTTTGACACCTCTACTTCCAAGGCTACCTTGAGACGTCTTTGCTTCAAAGTTAGGATTTCATTTTACTTTCAGTACCACTTTCAATTGAAGCTAATAGTTTGTTTGTCTCGACCTAGGTGCCAGAACTTTTCGTATATAGCAGGATAGACTGAAGGGAATTTATTGTGTATGGGTGGTGTAGAGATTTCTAAAATCTCTACAAGTTATGAGAGAACAAATCATCTAACATGACATATCACATATGAAATCAAAATAAAAGCAGACGCAAGAAATAGCTAGAGATTCATACAAGTCTTATCCTAGGTCCCAATCTTTGTAGGTTTATGAAATTAGGCACCAATGACTATCTAAGACACATATTCAAAGAAAGATTAAATGAACATACCCTTGGAGCGAATCTTGAAACCAAGAATGGTGTTCAAATAGAGGGATTGGTCCCCTTGATGTTGGCTCGCCACTTTAGATTCTCCAAATAGGTGCAAAAGTATACATCTCCCCAAAGTTCTTCACCAAGGATGAAAGGGATTAGAAAATGAGAAATAACTTGGTGAGAAGTAGGTGCTAGCCCTTCTCACCAAGAGTGGCCGCCCAAGGGGGTTTGGGAGAGAGGTCTTGATATTTCCTCTCTTCCAATTTTACCAACTTGAAACCCTAAAGTGTTGGGGTGTTATGGCTATGTATATATAGAGCCAAAATGTCACACATGTGCCGCACCCTCCCTCTCAATAGCCCTTTTGTGCTATCTTGGTTTACTACCCTTTTGTGCTATCTTGGTTTACCACATTAATCCCATAATGTGTCACACTTTTGTCTAAGTCCATATGGTCAATTCCCTTTTGAATTTCCAATTCACAAGAGATCTTAACTAAAGTTCCATAACTTTAATTGAATAATTAAACTAATCTAATTAATTTAATTAGTTTAGTGACTTAACAAATTTAGTCACTTACTTTTCTAACAAGTGTTGGTCCCCATCATCCTTAATTGACCATGTCAAGTGTCGGGTCAACCGTTTGACTTTTGACTTTGATCAAGCCACAAAATCATTCATTCTCTTCTTAATTCCCAATTGACTCCTTTTTCGGTGTGCGATCTTATAGGTTCCAATTAGCGTGACAGTGGATATAAATGATTCTTTTTGAACCAAGAATTCCTTCAATTTCTTTCACTGAGTCAAGGGTATTTTCATCCATTTATGCCATTTAAACGTCATAGCCAATATGAAACTCCCCATTTCATATTAGGGTGTGAAAATTAGAATTTGGATTTAGGGCTCTTCCAAAATTTGGGTTTATGTTGTAAGATTTTGGGAAATTTGACAAGGGCTTGGATTGATGGCAACTTAATGGTGAGATAAATGTCAGAAATGGATGGAAATATCCCTAACTCCGTGAAAGAAATTGACAGAATTTGTGACTTGTCCTTATATTGCTATAATTAAAAAACTACAAGAGTACAATTGACCAAATTTAAACTGCAGGGACTAAAAATAAAAAAGAAGCAAACTATAAAGACCAAAATGACTTTTTGCAAAAAAAGACAGACGTATGATTGGGTCAGAATCGGTTATCTCAGATTTGGGTGGTATAAAGTCCAACCCGAAATCGAATTCCAGGCTAATTGAAATTGAGCCCACGATCATCTCGTAAAGCCTGAAAGAAGAAGAAGCCGCGTTTCTCTTCCATTGTTTCATTTGCTTTCCTTTTGCTTCGTTCTTTGGGTGATTGGTTGTGTTGCGTTGCAGAGAGAGCGAGTGAGAGACAGAGAAAGAGGAAGAGTAAATTAGGGCTTTTTTGGGAGGATGGAGTTGGTAGCAGAAAAGGAGTCTGACCAGCAGAACAACAACAACAGTGAGAAGAACAACAATACTAGTTATGCACAAGCACTTGTAGATTCTCATGATTATAATAACAAGGAATCCGATGAATTTCGTGAACGTCAAGCTCGCGACCTCAAAGCTGGCTTCCATCCCCTCAAGGTTCTTTCTCTTCTCTCTGTTTATATATAGATGTATATAGAGAGAGAGATTGATTGACCTAGATTTGTTCATCTACCCAAAATTGTGGGTTTTCACAGGAGAATTCATACTTGTCGTGTATTTTGATAAATTATTAATATTGTAGTTTGCGCGCAAATGGTTACTGCTTGAGTGAGTTGGTTTGCTATTGAATTACGTATCTAGGGCTAGGATTTGAAGTTAATTTATTTTGATCTCCGTCGTTTTATTCTCATTCACTGTATAATGCGTTGAACACCGGTTTCTTTCAACCCAGTTTGTCTACTCACATATCGATTTTGTCATCTTCCATTCTCTGTTGGAAATGGATGGTGCTCTCTTCTTTGTTTAAGTCCATAGGTTGTGTTTTGTCCAATTGATAATTTTTATGGTCCTGTAGCACTTATCTTTTATGTTTATGTGATTAGCACAAGTTCGTGTTTTGGTACACTCGGCGAACACCAGGCATGCGGAGTCAGACACCGTATGAGGATAATATAAAGAAAATTATGGACTTCACTACGGTAATAGCTATTTTAATGTCAGAAGGAGAACATGTGATTGGGTTGGTACTTTCATTTTTATAAGTTTTTGTTGCTTGGATATAGGTTGAAGGCTTTTGGGTGTGTTATTGCCACCTAGCACGTCCTGCCAATTTGCCTAGCCCAACAGACTTACATCTTTTCAAGGATGGAATTCGCCCTCTCTGGGAGGTAAATATCTGAAACCTAACTTTCAATTTGCTCTTTCTTATCACTGGCTAGTTCTCTTATTTTCCGTTAACTTCTCCCTACCGATGTAGTTTTATTAAAATTGTTTCAAATATATTAATATTTTTGGACAACAGAATGCCAACTTCTGTAGAATTTGTGGTTTTTCAGGACTCTGCTAATTGCCATGGTGGTAAATGGATAATACGATTCAAAAGGCTGTGTCGGCCCGTTTTTGGGAGGACCTGGTAAGGAGAAAAACTGAAATTTCTTTGTTGCTATTGTGCAATTTCCAGGCTACTTTGATACTATCAGTTGATAGTACTATTTCATTTTACCAATGTTTTACTTTGAAGCAATTATCCTACTGAGGCTAAGTGGCTTTCAATAGGAAATTTGCACATTTTCTAAACATTACTATTTTCTTGAACTGTTGTCTCTCTTGATTAAGTTATGGCTGCAATAAACAATGATGATGATTATTGACAAATTGTAGTATTCTGTCCATAGTTCCAGGTGCTACTGGAATTTGTTTGTATTGATACTTTGATGTATACTAAATTTCTAAAGATGTGAGGGATATAGTCATAATTGCCTGCATATATAATTGACATGAAGTGGAATTTTTTGTAAAAGGGGAAATTTTGGAAAACTCTGATATATAAAGATTTATGGTGGCAGTATAGTTTAATTTTCTATATTGGATTTGTGCCTCATGTAGTGCATAGTTTGGAGAGAGGTTTAATTTTTTCGGAGGAAATAAACAGGGAGAAGTTCTGGGAAGACGTGCTATGTTGGCAGATTTTTTGGGTAATGTGGGTGGAAAGGAATAGGAGAGTTTTTGATAATGTTATGGGTGATGGGATAGATCAGTTATGGGATTGTATTCGGTTTTGGGCATCTATGTCTTCAGAGTTTAGGGAGTATACCTTGTATTTAATCTATTTGGATTGGAAAGCAGTAGTATCGTAGAGATATAGTTTTTCAAGTGAAATGTGGTAGAGAGGTGTCTTAGTTTTAAGATTCTGATTGTGATATATTTGGTGGATTTCTTGTTCACCAATTTGTACATTATGGATTTTTAATAAAATTGTGGTTTCTTATAAGGAAAAAAGTTTACGCTTGGTAGTGTTGAATTCTTGAAATATTGGTGAAAATACTGGTAAAATTACATAAATATAACATTTTTCTTAAAAATATAGATATTTTGAATGAAAATTTGGAGGTGGTAAATGAATAATTAATGCATCAATTAAACATGTAGGCTTTGTACATCCATATACATATAACATGCATGGTGAAATTAGAGTTCACTGCTGACACATATAACCATGAAAATTGAATATTAGTGTATGAAAATAATATATTTTATTCTTTTTAAAAACCTTGATGGTGTGAGGGAAGTTTAAATGATAAGAAAATCTACACTTAGACAAAGGATGGTGGCTACCATTGGATTGGAGAGAGAATTAATGAATCTGACGACAAGAATCATGATGCATAAAGCAGCCTGATTTGTGCAATCTGCATAAAGGAGATTCGATTCTCACAACCTTATACTTTTCACTAGCTGAGCATATTTTAAAGATTTAAAGGAAAAGAATAACAAATGTCCTGTCAAATAAAAGAAAAATAAAGTTTAAGAAAGTGCCTATAGTGGCAACAAATCAAAGCCTGGGCTGAGGTCTACCATCTGAGATGAAGTGTATCAAGGGATTTCAAAAATCTCACTCAAAGAAATCAACCTAATCAATGGCCTCCTCCCCTAAAGGCATGGAGTGATGTGCATGTGTGAAAGTGACTGGATGTGTGTGACTCAAGCCAAAAAGTACAACCAACAAGTTTGAGAAGCTTAGTGAGTTGTTTTACTACCCACTTGAGCCCAACAGGATCAAGAAGCTCACTTGGGTCCAAATGACAGAGCTCTTGGTTTGTAAATCACATAGGAGCAAAGTTTTGGTGGATATTCATCAAAGCTGCGGTCCTCTTGGTGCTATATTGCCAAGATGTCAGTGAGACAGGGAAGAGTCTACAATCCACCCCTGTATAGTTCTTAGCACCCTAAAAATCTGAAATTTTGAGCATTGCCTTCACCTAGGTATGCTTAGCCAACTTCTGACCTACAGAGATTATTGTTTGCTGCTCTCTCTCTCTCTCTCTCTCTCTCTCTCTCTCTCTCTCTCTCTCTACAACTTAGTTCAATTATCACAAAGATGAAATTGGATAGCTTCTTTTCTGTTTTCTGTAATGAATTTGGGTTTCTTTTCATTTGTCTAATAACCTAGTTCAGGGGTAGGTAACTTAAAATATTACATAGTTTTCTCTTTACGTTGGTACTGTGTCTCATTGATTTTGTTGAGTAATGAAAATCATTCTCTAATCTGCAGGATGCTTTCATTTGTTAGATCAGTTCTGGCAGTTTTATGTGGGGACCCTGTTCTGCAGGATCCCATGCCTTCTGAACACTTTTTGCACTTGTCTGATGACAGCCTGATGTCTTTAGGGTGTAAAATCCATTTGAGGTTTTAGCTCTTGGGCCAAAACCTTAGACTTAAACCCTAAACAAGCGCATTTTGGCATCTTTTTAGAGCAACCCTTCTCTGGCCTTGGATGCCATTCAAACATATAGATACACATACATGGGTTTATACATAGGCCTGGACATGCGTTACACAATACATATTGATACACATGCATTTATATTGGTGTGCATCTATTATGGGGTTTCACTACTAATTTAATGTGGCTTTGTCTAATGTATTTTGATAAGTTAGTTGAGATATTTGCGGTGGGGACTGGGCGTATTTGAACATAGGATCTCCACTTTAGAGGAGAGCTGTGGCTACCAACTAGTCTATATGTCTACCAAAGTTAGAGCTTGAGTCAGAATTTAGTATTTCTTACTCTTGCTTATGTTTGCAGGTTCTTGCCTTGGTGGGTGACCAACTTGATTATGGAGAGAACATATGTGGTGCGGTACTAAGCATTAGATTCAATGAGGACATATTGAGCGTCTGGAATCGCAATGCTTCTGATCATCAGGTTGGTAATTTATGACTAATTGCTACTTCTGTTGCTACTCACTCCCTCTCTCATGTGCGTGTGTAGTGTAATATCTTGACCTTGCTTTTCTTCACCAGGCTGTAATGGCTTTAAGAGATGCAATCAAGCGGAACTTGAAGCTTCCACACAGCTATCTCATGGAATACAAGCCACATGATGCTTCACTGCGTGACAATTCATCATACAGAAACACATGGTTGAGGGGTTAGATATTTGCTGTTTCTTTCCATGCCACCAGATAAGTACCTAGTTTCAGAAAAGCTATTCGTGAAGGTGACTGATACACAATTCATGATCAAAATCAGTAAATCTTGCATGATGAAAAAGAGATGTGCAAAGTCTTAGACTTCAAAATTGGTGGCAGTCTGTTAGGTTGAACTGTAACAGAATAATATCTGTACTAAAGTTACTGATGGAGTATCAAACAGATTACTGATTCTATGCTTTTGCCTTATCCTTCCAATTTGCTGTTGTGCATGAACTGTTGTTACTCATATCTAACAAATTAATATGCTCATTTCACTCGCAGCATTTTCTTTTTGTTGTTTTTCTGTGTTTTTTTTTTATCTAAGGGTAAACCTGATTTAACAACTGACGAATCAGATCATGCACTAGTTTGTGAGTATTTTGTATTAGCGGGCTCTAGGGTCCAATTTGTGTTTGCTAGGTCAAAAACTTTTTAATTTCAAGCAATTTTGTAAATTTTGTTCTAAGTTTATTTGGAAGCTATGATTTGATCGAAGTATTTAAAAACCTTTGGGAAGCTTTATTATTGTCATATCATATTTTATCAATAAGCTTTGAGAGTTTTCTCATTTCTAGTGAATACCAGATTGTGCTTAGGTAATCTTAGAGTAGGAGAAATACAACTTTCGTGTTTTTCGTTTGGTTAAAACAACAATATAGCTATGGAAATTGGAATAATCTGAAGTTGACCTTTTCGAGCGTTACTCCATCCTAGAACTAATTACTAGCCATGAAGGAAACTAATATTATGATACGCATATTATTACAAAGAATAAATATCCCTCATATCTGAATGTCACTTTCTGTTTCTGGCAGTAGTCCAAATTCTTTCTCATCTTCAAACTTCACCTTGGCCTCTTAGGGCTGTACAACTTTATGATCAAATTCACTCAACATTTCTGACCTTTCTTTCTTAATTTATAGCTTTGGTGTGTTTGATTACAACTACTGCCCCCACACACAAAAATTTAAGAGTCCGTACAAAATAAACCGAGTTAGATATCTGTAATGTCGAAAATTTAGAATTTATTTTCTTCTTTGGTGAAAAAAAAAATTACGATACAACTTGTTTCTTATTATTTTGTTGAATTTGGAAATCTATTTTAAAATTATCAAAATGTCTTTGTAGCTATTTTGAAAAAAAAAAAGGAACTTTGTTGGATGAGTCACCTAGCCTAAGGATTCATCAATGATGAACTTGATTCTATCTCTCCAACTTTGACCTGCCAAAACTTTTCCGTCGACATTGGAATCACGCAAGGTCATCAGTTCTGGATTCCTAACAACGTCCTCTTTCATTTGGTACAAGACCCGCACGTTGACTTGCACTACACAGAGATCAAGGCCTCCACTCGTTGTCAGAGTGTTCAAGGATGCATCACTTGCCTATTTCTCGGTGGCATATTGCCAAGATGTCCGTGATACAGGGAAGAGTATACGATCCACCCCTGCATAGTTGTTAGCACCCTAAAAAATCTGAAATTTTGAGCGTTGATTTCACCTAGGTCTTAGCCAACTTCTTATCTACATAGTGTTTGTATCATATTTGGTAAAAGTACCAAATTTGGTTTATATCTGATAAAGGCCCAAGTCTATATTCTTGTTTGAACAAAGGCCTTTCTTAGTATTTCGGCCTCAAAAGCTTAAAACCAAAGGCCCACACTTTTAGAACAAATATCCCAGCCTTGACCCACCAAAGTCAGAAAGTGGTTGAGCTTCGACCAGAGTGACTCACATAAAACCGACTGGAATGGGTTTTCACCATTAAGAAGTGGCATCACTGGCGTCTCTCTTAGCAAAGAAAAGCAAACTGATTGTCTGACGCCGAAACCAAAAGAAGCCGTTCTTCTAACTTTCCAAACTGAAAAAAGCTAAACAAATCAAGAGAAACATCCCCTGAAACTTGCTCTTGATCTAAAACTATCTTTTTTCAACTTATGGATCAACTCACGAGGAAAGGTCTGCAGACATTAGCCTACACCCAAGTTTCTCCCACCACCATCTTTGTTTCAAAATGATATTTTGTCTATAAATATAGAAGCTCCACGGCAACACTCGAGGACTCTCTCTCTCCAAAATTAGAATCAACATCTCTAAACACTTGAACGAACTTCAAGTTCTCAAACAACCAAACTTGTTCTCTCCAAATAACCAATGGACAACTCCTGCATTTATCTTTTATTGCTCTGCCATCTTCTTGGTATGATCTTTGTTTAAACATTCGAGCTAGCTACCTTGTAAAATCAGCTCAAACTTGTAATAGATTGGATAGAGAAATCTCCAGTCACCTTGTTATCGAGTTTCTTTACTATTGTAATTTGCCTTTTCAAAACTAAATGGAGAAATCTTTAGTTTTTCCTTTAATTGACTATCATGCTAGAGTTAGATAGAGAAATCTCTAGTTTTTGTAGAACTTTACATTCCTGTCATTTACATTTCCCATACTTTACATTCAAGCCTTTACTTTGAAAATAACACTATTTATCACTGGACGGGCCCGAACGAGGGTTTTTAGGTCCGAAATTAGGGCTTTTCTAGGCCCAAAAATAAGGACTCTCTTAGACCCGAATCATGACAGTTGGGCCCGAATCAACTAGAATTGTGGGCCCGAATTAAGGTTTTTCAAACCCACTCAAGGGATCATTAACCCACTCATGAATCACAAGAACTCTCCTATGAGAATCCTTTTGATTGCCTCGAAAAAACCATGAAGGAAGGATTTGAAGCAATAGCTAAAGGTATGGCCTAGATGCCTCAGAGCATGAACCAGATGTCTCAAAACGTCATGCAAAGTGTTGATAGGGAGCATGTAAACACAACTTTACAAGGGAATGAGACAAGGGCCTACTTCAGGGAACTCATGGAGCAAATTGTACAAGAAGCTGCAAAAGACAAGACTCCCCGGAGTAAAGATATGACCTCAAGAACAATCAGGATACCCTCAAGAGAGGCGGAATATTTGTAGGGACAGACTAGTGCTTATACCAAGTCTTCATCCCCAAAATCTTTGGGAAAAAGGCCCTTTGAAGGGCATTCTCTCTCCATTCTAACCCCAGTGAAGGGGAAAACTATGGATCCAATCTTCGCTGCTGATGCGGTGACAAGAAAAAACATGGACGAAGAAGTTGGGAGTTACCAACTCATGCCCTTCAGGGCGTCAGTTGCGGAAACCATTCCAAAATATCAAGCTCCAAGAACTGGCGAACCTGCTCTACCTCCAGAACCGGTGAGAAAGAATATGCATGCTTAAAAATGGAAGCCGCAAGCATTTCTTAACCTTCATATTGGTCATAACAATGGCAATAACGCGGGTATGGGAAGAGGTAGAAGGAACAATCACATGCAACACAAGATCATTCAGGATTCAGAAGACGAAGAAGAAGCAAGACCAAGTCCTCAACCAGCTGCGATCGATCCTATTCCTCAAGCAGACCCAAATCTCGCCATGCAAAACAATATTGAAGGATTAAGGCAGCTCATTCTCAATCGCCAGGCCAGGATAAGAAGGCTCGCAAGACCTACTTATCAAAAACCTTATCCTGCCTACATTGACGACTTGCTTTCCATGGGGTTTCAAAGTCCCAAGTTTTAACTTGTTCAATGGGGAAGACTTGTACGCATCATCTTTAGAACACATAGGGCGCTTTTCGGGCCACTGTGTTGCCATCGAAACACATCTTCTTTTGAAATTAAGGTTATTTGGAAGCTCACTTTTGGGCCAAGCTTTTACATGATACTCCAATCTAAGCCCGAATTCTATCCCAGTGGAATGAAATGGAGGGAACTTTTATGGATTAGTATTATAGGCTCGAGCCGGAGGTCATCATCAACGATCTCACTGATATGAAGTAAGGAGATCATGAAACAGTGCCAAACTTCATTACTCGCTTCAAAAGACTCAAAATAAAGTGCAAAATCCCAATGGATGAAAAACACTTCATCAAAATGGCGCAAAATGCTCTGAGGCTCTCTCTCAGGAAGAAATTCGACGACCTCGAATTCATGGACTTGCAGGACATGGCACAAAGGGTTGGGAAGTATGAACCTTTGGTGAAAGAAGAAATTCAAAGGAGGAACACTTCCAAGCCCACCTTTTTCAAGAATCCAATTCACCAGATTGAGGTAATGGAAGAATCTAATGAAGAAAGAGAAGAATGCATGCATACGAAGTATCGGTGACAGAGATCATCAAGCTCCACTCCCATTACTTGCAAAGCAGTCACAAAGCCGAGCAAGGAGCAGAGAACCTTACCATGGCATTATGAAGGACTTGTGGGTCGAACAAATATCATGTGGACCTGGCCATGGCATTAGGTTAGATTTTAGATCTTGCTTTGCATAGCTATAAATATATATATATATATATATATATATATATATATATATGAAGGTTGCAATTAAACCCCTTAATTATTGTTAGTATTAGCATTGTCATCAAGGTATAGCTCCGTGGAAAGGGCCTTGACTTGCATACCGATTATCTCAAGTTCGAATCTTGTGACACATTAACAGTGTGTGCGTGTGAGAAAACCTAGTCCCCCAATATATCAAGTATTAAAAAATAGTTGGTATGGTGGGCATCCAAACCGGACCGGACGGATGAAAGAAAAAAATCGGTTGACCAAAAAGTCAACAATGCTATATTTTTTAAGTCTTAAAGTTTAGAAGGTATGCTTATCTAAATCATATTTTTTTATATATTTTTATAATCTAATGCTATATTTTTAATTTTATAATTAATATTTTTCCAAATTCAACTTCAATTTGACCGGATGAATAGTACCGATTTTGATGTGAGCTTGAAACCGAACTGCACCGCGCCCACCCCTAGGTATTAGCATTGGCTTATGCATGCATGGGTGCTGTGATTGGAGCATGGGAGTTTGGCCAAAGACTTAGAAGAGGAAGGAGTTCAAAATGTAACGGTTAAAAATGCCATTTTCAAGGGTACTCAAAATGGGCTGAGGATTAAGTCTTGGCCTAGACCTAGCAGCGGCTTTGTCCAAGGTGTTCAATTTATTGATGCCGTAATGCTTGATGTCCAAAATCCCATTGTAATTGATCAAAATTACTGCCCACGCAATATCAACTGCCCTGCTCAGGTAATAAAACTACGTAATTTGTACTATTTTGATGTTATATTATCATATCAAATGGAAACTGTCTGATGCACATATTTCCATCTTTGTTCAATCTACAGGCATCAGACGTATTGTACCAGAATATTCAAGGAACATCAGCAAGAGCAGTAGCAATAAAATTCGATTGCAGCACAACAAATCCATGCAGTGGGATACGACTCGAAAATGTGAGTTTGACCTACCGGAATCAAGTGGTTCAATCACATTGTACCAATGTAAATGGAAATACTTCTGGCATTGTTCAACCAAATAGTTGTTTGTAATACTCAAGAGCATAATAGGCATGAAGTACTTGTACATATGATCTACACACATTTTGCTAGTGAGTAGTGAGCATCGGTGCATTAATATAAATTTTTTTTTCCAAAGCATTAATATTCTTTCGTTGTATTCTAATATAAAAGCATGACAATATCCTGTGGATTTCAATATTGCTAGAGATAGCATGCACATAAATATCATTTCACGTGATATAGTCTTACTAAACTTGCAATTAACTTTTCTAAGTACTTGTATAACAAAAAGCACTTTCAAGTTGGTCTCTATTCATAGTTTTGCCAGTTTACTAAGCAAACAAGCGCACTCTAGAGGGAAAGAAACATTTTCTCAAAACCGAACTTAACCAAGACGCAGGCATTAATTTTCCAAGTAGAACATTCCTTTACCAATATAATAATATTATTACAAGATTATAGAACACTGAACACATATGGAAAGAGAGAGGACTAAACCACATTTATTAGGTTGTGTACTATCTGCCCCGTAAGCAATTCTTTCTAAACAGATGACTTAAGGCCAATGATACCTGCCAAAAAGTCAATATAACAAATAATGCAAGAGTTTGGGGGATGAAAAGGGGCAAGAGGGAGAAACAAGAAAAATAAAAAAATTAGTGCCAAAAACAGTTTGCCTGACCCTACTACTGACTTTGATCAAAACAATTTTCTAGCAGCAACAAAAGGCTAGAGAAGTGAAATGCATACCACATCCAACTCTAGCTCCTGCATTCCCAGTAGTCTTGCTGAGTTCATGTCCACCTGTTGCATTAACAATAACAGACATCAGGGAACAGCTTCCATGGTGGACATGAATCAGAAGATAAATCCACAGTACTGCAATTTGTACTAGAAAGCAGAAATTTGAAATAACTGAAGATGGCAGAGCAAGTTATTGCAGAGAAGGCAGAAGCCAATTTGGCAGTGTTTTTTAATTTCTCAGCACCACATTGCCAAATATAATTCATCGTTCTGAATGTCATAAAGAGGAAATACTAAACAAAATACTAAACAAATTACTAAAAAATTTCACCAGTTTCTCCGCTTCAAGCCTTCAGTGAATCCTTTCACTCCTAAGGGAGTTCATATTCAAGATAGTGCATACTTTTTCCCTACTCTTAGAGCATTCCAGTTCCAAATATCACATATTCAATACTTTCCAAATTTCATATCTGCAGCCATGCGAGGAGCCAGGGACCAAGACAATTGATCCAAAATAAACTCTGTAACTAAAATAAAAGCAGCAGTTTCTCAACAGAAACGTAGCATGCGAATTATATATATATCTTCCTCTCTCTCTCTCTCTCTATCTCTTCAATTGGTTAGTATGAAATCTACCATTTATGTAGCATAATAGTAAGAACTTAAGTTCACTTTCAGATGAAAACTTTCACATCAATCATCAGGACATCTGGGGATGATCTCAGACAACAAAATTTAAAGGAGTATCTCTATCACAGTTCCAACAATTTGAACTGTCCGGATTTATAAAGCAATATGGTACTGTAGTATCATAACCTCATGGAAACATTCAAACAAATCAGCATAGAGAATGCACAAAACTCCAATCTGCATTCATATGATATTAACCATCACAGGACAAAATGGAAAAGTATGTGTTGGTTTTATCGAAAAAAACACATGATTTTAAACACGATGAGAGAAACAAGTAAATTTACCCACTTCTAAAACTCTTGAATTCAAAACAAAGTGCCAAGAGATATGCAAGAGAAATTATTTCTCACGTGTAAAGAACTAATGAGAGAATCATTTGTAAATGGATTCAAAGAGGCGGATGAGTACTTCATAAAAGAAGACGAAAATAACCCCTACCATCATCCCCTGACCTCACCTCTACCCCTGGCCCTCCCTCATCTCCAATCCCTGCATATGTTCATCATGTTGCCTGTTCGTGTGCCCAATTTGGACAGAGATCTTGTGCTTGCTTAGCAATTATACTCACACCCAATGCGCAAAATATCCGAATGATATTTGGTTGTATATCAGCGTCGAAGCTTTCTGTTGTTGCTTGTTTTGTTGCAATTGGTATGGTTCACTATGAGAGAGAGAGAGAGAGAGATGGAATGGGGCGAGGGAGACAGGGGTGGGCAGTGTGGGGCTAGGAGAGGAGGGAGGTGACATGAAATTTATAGTTAAGGCCCACAGGTCTCAGTATATTGTGAAGCATGTGAACATCCATAGTGGCAAGATATAATTCATGATTGTGTTTGTCATGAAGAGGATGTTACAAAACAAAGTATTAAAAAATTCCAAGGAAAATAATTTTCCAGTTCCTCCCCTTCAAGCTTTCAATGAATCATTTCACTCCTAAAGGGAATTCATCTTCAAGATGGCTCATAGTTTTCCCCTCCTATTAAAACATTTCCACCAGTTCCAAAGTATCACAGATTCAAAATCTTCCAATGGTTTCAGATATGCAGCCATACAGGGAGCCAGGGACCAAGAAATTGTTCCAAAACGAGCTCCTCAACAAAAATAAATGCAGCAGTTTCTCAACAGAAATATAGATGCAGATTAACCCTCTTTCTCTTGATCTCTCTCAATCTCAATCTATCTTTATTGGGTAAGTAAGAAATACATGATTAATGTTAGCATAATGGTAAGGAATCAAGTTAGAAGCCATGGACATCACAGCAATCTGATAAAACTATAAGATACTGCAGTACCAGTCTCATGGAATCATTCAAATGAAAAAACACCAGCACCAAAATCCGATCTGTATCCATGGTATTAACAATATCAGCACAAACTGGAAAAGAATGCATGGAATTTATTATAAAAACACATGATTTCAGACACACTGAGAATGGCTACACAACAGGTAAATTCACCCACTTTTCAAAAACTCCTGAAGTCAAAATGAAGTGATAAGAGATATGCCAGTGAAATTATTTCTAAAGTATGACTAAGGAGACAACTTTTTGAATCAAGGAGATGAAAGAATGCTTCTTAGATGTTGTGTGATTGACACAAACCTGACAAAGTGAAGGAAAATTTTTCATCGCATGATGATAAGAATGACCATAATTAAGTCTAAATGTGATGAGATTGACATCTTTGCAATATAAGCTCCGGAAGATGCTATGAAAGTGCAAAGTATTAAGCAAACAATCATCCAATCAACTTTTACATTCTTACCTTTGCCAAGATCATCAGGATCAGCATGCACTACAACTGCCCTCCCAAGAATGGAATGAGGTCCACTTAGTGGAATCTAAAATTGATATCAAGAACTTAGATTATTGAAAAAGGGGAACAGGAATCCAAACAAATAAAAGTATTTCATTGGCAATAATATGCTAGCATTGTAGATAAGCCTATGACATATATATATATATATATATACATATTAGGGAACTGAAAATGAATCAAATTACCTGCCAGTCCTTAAGCGAAACCTCAGCAACTCCTGCAGAGTGCAAATTTAGTAAAATACTGAGCTGTATGTATCTGAGGAACCATTCCATCTGGTGTACAAATCTACATTACACACAGAAACCAACACTTTTCATACCATCTGGGCCTGCAACAACGTTACCCAAATCACCTGCGTGACGCTCCTTATCTGAAGGAGCTCCATGGTCCTTCTTTAGGGGATTAAAATGAGGTCCTAATAAAAACCAACATCAAAATATAAAACTTTACTAGTTCACCAACAGTTCCAAGAAAAACAAATGAGAAAATTAAAACCCATTAAAGAAAAAGGACTCATTGGCCTAAAAGCAATAAAAATTACATTGAAAATTGAGAATTTAAGCTGAAAATTATACAGAGAGAGAAATCTTTTACCAGTGGAATTGCAACCATTGGAGGTATCACCAAGAGAGTGAATATGGAAACCATGGAGGCCTGGAGAGAGCCCAGTAATTCTCCCCTTTACTTGTGTAGGCCCTGTTTATATTTAAATTACCAACAATTAACACCAAACCAACCCAGAAAAGCACACACGCCGCAGAGAGAGAGAGAGAGAGAGAGAGAGAGAGAGAGAGAGAGAGAGTGAGAGACCGTTGGCATCCTGAACGAAATGAAGAGAGCCTCGGACTTTGGAATCTCCGGTGATAAGAGCAACTCCTTTCACGCTACCCATGTCCTCTGCTTCCTCTGCCTACTATTGCACGAGTTCCCTGTCTATTCTACTCCACTCCTACGAATGTTTGGTAGGCCTCACTAGGGGTAGCCATAATTTTGGGTCAACCCGATCGATCCGTTCAATCCGATTATAGTGGGTTGGGTTGAGTTGAGTTGGATTGGGTTGGCTAAAAATGAGCCAATCTTAAGTTTAAAGAATCATAAAGCTGTATGCGAGTTGAGTTACGTTTTGGGCAAAAACTTAAAGTATGCTTAATTTTGAGTAAATTTGACCAAACCGCTTAACTCGATCACAAAAATTTGGGTTGGGTTGGCCTAATAATGAGCGGGTCTTGGGTCCAAGAAATTATCAACGGATATATATCGGGTTGGGACTAAAACTGACCCAACCCAACCCATGCCCACCCTACGCCTCTTTGGATTGAGTTAAATAGCACTCGAAACCCATGTTTAGTAAGAGACAGAACTAACTTAAATGAGACTATAAAGGCAAGCCGAAACACCAGTGGTATTTACCGGAAAAAATAGCTCACTCGCTCGTCTAATATAGTGAGTCTGAAAAATAATTTGCTAAATAGCACACTCACTAAATATAACACGTGAGTGCGACGCCTCTCTTTAAAAAATATCAGCATTTTGTTTGTTTTCTTTTTATTATTGTTTTAAATCTTTGAATGAGTTTTTTTGCAACATTTTTTAATTTTTAGGTCAAAATTCATAATTAAATTTCAATATTACAAGAATTTTTTTGATATTGCATTTGCCCACATTTGCATTTGAAAAATCAAACTATAATAATTTACAAATGTTTGACATTCTTTTGATATTGAAACAAATTTAATAATTCATGATGTGCTGCTTTCTTTATCGCAAGCAATTTCTATCTTGTCAATTTATTTTTTTTCATTTTGAAATCAAAAGTCAAATATACAAAAATATAATTGTATAATTATATATATTGATTTTTTAATTATTGTTTTACTTCGTCCATGAAATCCTAGAATTATATAGAGTGAGCTTAGCTCATTCACAATGTTTTGACCAACAAAAAAAATAAAGATTTGTAGTAGTCTTGGGGGTAAGGCTAGGGAGGAACTAAAATTAATCTTGAGAAGCTAAAAACAAAATCAGAATTTTATTCTTCATTAAAAAAAAAAGAATTTTATTTGTTTACTTTTTATTATTGTTTTAAATCTTTGAATTGAGTTTCTTTGTAGCATTTATTTATTTTTTAGGTCAAATTTCTAATTAAATTTAAATATTAAAAGAATTATTATTATTATTATTATTATTATTTTTTAAGGATCTTTTCTATTGAGAGGGGCGATAGCATACTAAACTCACACACACTAAATGGATCCTAGGACTCGAACCCAGGACCTTACCTGAGGGAGTAATTAATCCAAACCACTACACTAGTGGGTCCTTTGCTACAAGAATTATTTTAGTACAACACAACACCAACACATAGGTCTTCATTATTTTTACAATCTAGTTTCTTAGTCGACACAACACCAAATGTAGGTCGAACTTAATCCAACTTAGCCTAACCCGAGCTAATCCAAGACAATTCCAGAATTTAATCCAGTCCATGACAATTCGCCATACCAAACGACCCCTATATGTTTATCCAATTCATCAATTATTTTTTTCGTTTTTAGTTACGACCCATAGTCACTCAACTTAGGCCTGATTTATATTTTAGTCCTTGAATCCACAAAATGGATGTAGTCCCTTTTTTCTTTTTCTTTTTTAATCAAAGAGAAACTTTATTAGATAAACTTCAACGGTACAATCAAAGACATCAACAAGACACATAAACTACCAATCCCAAGAGGCACAAATTAACATGCTAAAAGAAAAACTAACGCGAACAAAAGCTGCTCTAAAACAACTAATCCATATCACCACAATTAACCATACGCCCAAACAAAGCCCACAAACCGAACATAACCAAAACCCTAAAACAACTCATGAGCCTAAACGAACCCAACCACCACCACCTGAAGAAGCACCATCGTGGCCACACCCATCACCGCATTTGTAATAGTTCTGAGGAAAATATGATTTACAGCGATCTACCTATGCATAAGAGCGAACAAATAAATTAAAACAACAACTTTGTCAAAGAACAATTGTGTGATTTGTAGCAACCTCCGTTAAAGATGATGTAAAATCAAGTTTAGAGAACATAAACGACGTTAGGGAGCAGATTTTGGGAGAAAGATTTGATTGAGACCATAGACTAAAAAGGATGATGGGGAACTTCAATCTAAGCATGACTTAGAAGAAATGACCACAAGGGACTTTTTATTCAAAATGCCTTAGTGGACTTATTCACTAACCTAAAAGGAAAAGACAAGAAGTGAGGAGGGGGAGGAGGGGCAGTGACGCTTCTTCCTCCTCTCATCTCTATGGAGTTTTCCTTTAGGACTCACAGAGGAAGTGAGTGGCTAGGGTTTCGTTGAGTTTTTAGGGTCTTTTTAATGTAGTCCCTTAACTCCACTTTCATTACCAGTGCATGCCGCTGCCGTCACATCTGCTACTTTTTCCTCTACCAAATAGATATGGAGGAAATTATAAAATGATTTGGTTTTGTTGTTGGAAGAGATGTTTTATTAAAAAGGCAAAAAGTCATTTTTGGTCCATGTAGTTTGCCACTTTTACCACTTTAGTCCCTATCATTTTAATTTGGTCAATTTTGTCTCTGTGGTTTCAATTTGAAGCAATTCAAGGACAATCTCTCATTTCTGTCAAATTAGAGTAACTTCCTTTACTCGTGGAGGGGCAATTCGGTCAAATTATTTAAAAAATAATTTCTTTTAAAAATAAATAATACAAAATGGAAAAATTAATTTATAAAAATAAAAAATAAAAAATAAAAACTCTCTTCTTCTCCCTTTCTCTCCTGTCCCCTCCTCCTCCCTTAACTTCACCCAAAGACCCATCCTCACCGATTTCTTCTCCCCCACAACAACACCACCCATAACCAAGAGGGTTGCTGTTGTTGTTGTTCTTGTCGCTCTTGTTCCCGCTCTGCAAGAGCCGCTTGAGCCCAAACGACGTGTCGTCCACATCCTAGCGATCCACCTGAGCAGATCTTAACCCGAAGACGCCGCCATTTCGGAGAACATGGTCGCCCGATCCTCCAACCCACCATGCCCAAGCCCGCATCTCTCGACGCCTCCCGATCTAGTCACGGCCTACAACCCGCCGCTCGAGAATCAAATGAAGCTCGAGGCCCACTCGTCTTTGGTCGATGCGGGTCCCACCGAGGCGATATCTCCGCCGTCAGTGGAGTTGTTTTGTCACCCCAAGCTACACCGCCGTTGAAAGACGAAGATAGAGTCGATGCAGTGGGTGGGCTCAAGCTTCTTCTCATATGAAAATGCAGTTGGGTTCGCCGCTCACAAACCCAAAAATTAAAATTAAAAAAGCTCAAACCTTTGGAAAGATCAAACAAAGTTGCAGAAGATTTGCTCGTGAGAAACAAGAACAAGAGGCAAAGCAATGGGTTAAGCTCGGAAAATGGGTTCTTTTTAGATTTGTGTAGAAAAAGCTCTTCGTTTTTTTTTTTCTGAGTCTTCCTCAAATTCACACCCACCATCCACTCTTCACATGGCATGAAATCTTTTCAGCTCAAACTAAACAAACCCATTTCAAAAAATTGATTCTTTCTTTTCTGTAGCTTACTATTACTGAACAAGTTCTCTGTCTTCCTTCTCAGTTCCATCATATCTCACTTTACTATTTGCCAGAGTTCCATTTCAACTCTCTCTCTCTCTCTCTCTCTCTCTCTCTCTCTCTCTCTCTCTCTCTCTCTCTCTCTCTCTCTCTCTCTCTAGACTTAGCAGCTGTTGTTGTTGTGGGTGGTGGTTGGGAAATGGAGGGGGAGAAGAAATTGGTGGGGTTGGGTCTGTGGGTGAAGTTAGGGAGGGGGAGCGGACGGGAGAGAGAGGGAGAAGAAGAGAGTTTTTTTATTTATAATTATTTATTTTATAAATTAAATTTTCCATTTTGTATTGTTTATTTTTAAAAGAAATGATTTTTTAATAATTTGACCTAATTGCCCTTTCACGGGTAACGGAAGTTACTCTAATTTGACAGAAATTAGAAATTGTCATTGAATTGTTTCAAATTGAAACTATAGAGACAAAATTGACCAATAAAGACCTTTTGCCTATTAAAAATAATAAGCACCATAAGAATGTACAAAAGATAGTATTGAAACACTCAATATTATCCAAAACCCAAACATGATAGACATGAACAAATGCGTGATCTTAAAAAAGACTTGCGCCCGAACAACTCAATGAGAAACAACAAGAAAAGAGAAGAAAGAAAGGAAGCCTGAAACCTTGGTAGCACCAAAAACTTACAGCCTACAACAAAACACAATCAGAAAAACAAGCAAAAAAAATAAAAAAATGAAAACGAAACTTAAAAGTAAAATAACGAATAAACTAAAAGAACACAATTGAACATTAAGAAAAAGAAAGGAGGAGATAGCAGCAGATACAAACCAAGAGAACTTACCAACTATAGCTGGTTTTTTTTTGTTATACAAGTGATAATTTATTTTAAATTAATCTAAATTATAGGAAGAGGAATTCAAATTCTGACCAACTTAATTAAACTCATATTTACTTTAAATTATTCTAAATTAATCTAACCAACTTGAATAAGGCCATATTTACCCAACAAAGTGCGAATATGCGAAGTGCGTGGAGGTCGGTCATAGCCCAGCAACAGTTGGCTCCGGGTGGTGGAGGACCCAAACTATTAAAAAAAACAATTTTTCATTTTTGTTAAATAATTAATTGAATGGATGGCTCTGGAACTACTAATTTTATATTTTCATATTTACCCACCAGAAAAAGTTTTTAAAAAAAACCAGTAGTTATATATTTGGTAACTAGTAACAACTACTAATAATTTTTGTCGTTAATTTTTGTTTGTATTTTGGGTGAACTCTGTGTTCTGGTTCGTCGTCATTGATTGAGATTTGAGATCGTTTCCTTTGCCGTTGCTATTCAACAACAGAAACGTCGTTCCTTTGATCCAATAGAGAAATGAGGGAGATAATAAGCGTACACATAGGACAAGCAGGGATCCAAGTTGGGAATGCCTGCTGGGAGCTCTACTGCCTTGAACATGGAATTCAACCTGATGGCATGATGCCCAGGTATACATACATATATATTAATCATTGATTTGGTTTTTTTTTGTTTTCATGTTTATTTTTATTTCTGTTTTTGGAATTGTCTCTTTCAATTGGCGTGCTGTTTATGGAACTTCAATTTATTCTTCTGAAAATGATTCTTTGTCTTTTCTAATTGTAATAGTTTTGGGTTTTTGGATTCAAATTCTCCTAGTATTTGAGATATTGTTTGTACAATTGGGAATGGGCTTATATTTGGCCATTTAATTGCAACAATCTAGTAGATCACAATTTGATTAACCTGAATTCACCACTGTTTCATTTATTTAGTTGTTTGTTTCCCTTTTTTTTATTCTTTTTTTTTTTCGTGGAAAAGAAAATAAAGGGAACAAACATGGCTTGAAACGAAAGGTATTCATGAAAATGGAAATGTGAAGAATCTTATAATGTGACCAAGAAGCTTAAGCCAATTCATTTTACTTCTTGATCATTATTGTTGTTGTAATTCCAATTTAGAGGAATCTTGAATGAATTTTAGAGTTAATTGAGGAAAAGAGTCACTTTGTTAATCTCTGCGTTTTGTCAATCCTGAATGTACTTGCTAGTTAAATTCCTTTTAACTTTCCTTTCTAGATTTGGAAATGTCAGGGCCCTGTTTGATAACCATTTCAATTTTAATTTTTAGTTTTTGTTTTTTGTGCTAGAGTATAGAGGAAAAATCGAGTTAGAATGGGAGGTGAGGATGAGATTGAGTGAGAGAGGATTAGAGGAGAGGATGTGAGGGATGAGTAACAAAAGTGAAAACAATTTCAAATAGATTTCAGTTTTTAGTTTTTGTTTGAACTTTTGTGACTCCTCCCTCTCATCCTCCCCTCTCATTCTCACTTCCATTCTCCCTCTTTTTTCTCTATACTCTAGCACAACAAATGAAAACTAAAAACTAAACTTGAAATGGTTGTCAGACGGGCCCTTAGATTTTGTTTTTCTTGAAATTTCACTTATAATATTTATATATATATATGGGAAAACAGTTGGAATCTGTTAAGATTGAACTAGTTGTGTTGTCTTGTTGAAACTTTTGCCACTGAATCTACTCTTTCAATAGAAGTGTCAGTTTCACAATTTTTCTTTTTCTTGCTTAATTGATCAGGCCCTCTTCTGTTTCTAATCTATCATACGGCAACATCCAAAGATAAAAAGTTGAAATGCAATCTAGAATCATCTATTTATATTGATACGTTCCTACGCAATTTTTAAACATTGATTGGTGAATGCCTGTTTATGAGTTTGCCTGTGACCCAAGGTCGTTTGTAAGTGGTCTGGGTATGCATGCTATTTTCCATTCTTCCACTGACTTCTATGAGCTTGTTTGCTCAAGATATCTTTCTTTAGTGGTTTCGTGTGTCGTATATTCATAACTGGTATTTGGTGGGGTCTTGAGTAGTAATATTGTTCTGATCTCTCGAACAATGCATTTTATTTTGTTCTGTTTTATCTTTTTTTCTTTGATTTGTTGTCTAGTTCATTGAGTAATTATCATAAAGTCATCTTTCAATTCCTTATTTGCAGGTATACTATTAATATTTATGGATATTAATCTTAAAATTTATTTTCGTGATTGAGAGAAAGCTCACCATGAGATTTATTGAATGGATCGTTTCTGGTCTTAAGAAGGTTTATATGTGAATGCAGTGACACCTCTGTTGGTGCGGCACATGATGCTTTTAACACCTTCTTCAGTGAAACCGGTTCTGGCAATCATGTGCCCAGAGCTATATTTGTTGATTTGGAACCCACGGTTATTGATGAAGTCAGAACTGGAACTTACAGACAACTGTTTCATCCTGAACAACTTATTTCTGGCAAAGAAGATGCTGCTAACAATTTTGCCAGAGGACACTACACAGGTATATGAATTTCTATTGCACTGTCAAACTGGCATATCCTTCTATTATTTTAGTTATAACTGGTTTTCTTTGTTGAATGCTACAGTGGGGAGGGAAATTGTGGACCTATGCCTTGACAGGGTGAGAAAATTAGCTGATAATTGCACTGGTTTGCAAGGGTTTTTGGTCTTTAGCGCTGTTGGTGGTGGCACTGGTTCTGGTTTGGGGTCACTACTTCTGGAACGATTGTCTGTCGATTATGGGAAGAAGTCAAAACTTGGTTTCACCATTTATCCTTCTCCTCAGGTACATACTCGAAAAACTTACAGGTTATTATTTGGATGGAATCATGGCACTTTTACTGCTAAAACTAGTATTTATGAACATAACACAACTTGCCTTTTTCTTATAAATTTTGTAAGCAATATCAGTTTCAATGTTTTATTGCAACGAATTAGTTATGCTAGCATGGGAATAAATCTTTAGAAAAAGATAGGTCTTAAATTTTGTATGCAATATCAGTTTCAATGTTTATTATACTGCAGGTTTATTCTCATCTGTAGAGACATTAGAAATGGTTGGTAGAAACTTAGGAAAGATGACTTCTTTCAGAGTGACAATTCTTATCAGCTTTCATTTGGTTAATTTTCACATCTTCTTACTTTTTTCATCTGGTTCCACTTATTGGGTTTTCAATTCTTAATATTACACTATGCATACCAAATCTGAAACTAGAGAGTTTATACTTCACCGTTATTCTCATATGGAGAGACCACATAAGTGGTGGGCAGAAACTTAGGAAAGACTACTTCTTAATGCTGTTGAACTATGTAATGTGTGGCTTTCTCCAGCAACTAATCTCAAAATGTCCAGGTCTCCACTGCTGTTGTAGAACCTTACAATAGCGTGCTCTCCACGCATTCTCTCCTTGAACATACAGACGTGGCTGTGCTTCTGGACAATGAAGCTATTTATGATATCTGTAGGAGATCTTTAGACATTGAAAGGCCAACCTACACCAACTTGAATCGATTAATATCCCAAATAATCTCTTCTTTGACCACTTCTTTGAGGTTTGATGGTGCCATTAACGTGGACATTACGGAGTTTCAAACTAACCTTGTCCCATATCCCCGTATCCACTTTATGCTCTCATCTTATGCCCCTGTAATCTCCGCTGCAAAGGCTTACCATGAGCAACTATCAGTTCCTGAGATCACAAGTGCTGTATTTGAGCCCTCAAGTATGATGGCCAAGTGTGATCCGAGGCATGGGAAGTACATGGCATGCTGCTTGATGTACCGCGGTGACGTTGTACCAAAGGATGTAAATGCCTCTGTAGCTACCATTAAGACAAAGCGAACAGTTCAATTTGTTGACTGGTGAGTAGAGCTTCCGTACATCTAGTTTCTTTAAAATATAAGCCTAAATAATACTTGCACCAAAATTGATGATTGGAACTTGCTTTATTATTGGTTTCATAATTTCAGTTCTCGTAGTTTTGACACAGGCTGTTTTAAACATTAAGCTTGCATGATAAGCGTTTAATTGATGAATGAGTTCTCCATGTTGATACTTTCAGGTGCCCAACTGGTTTCAAATGTGGTATTAACTACGAGCCCCCTTCAGTGGTGCCAGGTGGTGATCTTGCCAAGGTGCAACGAGCAGTTTGCATGATAAGCAACAACACTGCCGTCGCTGAGGTGTTCTCCCGAATTGACCATAAATTCGACCTTATGTATTCCAAGAGGGCATTTGTGCATTGGTATGTAGGTGAAGGGATGGAGGAAGGTGAATTCTCGGAAGCCCGTGAGGATCTTGCTGCTCTTGAAAAAGACTATGAGGAAGTTGGAGCAGAAGGTGCTGATGACGAGGGTGAAGGGGAAGATTACTAAAACTTAATACTTTGGGATTCAGAAGCTTTCTGCATTTTCCTTATTTTGTTTCTCTAGCTGCACGTTTTTATGTTCTTCATCTATTGAAGGACATGTACATTGTGTTATGGAAGAATGAATGATAAGCAAAAGACTCGAAACAAGTTTCACCTTTATTGACATCTCTTATCCCTACTCCATCCTTGCATAAGAGGAAGGTTTCTACACCGTCCTGCGACCAACCAATTATGTTCTCTAGCTTCTGGTAGTCCATTGTTGTATGCTCATGGAAAACTACAACATAGCGCATCAATCACAAATTTAATTTATGGTGCGAGTCAATGCACTCGGGACATCTCCCAAAAAACGTGCTAGAAGTGCCTTGGTGCAATGAGTGAACTTCTAGATCAAAGTCGGGGAAGAAGAGGTGGGCGTGCTTATTTTGTGACTTTTTTTATGTCAGAACTTTATGCGTTTATTTTTTGTGAGAATTAAGCCATATATTATAGAACGAGATTTAGCTGCATTTATCCAACCAAGAAGTTTAGGAGTTCTCAAATATTCAAAGAACTAATATCAGTAATGCTCTTTAATTGCATAATTACTTCACGTTTACAAATTGATGATGCACAATTATTGGTTCGCCAGAAATCTAGAGGTGTAAATTAAACAAATTATTGGTTTATGCATGACGCTCTCTATTTGCTTATTTTTCATTTGGAAAAGATTAACCTCCAAAAACCAACAATTTATTCACCATCACACGACTACATAAAGTAGTGCTCAATTACCTGCTAACGATCTGTTGCATACTTTCGTGTAGGTAAAATACGTGTATTAATTTTTGCTATATCAAATTTTTTTTTTTTTCATTTTGTATTGTTTCGTTTCTACATAGGGCCCTCATGGAGTTTGGGTGACTAATTGTAACAGCTCTTGAAGTTCTAGTGGTTGATTATAAAGAAACAGTCCCTTCTGTTGAGAAATTTGAGGGACACCCTGTAGGTCCAATACAAATTTTATTTCAATGATTCGAATTGTTTATTTTTTAAGTCTTTACTCAAAAATCATTTTTGTAAAAAATTAGTAAAATCGGAAACCATTAAGACATATGGTTGTGATCAACAAAATCAACGGTACCGTTGGTTCAAGAAAATACTAAAACTACAAACCATCGATTGAGTGATCAAATGATTTCATATTCAAGTGATTTTTTTTGCAAGGATGATCTTTGAGAGAATAGCTAAAAAATATATGGTTCGGATTATGAAAATATTATGTGAATGGTCTCCACAAGGGTGTCCCTCAATGAAAATTTAGTTTTGTTGCTAATTGCACAGAAGTGGAAAAGCTAAACCGTAAACCTTAAAAATAATAGTAAAAGCTAAAAACGCTACACAACTAGAAGCTGGTTTAACCCATATTGTTAATGTTTTCCAATATAAATAAATGAACAAGTAAACCAAGGATCATGTATCTTCCTCTCTTAATATAAATAAAGGCTTACATGCTGATTTACAGACGCACAGAGAATTTAGAACTTGTTGGTTATGCTGATGCGAATCTTGGAAAAGCAGAGGATGATTACATCTCTACTTCAGGTTTTCTTTTCAAGATGGCAGGAGCAGCTGTTGCTTGGAAGAGTGTTAAACAATCTAGTGTTTTGAGTTCAACTATGTTTTCAGAATACATAGCTTGCTATGAAGCCACTTCTCATGCAGTACGGTTAAGGAATTTTATCAAAGACATTAAGGTGGTGGACTCGATTTCAAGACCAGTGCAGATATACAATGACAACACTGCTACTGTTTTTCACTGCATGAACAACAAGATGTCATCTGGACTTCAGCACATTAACAGAAAGTATTTATTAGTGAGGGAACTATTCAGGTTTTATCATATCAGAACTCAAGATATGATTGCAGATCCATTTACAAAGTTTCTACCTTCATAAGCTTTTTTGAGACATGTTGAGAGCATGAGATTATTTCCTAGCTTTGATGCTACAATCTAGTGGGAGTCATGTTTCCCATTATGATAGTTTTCTAGTATGTCTAATTTTGTTGTTTCCTGGATTGAGGGATTTGCATTTAAGGATATTAATTTGGTTGACAGTTTTATTTATTATTAAATAATTTCTACCATTTTGACTATTTAGTTGTTTAAACTTATTATGCATTTTGTTTATGCATGTGAGTTTATATAACATCCCACATCGACCAACGGAGAGGGGGTTATGTGCCTTATATGTACATGCCCACCTCCATCTAGCATGAGACCTTTTGGGAGCTCACTGGCTTCGGATTCCATGGAACTCCGAAGTTAAGCGAGTTTGGGCTAAAGCAATCCCAGGATGGGTGACCCACTGGGAAGTTGCTCGTGAGTTCCCAGAAACAAAACTGTGAGGGCGGGGCCTAAAGCGGACAATATCGTGCTACGGCGAAGCCGATCTGGGATGTGATAGAATGGTATCAGAGCCACTATGTTGTGTGGTACGAGTGTGCCGACGAGGACGTCGGGCCCCTAATGAGGGTGGATTGTAACATCCCACATCGACCAACGGAGAGGGGGTGATGTGCCTTATATGTACATGCCTACCTCCATCTAGCACGAGGCCTTTTAGGAGCTCACTGGCTTCAGATTCTATGGAACTCCAAAGTTAAGCGAGTTTGGGCTAGAGCAATCCTAGGATGGGTACCGTGAGGGCGGGCCCAAAGCGGACAATATCGTGCTACGGTGGAGCCGATCCGGGATGTGACAGGTTATGGTCTCTTTGAAATACTATTGTTTTAATAACATTGCGAATTGACTCTTGTTAAGTCGTAAAGGGGAATATGTACTGAAAAGTATAAAGATTCACATTACATATCAGTACATGTTAAGGTTTGCGTTTGTAGGTGCTTCATGTGTTCTTCTCTGAGATTGCATTATGTGATTATAGATGTCTTGTTTTTAATAAAGGAGAGCAGTGCTTGTCTATAGTTTGTTTTGTCTAATCACTTTTCACTGTAGCTTGATGACAGTACCAGCCCCGAATTCCTCGGAACCTGGAACGACCCTGCTAAATAACCGGCATCCAACGATGTTGGGCCCACACTAAATAATAACCTTCCTCTTCCCGAGACAAATGGAAAAGGGCCGAGACTCTGTTGAAATTTTGGCAAAGTCTCCCCTGAAAACGGACTTTACCCAAAATTCAACCTGTCAGAAAACATCAGAAAATACACCCCAAGCGCTAGCATGCATTACAAATACATAATAGGTCTCCAGTCTTCAATTCAACCCTAATGGGTGATAACAGAGCAATTCTACGTGTAATTCAGTTATCAACAATAGAATTCAAAGTTTACAGAAAATGGACATAAATGTCCTACAGTTTAGTCGAAGCTCGAGAAGAGGAGTGCTCGGCTGGATTGATCAGTTCACTGCACTACTGCATGGGGGGCGCAAAACAGAAAATTGTGAGTGGACAAAACAAAGTTTTCATACTTAAATCAACGTACTAACCCCACCGTTTCAAAAACGATGCAAAACATGCAATCGAAAACCTTTATATACGTAATTGATTAAAAACCAGGATATCTCAAAATAGTCAACGAATAATCCAACTCAACACCACTCTAAACAACCTAACCTTTTTCGAGGCATAACCTCCCCAAACCGACCCATAAGAATATATATAAATAACAATAAACATAGATAAACTTCCATAATCGTAAGGTTTATTATTATTATTATTATTATTATTATTATTATTATTATTATTATTATTATTATTATTATTATTATTATATAACTATAAAACTTCCAAAATTGAATAGGACAAGTTTACAAATATAAATATAATAACCAACTGATAATCTCACACCATCATAAGTACTGGGGAAACGATTCAATGCGAGGATCGTTTGACTAGCACTCAGGGTCCAACTTTCCATCCTGTGTCTAGGGATGAGCTATCCAATCAGGGGACTATCACTCTACCATACACACACCGGAATATCCAACACCACGTGTGTACAAACCGAACCATTGTCCTACGCACGCAGACTACCCAGTCCAGGGCCTTCTGCACCCGATGAAAGGTGCCGGACCTTCACTATACGTCGGAATTTCCAATGCCACATATAGTGAAACACAGTAACCAAATACATTCCCCCACACGCCGGAAATTCCAACGCCACGTGTGGGTAAACCAAAAAGGGTACAAACCATGGTGCGACTATGACACCTCAAAACCACAACATAGTACCCCAATCCAAAACCGAGTCCCGACGGCCCGCTTTCACAATCAAACACATCCAAATATTAAATCTCATAAACATAATATCCGGACGTCCAAAACATCTGTAACTCAAAACTCGAAATATATATGTATGGTATAAATAACAATTCTTAAGATATAATATCCAAACCCAAAGCATTCGCAAATCTCACATATTACTAATATCCGTTAAATTCATATTTAAATACAATATAAAAACTCCAACGTCAACATAATCCAAGGAATTCATAAAATACCATAATTCGACGTCAAAACAATATTATAATCTCAAACATATCAATATATATAACAGACCTCAAGTCCCAAAACTTATAATCAAAACCAAATATCATCACATATTCAAATTAAACACAAGTCTTAAATATCAAAGGAAATCCAAGAAATTCATAACCCACCATACTTCGATATCAAAACAATATTAAAATCCCAAGGTGACCTTAAGCTTCAAATATCAAATATAACTTCAATAATTTCATAAAACAGTCATATCCATAATTCAAATCATATTAAAATCCAATTAATCAAGAAAATCAATTTACATGCACGATGACCCAATTTTTAAGATAATGCATATTTAAAAACAAAGGTCCACTCACAGAAAGTCTCAAGCTTCCTAACCCTGTGAGGGTCCCGTCTGTTGAGTACGCAAAGTCGAAGTACCTAATTTGAGAAATACAAGGATTTGATTAATAACAATGAACCGAACGAGAACTTTAAAACAAAACTCTAACTTTTTCCTGGGACTCAAGTGTACGTGTACGTTTTAACGAAGAATTCTAAATTCAACTACGTTCTCTGAATTGCGAAACGGCCTAGGGAGACTCACGGTCAACCCTTGGTCAAACTTCCCAAAAACGGTCAACCCGGCCCTGTGGGGCCCACGACCTCCAATTGGATCCGAACGTTCCTAAAATTCCAACAAAGTCAATTAATCACGTCCCGAAGGTTTGGTCTCGATCGAGCGGTCAAATTTCTCACGATCGCATCCGTGAATTCCTACATGATCCTAGAGGTTCAAGGAACAACATATTTGAAATTGGAACCGATCCAACGGTCCGAACATATCGAACCCAAATATCGCCTATTAGGCGAAAATCCATTCGACTGTCATATGATATTCAATTTCAAATCCGAATGTACCGTCGTGCTTGGGACGATGTAAGGATAATTTAGGAACGGAAATGGGCTGCGACAACCTGGACCACGCACCGCCACACGCGCCGGGCATATTGGGTGACTTGAGAAATTCTGGTGACCGGAGAAACACCACACCACCGGCCACCACTTCACCTACAGCAACAACTCGTCGAGTGGAACACTTTCTTCAACTACAGCAATGTCCAATTTGGACGGCAAGTGGCCGGAAAACCGGCCAAAACTTAGGTTACATATCCAAGATCCTAGGCTCAAAATCGATCAATTCCTACCCAACAGGCAGCTAAGGCTCGAAGAGTAGATGAGTTTACATACTTGGTTCAATAGAGGAGGTGGCCGGAGACGGCGGTGTGACGCCGTGAAAGTTTGGGTGAAAACCGGCCTTTTTTTTTTATCATTTTCTGGCGGCTGGGGTGGCTGCCAGCGTCGAGGATGGGGCGGGATGGAAATAGGAAGGCGGCCCGGTCGTTTTGGTACCAGCCCTGCCACAAATGGTGGCCGGATGAGGGGGTTGCTTGCCAAAATAATGGCCGGCTGTTACATCGCAGAGAGAGAGAGGGAGGTGAGGTCCAGGAGAGAGAGAGAGAGAGAAGAGAGAGATAAGGAATCTGATTGGCTGGGGGTATTTAGGGTTTCTCAAACAATTTTCTAAATACCCAACACGTCCTTTTTGTTTGTTACAACTCTGATCTGAGCGTGCCGCACATCTACGAACTTGTTTCGATGAGCCGGACGCAATGGCGCAACTCGTTTTGCGAAATTCTTTCCCGAAAATTAAATTTACCTTTTGCCCTTTTAATTATTTAATATTATAAATTCCCAAAAATTATTAATCAATTCAATTTATTTATTTTTATTTATTTACTTAACTTAACTTAATTATTTTATTTCTTCAATTTCACTTATTTAATTTATTTTTTTTTCGGGTTGGGATGTTACACTTGAAGGGAAGGACTTACTGTTTTAAACGCATGGCCAATAAAGATGATCAAACTTTTGCAATATAGAAGCTTAGTGCTCTAGTGCTTGATCTAGTGGGAGAATATTATATTCCTATGTAGATCGGTGCACTAGATACTAAGTTATATCAGGTTTGATAAGAGTTTAAATTAGGTTATACCTTGAGGCCCAAAACCTTGTGAAATAAAGAAAGTTTTGGACCAATTAAAGGGGTCCTACTTATTTCCTTTTACGTGAATCGTTGCTTGATGGGCTTAGAGTGTTAGTCAAGTCGGCCCTTGGTGATGAGTTGAGACGACTTGACCTAGTCTATATAAGCTTAAGACCCTGCTCTCGTCAAACATGCTCTCTAATCCTAATCTCATCATAAAGAGAGAGCTGAAATAGTTTCTTAGAGAGAGAAATAGTCTTGAGCCGTTCCTGTTTTTCTGGAATTATTGTTGTTGGGGTTGGATGAGTTTAGAGGTCGTGTACTCAAGAAAGATGACGTCATGTATGTCTTTTATGTATTTCAAATTGTTTGAAAGATCATGAACACATTATATAGAAAATCTAACAATGACTCCTCCTCCTCCTCCTCTCTCCCTCTCTTTTTCCTTACTCACTACTTATTTTCCCCTTCCCCATCTACTGGATTTGGGGTTTTACTTGTGAGGAGGTTATTTGTGGCCAGATATATGGATATGTGGTTTTGTTGTAGGGTGATGGGCTGCAATCTCAGTGGTGTTCTCTGTCCCCAAGGCGGCAGCGGCGGCTGTGGTGGTGGTGGCAACAACGGTGGTAGTAGCTCTGTTGGTTTTTGGTTATTTGTTTGCAATTTTCTTTTTTTAATAATTGCATCAACTCCTTGTGAGTTGGGTGTTTGGTTGTTTCTAGTCTCTACTTATATTTTGTACTTGTGAGAGTTAAAAGTTTTAGTTGTATTGGTAGATTTGGGCTGCAATTCATGTATGGTTTGTTTAGGCATGCAACTTTTATGTCAAAATTTCTCTAGCCTTTTGTGGCCTATATATGGATTAACCATATGCAGTTACTATGCTTCTATATTTGTATTACCCCTTTGTGGGCATTTGTATTTGCCCTTGTGGCTAATGATTTTTGTGCCTAATTTATGAATGCAATTATCAATTTTCTCTATAATAAAAAATGGCCAGTTGGTTATGGTAGTGGTTCCCCCTTTGTATCCAAATTCGTTCCCCTTCCCTTAGTTTACAGACTATCACTTATATAAAAAATAATAATAATAAAAATAAAATGGCCCATGTGGTGAGAAAATTATCAATCGTACGCTTAGATGCTTACCAATCTTGTTCATGTATTTGCCTTATTTTTACCCTTTTAAAAAAGTTACGGTTTTAAAATGAAAAACACAGAAAAATTTAAAAAAGAAAAGAAAAGGACAGAGAGATTCTAAGTTTAATTAAATTACAAGAAAAATAAATTAAACAATTTATATTAAAATAAATGTTGTCATATGTCCGCATAAATTTGTGTCATTAAGTTGATATCGGCAGCTTTATTTTAAATTTTTTAAAAAAACAAAGATATATATTCTAAACTGGGCAATCTGTCATAGATTCTCTGATTTTTATAGATAAAAAAAATCCTTATCATAGTATATTCATAGTAACTTAGTTTGTATGGGTGTAGGATATGGATATTCAAAACATCATTATCTCTTTCAATAAGCCTAAAACATTTATGACAAGCCAACACTAGCATTTATGGCTCGTTTGAAAGTGATTCTAGATATGTCATAATTATTTTTAAGGAGAAGTACTTCCAATGTGCTTCTTAATAGAATCACTTTAATGATTTAAGTGATTATGGGGAGAATCACCTCCCTCCCATTCATGTGTTTCTCCATAAAATCACTTTTTATACAAGCAATATTTGGGTGCATGGATAAATGCTCTTAATCACTTGAGCTACAAGCTTCTTGCAAAACCACTTAAAGTGATTATATGGAGAAGTGATTATTGACCTATCCAGAATCACTCTCAAATAAGTCCAAATCACATTGAATCTGTTAATTGCTTCTACTAACCAAATTCATTATATAAGTATTAACCATTGCTGAAGCCTTAATCCTGAATGGCTAATTTTGCTTCTTTTATACGCCAACTTTAATTTTGACAAAACTTTGTTGAAATACTTGACATCTAATATTTTTTTAATCACAATACAACCCAAATGACCATTGACCATTATTGCAGATAGGTGTTGTTGGCCTCATGTAGAAGCAAGCAAAAGCAAGATGCTCCAGATCCAGAAGCAGCTGATTGCTTGTCTGCTTACTTAATAAGATCTCTCTTGCAATCAATGCCATGTATTTTTTTAAGGAAGTTTATTATTGAGAGAGGTAATAGTATACTAAACTCAAACACAGTATACGGATACTAGGATTTGAACCCAGAATTTTACTTGAAGAAATAAATACTCCAAATCACTACACTAGTGTTTTCTTTGCATGCTATGTAGATATTTTGACTAGGGCTCTCATGGCCACGGGCATGAAGGGGATTGAACACTACAGGCATCCAAATAAATGAGGTTCTTAAGTCATGCCCCACTTTTGAATTTGAGTCCCCCACTATTATCAGCTTCATGAATTAATGTCTCACAGGCATACATACATACACAGTGACAATTGATAGATGCATGTATGTTCTGGCGACACCTTCAATTATTATAGAAATAATTCACAAATGTAATTTTTTTCTTTTTCATTTTTTTTTTTGGGTTTGCTTGGAGTAACCCTCAAGGCCTCTCCGCCAGAATGGACTTTTATAATTACATTAAAATAAATAATGGCTAAAACTCATCTTTGGTGACTTCTAATTTGGTTAGATTGAATCCGACCCTCAAAGGACTCTTCTCAACAACCACCACCCTTGTGCTGGTGCTGGAAGTTAAACCACGTGTACACTGTACAGTACAGAGCAAGAAAACATTTTATACATTGTTGGAATGTTTACTACTACGTAATTGGGTTAGGCATGAGAGGTGCACCCTCATTATAGAATTTCGTTGAATTTAATGTAAGGTTTGAGAAAAAAAAAACTCATTTAAGTTAAAGGCAAAAGAAAAAAAAGTCACTAAACAAAAGCACGTTCTATGTAGAGAAATTAAGAATGTGTTCTTCCTCTCATCCCCGACGCAGCACCTCCAACTCGGGCATGGAGACAAATATCCAAAGCCACCCATCCCCTCACAATAGAATCAAAACAAAAAATAAATGAAGGCTGCAGAAAAAAAAAATTTAGGTAACTGCAGAAAAATCAAAAGATATTAAGTTATATACTCATTTTTAGGACTAGTGATATAGATAAACTCTACACTATTTAAAAATTATAAACAAACCAAAAAAAAAAACCCCAAAAAATGACAGCTGGCCATATTGAATTTAATTTTGATTATTAAATTACTTTGATACCCTATTGAGTGTTTTGAGGGTTTTTTTTATGAGGTTTTGAAGTTAGGCTTGTTTTAAGAAATCGATGACAGTTTTGTAATTTATAGGAAGTTGAAAACCTCTTTGTTATGCTGTAAATGAACTTTGGGTATGTTTATAGAGTCCACTTCATATAGGGTTTTTTTATTTATTTTATAATTTGGGCTATTATATTAAGTATAACAGTGAATCTCCCCAAAAAAAAAATTATATTTATATCGTACTCAAAATTATGCTGTATTGAAAAAATTGTGCTGTATTAAAAAGTCCTACTTCTTGAGATATATAGTAATAAAAATAAATAACTAAAAGAAACAAATAAAGATTCCAACCCTAAGACAGTTGTACTGCCCTTTGTCATTTTAATTTAATTTTCTTTTTTCCCCCTTCCCCCTCTTTTAAAAACTACTCATCATTTGATCATTGTCATTTCAAGCAAACGCGAACAATCAACCGACACTCTAGTTTTCTTTCCCTTCTGCAGAGTGAGACGAACAAAAGAATCTCCCTCTTGGATGAGTGAAAACTTCATTGTCTTCTTTCTCTCTCTCTCTAAAAATGTTCACAAGGAGATCGAAAACATAACCTTAAGTTGAGAGCTATTTTGGCATCCTATAGCTAAGGTAATGGTGATTATGTTGTGTTTTATACTGTGATTGTCATGGTAATACACGGATTCTATGATACTCTAAATATGCGCTGGGTGATGTTGGTTATGTGAAAAGATACACATACGTTACATTTTGTGGTTTACTCATGCGAGTTGTAAAGGCTTACCGAGTTCGTCAATGATGACTCGATAACACTGCACGTAAAGGAAACTGCAAGATGTTTTTTGTCCAGTTTTGCGAGGTGCGTTTTGTTTCTACAAGTTATTACTGAAAGACTTTCACTGTTGTAAAACACTACGTAATAAGTTAAAAGTTTCAATTATATACCCACAAACTTCTTGTCCTAGATGATTATTCTTTTATTTTTTGTTCAAAAGAAGAAGACTCATACTTGAGAAACAGATCAAACAAAAGAGGGACCAACGGTTGTTAATTCAACGTTACTTCAATTAGGGTAATAGTTTCTCTTTGAACTTTGAGGAAATTGGGTCAGTCGTGAGGAAAACAAAATTCTATAGGCAGGTGTCATATATGTACCTTCATATTAACAACATGATCATTTCATTAAACTTAAGTGAAGTTATTATACAGATGAATCATGTGACTCATATGAAAGTTCACATCTCTGGTCCATATATGACACTCTCACCATAGATCGACTCCATGAGGAAAACGGGTTCCTAATCCCTAACTTGTTTGGTAAACATTTTTTTTCCATACATTGTTCGGTAAATGTGTTTTTTTCTAATTGAAATATGAATGCAATGCAACTAGGGGTGGGCATCAATCCGGCCGAACTGATGAAACCGACCGAACCAAACTGTAATTACCAGTTTGGTTTGGTTTTGACCAAGAAAAAGTCAAACGGTTTAAAAACCAAATCGAACCATATATGGTTTGGTTTGGTTTGGTTTTGAGATTTTGTAAACCGGCCTAAACCAAACTGGACCGTTTATGTGTATATTTATTTATTTATATTTTATTTTACATGTGTAATATTCTAATTAGTTAATAACTATATATGAATATTTGAATTGAGTTATATTAGTTAGTGAAATACGAAGTTTTATGGCATTTTGAGTTTTAGGATGGTTTTGTACTTTAGAAAATAATTTATGTATGAAGTAAATTGCGAATTTGTTGGTTATAATTGGACCAACAATGTTGAAAAATGCCAAAAACAAGAGAATTGGGCTTAGGCCCAAACCGACCGAGCCAAACCGAACCAAACTGTCTTAAATTGATTTGATTTAGTTCGGTTTCCTTTATAACTTTTATTCAAATCAAACCGTTATATTTTAATTGATTCGGCCGTAATTTTGAAGTGAAACCGATCCAATCCGTACCGTGCACACGCCTAAATGCAACATTGTTATAAAACTAAATAATGCATACTCAAAAACTGCAGCTTAAAACGGCACAAGATTTCAAATTCCACTGCATAATGCATACCCAATCAAAATCAAATCGATAACATATAATAAATCTTTCTACAGAAAAGAAAGATGAGTTTTAAAAATTATACAAGGAAAGAGAAGTTAACATCTTTCTGAATCTACATGGGAAAGGAACTGTAAAAACAAAAATGTTCCCTCTCCTTCAAATCATTTCAGGATCAGGACCCATATCTCATTGTTAGCCTCTGCTTTGAACCCAACACTTGCTACACATTCCTGGTTATCTCATAGGCTAACAATGTCTCCATGCCTCGATTAAAATACACTAACAAAATTATAAATACAAATAAAAGAAAATTTAGAAATTAATTAATTAAAAAAGAAATTTTCGAAGCTAAGTATGAAAAAAACTTAATTGAGGATGAGGAATTGAAAGCTCGTCACCCTCAGATTGCTTCGAAACAGTATATATGCCCCTGTCTGAACCAAACGGCGTTGGATTTGCATCTCGCCTGCTGGTTATTCGAAGGGCAAGCATGAATTGAAATTGAAATTGATTGCAGAAGAAAGAAAATGGAAAATGTGTAAGGCTGCTTGGAGGACAGTTGATGAGAAAGAGACAGAGAGTCCCCTCAAAAGGCCTCTGTCACAAAACACAGAATTCATATCTGCCTCTTAACTAAGCCATAAACGAAATCAAAATTAATTCATATGGCTACTCAAAGAGGCAGAATACATAAACATATAATCACAAACCCTAATTTTCATTAACCGAGACCACGGACCAGAGAGACTCACTCGCGCAGCTTCAAACCATATCTCTGGACTGCTAGGGTTTCTTATGATTTATAGAGATCATGTGTGCAATTTCCTTTCATGCCCCATAATGGTGCATTTAGGGCCATTGACATATTAAACCAACTCACAAGCTCCATGAACAAAATATCACAAGCCCAAGCCCAAGCCTCAAACTGGATATTGGAATCTATGCATTTTTGCCTATTTTTCCATTTTCAGTTATTTGAGTGATTATATCCTATAATTTTGTAAAATAGAACTTATTTTAGATATTTATTCAAAAACTTATTTTAGCATGACATATTATACACAAACTTATATATATCTATAATTCATATAGAGTCTATTTGGAGAGAAAACCCAAAATTAGTCACTTGTTATTTTCTAATTGGTTCTTAATGTGTTAAAATTTTATAAGAACCAATTAGAAAATAACAAGTGGTTGATTTTGGGATTTTCAATCCAAATACGCTTTATAAGAGCATCTCCAACCGATATGTCAAATTGCCACATTGACATGAAATGGTAAAAATTGAAGGTTCAAGTTGTTCCAACCGAGTAGTCAAATCCTACATAGATTTGAAGGCTGGAAGAGATATGTCAAAAATAACATATCAAAAATCTTGATGTCAAATATTATTTTTTAGTTATGGACCCCACTATCATTTACTCTCTTTTAAATTTTATGCAACATATGGGCCCCATTTGCTTTTAAAAATATAATAAAATAATACGATATTTGGCACTTCGGGTAGAGTTAAATTTTTTCTAAAGTGTCAAATTGCCACATAGGCCATCAAATTCAAATTTAAAATTTTGCATTTGACACTCCCTTGGATATGCTCTAAGGACTTTTATATATTATGTCATGCTAAAATTAGTTTATTAGTGAAATCCTCAACTTATTTTGTGTGAATAATTATATTCAATATAAATTTTTGTTATTTATGCTTATGCAAATCTTCGCCAGAGTTTAAATAATCATGTCAAACTTAAGCTTATTTTAATTATTAATTTATGTTTTGATATGAGGTTACAGTAAAAAATATGCGCTTCTTTATTTTTCTGACATCCAACTTAATTGATTTGAGTGATTAGGGGCATTATTGATCTAGACTGTACTAGGTCCGTATTGTTAAATTAGGATATGTATTTTGGAGTTCTTGGACAATTATGCCCTTACTTTATTTATACTGCCTTGAAACCTTGTGTTTATCCTTCATGCACAAAACAAGCATATCAAGCCCGAAGTACATTGTTAATGCCATGTCATAGAAGTACATTGTTAATATCATATCATAGAAGTACATTGTTAATACCATTTCATACAAAAAAACTAAAAAAAATAAAACCCAAAAAAGCACTGCAAGACATCAAATATCCTATGCCAAGCCCACATGCAAACATAACCCTTTCACCCCCATTTTAAACAAAATTTGGGCTGACTCCTGCCGAAATTTCGGTAGAGTCTCCCTTGAAAAGTGCATATTTCCCAAATTTACACATGTATAAGAAAAACATTCAAACTCCCAAACCGCTCACACAATGCAACGAGCACACAGTTTACCAAAATAGGCCTCCAGCCTCAAATTCAACCCTACAAGGTTCAATATCAGAGCAATACTAGAATTCTTTAGTTTACACAAACTAGGAAGTTCAAAAAGAATATTTACAACTGATATCTTACAGGTGGTGCGTGTGCTGTAATGGTTGCTCAACGTGGACTGATGAATCTCGTGAAGCAATAGCCTGAGGGGCGCAAAACAGGAAATTATGAGTGGATAAAAATAAAGTTTTAAACATAATTTTACTTGAACATACTAACCCCACTGTTTTAGAAAAACGATTTAAACCATGCAATGAAAACCATATTTTTCTGTATACAGTTCAATACTTGAACTTTGTATTCCATAAATCCACATTATAACATTTCAACCTTTTTCCTGCATCATATATTTTCTCAAGACATATTTCATCAAAACCTGTCATACCATAAAATCATCATATACTCATATATATATATATATATATATATATACACCCCCACACCCACACATGCACCACTTCAAATATGTACAAGGGGAAACAATACAACTCGGGGACTATTAAAACTAAACCACATGGCAGAATCCTTAATACATATGTGGCTAGGGACGAGCAGTCCAACCGAGGGACTATTGCTCCCCAAACATGCACGGCAGAATTCTCAATGCACGTGCGGCTGAGCTAGTCATACGTGTAGACTAACATCCTGACACACCTCCCAAAGAGTATAAGAAAAATTTGGTTATAGTCAATAAAATGTAAAATATTAAGGATATAGTAAATCAGCTAGTTATGTTTTGGACTTAATCAATTGGTTTTGAATTTTTCTTAGGTTAAGGTCAATGGGCATTTCTAAGTGCTTTACGGTATGTTTAATTTGTATATGAAATGACATTTCTACCCTTTTTTAATTAATTTATGCACGAATTTATATGTGAGCCAGATCTAGTCTCAGGCTCAGAGCGACGACAACCATGGCTGACGAGTTCGAATTTGCAGACAAGGTTCCTTCTTCGTTCGATCGCAGAGAGGTCCTCTCTTCATCTTTCTCATCTCTCTCTCTTCGGTCTCTATCTATTTGGTTTTGATCCTTTCTTCACATTTATTACCTTCACATAATTGGGAGGGAATCGAGTCTCCTAGTCTCACATATCTCGTCCAAGCTCTCGCTCTTGATGCTCGCCTTGACGTTTGCGTTTGCGCTCTTCAATTGTTAGTTTTTCTCTCTCTAGGAACACACCTCATGTATTTTCCTCCAACCAAACAGACAAAGATCATTCTAAGATTAATTTTTTGGCTACTGCAGAGATAGATTAGTCGCCATGTTCGTGAGATAATTTATGTGCCTTCTTCTCAAATCAACGGCGCCTTCTCTTTTGAAGGTTTATCTCGATCGTTGTCAGCTTCTGCTATGCTTCGAGCTCATGGTTTACTTCAAGGCCTAGCATGTCAGTCTGCCGTCAGTGAAATCAGCCGAGCTCGCGAAGCTTCAGTCCACCAAACCAGGCTCACTGAAAATTTCTCAGCCAACGCTTTTGCTTGAAACTAAAATTTCACAGACGGTTACAAAGACTTGACCTTGTGACTATGGTTCCAGGTGGTAGATTACCCAAGGCATCCATCAACAGCATCTTCTGCCTTAGTAGAATTAACAACTTGTCTTGATTTCTTCAAGGAAAGATGCTCTTAGCTGATGGAACAACTTCATAATCTTGATTTAAATTATGGCACATCTTTGCAAGACTACGTATAGACCATTGTCGCCACCATGGAATTGATTGGCGGAGAAGCTCATCAAATGAGTTGGAAGAAAAATCTTTGGAAGCCCTGTTCTTTGTATATTCTTTGATAATGTTGCACATAGTTGGATCCCATGTGGAACTTTGTTTAATATTCTTGTTTAATATTCAAAGTTCCTTTTTTTTTCTTTTTCTAGTGAGGATGTGAACGCAATTTTCTTGAGAAGTACTTTTTTTTTTCTCTGTTAATTGATTTTTTGTTTGGTGTTGTTGTCAAGGACCCTGTAAACAAGTCATGCTCTGTTGTTGTGTCCATAATATACTTTTTGCAATTTTCTAAGTTTAGTCACATTAATATACTTTTTGCAATCATGTCTTGTTCCTCTTCATCTTCTCTGGTGGTTTTTTGTTTTGTTTTTTAGAGGTTTTGAAAAGTCCCTGTAGAATGATCATGGTTTAGAATAGATGGATGAAACATAAACTGCAATGCAGAAAACATAAACTACATTGCATAAACATATAAACTGCATTGCAGAAACACATAAACTGCATTGCAGAAAAACATAAACTGCATTGCGTAAACACATAAACCGCATTGCAAAAAAAGAAAAACACATAAACTTCATCAACCTGATGATGAAGCAAGCAATGCAACCAAGGACTGCCAAACTCAAATAGTGTCCTTTTCAAAGCCCTAAAAGCCACTTGGCCGCCTCCTGTCTTCAAGAGCCCAATTCCAAATCAAACTCAAACACTAATAAAAATAGCAGCAGAAACACAATAAATAAACACAATTTTCAATCACCCTTCCATTCTCAGATCGTTCTTTTTGTGCCATGGCTCTTGTCTGTAAGCTTCAATCTCTGTCTTCCTCTTTATCTTCGACCCATTTCAAAAACCCAACTCCTTAAACCCACAACTCATTTCTTCTTTACACTTCAACTCCTCTTCTAATTCTTCACCTTTTACAGAGAAGACTTCTATTGAGAGGTGCCGGAGAGACCAATTGTTGTACAAGAACCAATTGGATCAAGCCACTCTATGCTCTGTCCCACCCCTCTAGTTTAACCAAGTCAGTGCTCCAACAAACACAAATACGGAGGGAGAGAGAGCGAAGGGGTTGGCATAATTCTTCACCGGAGTTGAGAAAGCTGCTTCAGTCTGAGAGAGGAGAGAGAGCGAAGGGGTTGGCATTCAATTTGAGTAGATGTCGTTTCTGGTTTCGTTTTTGTTGTTTTGATTTCGTTTTGACAGCTGTAAGTTTTGGTTTAAAACTAAATATTGAAATTTGACAATAATGGCATATGTTGTAATTTTGATGTTCTTTAATTATATTTTGGTAAAAATAGGTACTATATTTTGGCTTTTGGCTTTTTCCTAATTAGCTGAATTGAATTCCTATTTTCCTGATTAGTAAACTATTTTGTGTCTATAATCTAAAGCTCCCAAGAGTATATGTGTGCCCTGATGGGTCCCAAAGACTAACTTTAATTCCTTTCCATAATTTCATCATCCATTCCATATAGAACCAGGGGAGGTACAATAAGTGGTGTGTATCCACATAAATCTCATATGCATAACCATAATGCAACATAAATCATTAAAAACTCCACCACATTCAAATTCATTAAATCCCAATATAAATCCGATCAAACCATGGTTATGCATGCAGTTGACAATAAGAAAAATGATGCTTTTTGAAAACAAAGTCCACTCACACTAGTCCGAAGCAAAATCAACCCTTAGAGGGTCCCTCCTGTGGAGTATGTGGAGTTTGAGTACCTATTGAGAGAATATAAGAATACTATTAACCTTTGAACCGAATCAAACTTAAATTGAAATATAACTTCCTGGAATTCAAAGTGTGTGCATGACTTTTAGAAAGTTCCTAGGCCATTCTAGTACTTTTCGAAGGATGACAAGATTTCAGAAGACTCGTGGTCAACCGAGCAATCAAACTTTTCATAACGGACCATCGGAACCACGAGGTCCACGACCTTTGATTCCCGATCCGAAAGTTCTGAAATGTCCAACAAATAGACCTGGCAAACGTGTCGTGTTTGCGGGTTTCGTGTCGTGTTCGTGTCAACCCGTTAAAAAAGCGAATTGACCTAACCCAACCAGTTAAGCTAACGGGTGGGAAATATTAAACCTGAACTTGACCCGTTCAAATTCGCGAAAACCCGACCCGACCCGTTAAGATTAATGAGTTATATTTTTGCTTGCTCATTTCACGCGCTTCACTCATTATGTATATAAATCAAATGTTAGAATGAATTAATCAATCAGTTTTCATTCGATTCTATTCCATTCTCCATAATCATTGTGTTCCTAATTCTTGATTAAGAGTTCCGCAAGAAACCTTTGATCAAGTGGTGTCTTAGCGAACAGATTCTGCTGTAGCCTGTGGTTTATGGTCTCAACTCGCAAACAAATCGAGGTTTTGGGTGAAGAACTTGTTTGACCATTAATTTCAGAAAAAGCTCTTCGACAAAAGAAGAAGAAAGCAATGGCAGAAGTAGAAGGAACAGATGCTAAGATTGCGTCGTTGGCACAACAAATGGAGAACATGACGCTGATGATGGCAAAGTTGGTGGAGGATCTTACACGCAAACCGCAAGATGAGATTCCTGAAGATTCCAGGACGAAGACCTCAAGAACTAAAACATCCAAAGTTAAGAAGGGTGCAATTTAGTGAAGAGGAAGATTCCGATGAGGAAGAGGAGTCTGCAGAGGAGTTTGGTACATATCAAAGCCAAGAAAAGGAATCGGATGCTGATAAAGCTGGTATGTCCAAAACTTCTATGAATGGTCTTAAAATTGATGTTAAGATTGATATTCCGGCGTATGATGGTGAGATCAATACCGAGAAGTTGGATAATTGGATTGACTAGTTAGAAACCTATTATACTATTAATGAGTATAATAACCGTCAGATGATCAACTTTGCAACGTTAAAGTTGACCAAGCATGCTTTGACATGGTGGAAGGCTTATAACAAACGTTATAGTATAATGACTATGACGTGGAAAAAGTTTAAGCGAGCCATAAGAAAGCGGTTTTACCCTGTTGGCTTCGAAGAGGATAAATGGTTCAAGTGGCAGCATTTGAGGCGTAGTTTTGGATAGTCGGTACAAGATTATGGAGCAAAGTTTCAAAATCAGGCTATGGTGTTGGACCTAGACTTGGAAGACCATGAACTCTTTATGAAATTTATTGGGGGCTTGTAAGTGTATATTTGCAAAGAGTTGCGATTGTTCAAGGTTGAAGACTTTGAAGAGGCAATAGTAATGGCAACTGCCATCGAATCAAAGAACAAGAAAGTGGACAAAAAGGAGGACAAGAAGGATACAAGGAAATTTGAAGTTGGGAGGAGTAGTAGTAAAAATAGGGAGCAAAGTTCTGGAAAGAAGCAGACAAACTGTGAGCATTGCAACAAGCCAGGTCATAGTAAAGAAACATGTTACATTCTTCATCCCGAGCTTAGGGAGAAAGAAAAAGAGAAAAGAAGTAACCGAAAATATCTTAAAAGAGCATTGAATGCTAACAAGACTGTGGAGATTCCAGAAATGGTGCAACCCGACACGAAGTTGACTCTCATGACCCAGAAGCTTGTTCATCCGGAAGGTCGTGAAGACTTGTTTAATGTTCGTATACAGGTAAAGCACAATTTGATAGACACTATAATTGATCCGGGAAGCCAAAAGAATCTCATTTCAGAGGCATTAGTCCAGAAGTTGTGGTTAACAACCACTCCTCATCCTAACCCATACCCGTTGGGATGGATACCGAAAGATGTTGAGTCACAAATTACTCGACAATGTACTTTCAAGTTTGCAATTACTAGAGAATACATTGACGAAGTGACTTGTGAGGTAGTACCACTGGATGTATGCCAAGTAATTTTTGGTAGTCCATACTTGTGGGATCGTGATGCAGTGTTCTATCGACGACATCAAAAGTATAGATTTCTGAAGGATGGAGTAGAGTACTTCATTCATGCCAGCAAAGTTTCCTTGGGTAATAGTTTGATTAGTGCTAATCAAGCTAAAAGGATGGTGAATGCTTGTGGGAAGTTCGTCTTATTGGTGGTTCGACCACGAGAAGACACCCCATCTACATATGTGTTATCTACTATAATGCTTACTCCTAGATAGAAACTTGATATGGAGGAGTTACAATTGCAATTCTCAAACTTGTTTGAGAATGTTGAAGGGTTACCACCGCAGCGCCCAGTAGAGCATGAGATACAACTCGTTGGAGAATCTCCATTGCCTAATTTGGGTATGTATCGTCATTCAGTACAAAAGAGCGAAGAAATCAAGAGGCAAGTCAAAGAGCTCCTAGAGCAAGGAGTATTGAAGCCAAGCTGCTCACCTTGTGGATCCCCAGTATTGTTGGTCCCAAAGAAAGATGGCAGTTGGTGTATGTGTATTGATTTTCCGGTGCTCAACAAAATCACTATTAAAAATCGGTATCCATTACCAAGGATAGATGATTTAATGGATCAACTACAGTCAGCTCGATGGTTCATCAAACTAGATTTGAAGTCTGGTTATCATCAAGTCAGAATCAAAGAAGAAGATACACGGAAAACCGCATTCAAAACCAAACAGGGCCGCTTCGAGTGGCAAGTGATGTCGTTTGGTTTATGCAATGCTCCGGCAACATTTATGCGTCTCATGAATGAGGTACTTCGTTCATACATTGATGATTTTGTCATTGTTTACTTGGACGATATCTTGGTGTTTAGTCCTACTTGGGAAGAACATTTGATTCATGTTGAGAAAGTGATGGAGACATTGAGGCAATATCAGTTACGACTGAATCTGAAGAAATGCGAGTTTGGGAAGAGTTCTATAGTGTATCTCGATTTTATAGTTGGTGACGGAGAATTGAAAGTTGATCCGTCCAAGGTGCAGACTATTACAGATTGGCCTAGACCTTGTATAGTAACTGAAGTACGCAACTTTATGGGAGCTTGTCAGTATCTACGTAAGTTTATCCGCCATTTTTCTCAAATTTCTGGGCCATTATTTGAATTGACTAAGGCAGGAAGAAAGTTTGAATGGTTAGATAAACATGAAGATACCTTCAGATTGCTTAAAAAGAAGATCTCAAGAAGCTCTAGTTTTAGCTTTGCCCAATTTGCAAAGATCATTTGAGGTAGAAACATATGCGAGTAATTACGCCTTGGGTGGCATTTTGAAGCAAGATGGGAAGCCAGTTGAGTATTATTCTGAGATGTTCAATGCTGCAGTGCGAAATTATCCTACCTACGATAAGGAGTTGTTTGCCTTACATCAGTGTGTGAAACATTGGAGATGCTACCTATTAGGTAAAGAAGTGATAGTGCACTCAGACCACAAGCCTTTGCAGTACTTACAGACACAGTCTAAATTGCAGCAAGCTCAACACATGAAGTGGATGTCCTACTTGCAACAATTCAACATCATTATCAAGTACAAGAAAGGGGTTACAAACAAGTTGGCAGATATGTTGTCTAGACCTCCAGGACATTTCGCTTTATTGGTGGCTATGCAACTCCAACCTGTGGTACTTTCCGAGTACATAACAAGTTATGATAGTGATCCAGAATTCAAAATGTTCTTTGATAAGCTACAACGTGGGAAGCCATGCCAATTTGAGATGAAGGATGGCTTAATGTTCAAGGGAAAACAACTATGCATCCCCAATGGAGACCGATTGCAATGGATCAGGGAGGCTCATACTTCTAGATGTGCAGGTCACTTCAGAGTTGACAAAACCCTCCTCAATCTACAACGTTATGTTTATTGGCCTCGGATGCATGTGGATGTTTCTCGTTTTATTCGAGGTTGCGTGTTATGCAATACCTCAAAACCATCAAGGAAGTTGGGGTTATATACACCACTTCCGGTACCAAATAGGCCCTGGGAAAGTATCTCAATGGATTTCTTGGGTGGTTTGCCTACAACTATCACTGGGTTTGATTACTTGTTTGTTGTGGTGGACAAATTCAGCAAAATGGTGATCCTAATTCCTTGTAAGAAGACAATCTCAGGAGAAGTTGCCGCAAAGTTGTTTTTCCACCATGTTTGGAAACATTTCGAGTTACCTACTTCCATCATTTCGGATCAAGATAACAGATTTCTTGGTCACTTTTGGAAGTCTTTATGGGGATTGATGGACACAAAGCTGAAACATAGTACTGCTTTTCATCCTTAAACGGATGGACAAACATAAGTGGTAAATCGGACCATGGTACATCTATTGAGAGGATATAACTCTAAGCATCCTCGTACTTGGGATGCGAGTTTACCTTATTTACAATTTGCCTTTAATAGGGCAATTCATAGTTCTACTTTGAAGTCACCTTTTGAAGTCTGTTTGGGCTACCTACCTTCGAGTCCATTTGATATGGTCTTCTCAGTTGGTGACAAGCAAAATGGAGAAGAAAATGATGATAGGCTAAAAGCACAGCGACTCTTGGAGCGCATTTCGAAGATCCATAAAGAAGTTGAGGAGCAATTACAGAAGTCACAACAGCGATACAAAGCGCGACATGACAGACATAGGCTCCAGCATGACTTCAAAGCAGGTGATCTGGTTTGGTTAAAACTCAGCAAAGAAAGATTACATGGTGTAGGAAGGAAATTAAAGCCAATTCGATATGGGTCATTCACGATCTTGGAAAAGATTGGAGAGAATGCATTTCGACTTGAGCTGCCACCTTACATGCAAATGTATTTAGTAATAAATGCCGAGTATTTAAAACCCTTTGAGCCATCATTATTGGATGATGATGAAGACGTTAAGGATTCTCGACTTCCCCCGCTAGACGATCTATGGTTTGAGAGGGAAGACCCATTGACGACAGACTACATTCTTGAGAAGAAAGCCACTACGACTCAGCGTGGTCAGATAGAATCCTATCGCATTGGAAGAAAGGGGCAGTTGCTGACAGGACCGGACCCGAATTTCCCCTAGGAACTCGTGTCCAACCCTGCTTCCCGTCAGACACTACCCCGACGCAGGAACTTACTTTACTAAAACGCCCCTTAACCTAGTTTAAAGAAATAGGTGAGTCGACTTCTGCCGAAAATTCGACAGAGTCTCCCCTGAAAAGTGGGCTTTCCCAAAATTTTCCACCTGTTAAAAACAACAGAAAATTTCCCAACAGGCAGCATGCACAAAGCAGAAGCACACAGATTAATAGGGAGGCCTTCGGCCTCTACCTCAATCCTAGGTGAGCGCTACGAAGCAATCTAAAGAGATTTAAACTTTACAACCTGTGCAAAGGATAGCAAGGTATAGATACAAGAAAACTCCTACAGGAGCCGTTAGCCGTGATGCCTCGACGTGGTGGTCTTGACCTCGGGATCTAGTACCTGGGGGGCGCAAAACAGAAAATGTGAGTGGACGAAAAATCAAACTTTAAACATCCTTTTTCAATGAACATAATAACCCCTCCGTTTTCGCAAATAATGACAAGTGTTATGCAACAAAAATCCTTGTATAAACGTACATATTTATAGGAACAGGTACTTGAAAACAATTCTAATAAATTTGTACCTTGAAATACCATAAAGAAAACTGTAGCTTTGCTACTTCCGTAAAATTCTTGGAAACCACAACTTGAACATTAAATTCTCAAAATAAAACCATGGAATTGAATCCATCCAAAAATTCCTCATTTAAGTAAAATATAGCAATACTCCTTTGAATAACTTCCCTTTTTCCTGAAACCCAACCTGTCCAGTTTCAAACCTTAATTTAAAATCTGTACCTGTGCATCACCGTCCCGGTGCACATATTCAAACATTATAAATCCTGGAAATAACATCCATAGACACACCCCCATATATATATTTATAATAACAAAAATGTAAATTCTCATAAAATCCCAACAAGGAAAATGTAAAACTAAAACGACTAAAAATCAAGAAAACCAAATTCCCAACCAACTGTTTCCCGAAGCAATGCCCGTAGGCACAGCAAGTAAGGAAGGATCCTCACTTAAAAGAAAATAAGAATGGAAGTATAGTAATAGGTATATATATACTATATATAAATAGTAAGACTCTTAGACCAATACTTGTACCGGGGAAACAATCCAACAAGGGGATTGTTGACTGACTACGTGGAGAAAAATTCCTTTACAACCACATAGCCAGGGAACCAGCCGTCCCAACTGGGGACTAACTCCCAGACACGCACAAAAGAAAATACCTCAATAATGTGCGGCTGAATAAAGTCCTACGCGCGCAGACTGCCCGGCATGGGCCTACAGTAACACCCCGCCAAGGGTGAACCGGGTTCCTTTGTATCCTGTATCCATTTCAAGAACCGAGATCCGGAGGTACATAAAGTGGTGCTAATAGCACTCCATCTAGTATACATAATCCCCGACATACCCTAAATACCAGGGTATTCAGCCCGTAGCAAACCCGAACACAATAATATCCTGGACGTTACTCCCCGTCCATAATTGACACCCAAAATATGTACAATAAGAATATAGATACATATGTCTGAACATATATATATCTGGAACCCAAAGTATTCATCAATTTCCAATATCAAATATAATCCAAATAATCCATATAATATCAATTCCAAACTTGAAACAAATATATATAACTCCATAATCGAAATGTAAATAGAATTTCTTAAAAACATGAAATCTAAGACCCAAAACATTTAATCAACGTATAAATATAAAATATAGAATATAAATGATAAATTATAAGTTCCCGAAACATAAAACCCAAACTCATAACATTCATAAATTTCAAATATTAAAGTAAATAGAAAATTCCTTGATTTAAAACAATATAAAAATTCCAAGATCAAAATAACCAAAGTATATAATTTTGAAACCCGACATAACAATAAATCCTCAATTTGTCAAATATAAAACCCAATAAATTCCCGGGTATTTCACCATACCCAAACCGTATACAAAAATTACCGGACGATGGTCCCGTCCCAAATTTAATACTCAAAGACTTTTAATTAAATATATAACCTTCAATGTCCCACAAATAAACCACTCCAAAACATGCATAAACTTTGAATATAATTTAAATTCCAAATATTCCCTTAAAATCAAATCCAAGATTCAAAACCTCATTAAAACTCCATAGTCAAAGTGACTAATTTTATATGCATAAATTTTCCGATAACTCCATCAAAATCAAATCCAAAACTTAATCAATATTTGAAATCCCAATCATCAAGATAAGTCATTTCATATGCATTGCAATTCATTCTTTAAAAATATGCTTGTTCAAAACAAATGTCCACTCACAACAAGTCCACGCTGCTCAATCCTTAGAGAGCTTTTCTTCCGGAGTACGCGAAGCAAGAGTACCTATTTGAGAGAATAAACGGTTTAATTAATACGCGTACTCAACAACCAACTTTAACTCAAGAAACTAGTTCTCGGGTCTCAAAGTAAGCGTACACGACTACCGGGGAGTTTCTAGAGTCAAACTACGCTCTTCAATATGTGGGACTACCTCGGAAGACTCACGATCAATCGGCGGTCAAACACCCCGTTTTGGTCAACCCGGGCCCGTTGGGCCCACTACTTCCAAAAGGTTCCGGACATTCCTAGAAGTCCAACAAAGTCAACTACACGGCAAGGCGACCTCAGGAGACCCTCAGTCAACCCTGGTCAAACTTGGTCAAACCGACCCGACTAGGTCAAACCGGGCCTCCGGGGTCCACGACCTCCGATTTCCGATCCGAACATTCCTAAATGTTCAACAAGGTTTACTAAACACATCTAGGCAGTTTGGTCTAGATCGAGCGGTCGGAACTGCGCCAATCGCACGACCGGGTTACCTAACCCTAGGGTTAATGATTCGGAGTATCCGGGACTCCGATTCTTGATCCGTTTGTTCCTACACGATCCTACAGGTACGGGGAACAACATACTTGGAAATGGGACCGATCCAACGGCCCGAACATATCGAACCCGGATAACGCATAATAGGCGTAAATCCGTTCGACCGTCAAACGAACTCCAAATTGAAATCCGAGCACGCCTTACGCGCTCGTGACGACATAAGGATAATTTAGGAATGAAGATTGACAATTACACATGGGCCCCGCACAGCCACCTACACTGGCAGCGCGTTGGGTGCCCAAAGCGATACCGTCGGTCGGAAAATCTTCAAACCAACGGCCATCCTTCCTGGGGTAGCTAGAACTCAACCTCCTAAGCATTTTAATCAACTACGGGAACGTCTCAAACGGACGGCAAGTGGCCCAAATCTCAGACCCAAAACCGGCCAAATATGGGTATAATGAACGAACTACAAAACCTCAAATTCGATCTGCAATACCTACATAAATGGATAGAGCAGGAAGAGTAGATGAAGTTTCATACCTCACTCGACGGAAATGGTTGTCGGAGTCGCCGGAAAACTCGTCGGAAAGTTTGAGAACCACCGAACTTTCAGTCGCTCCAGTTTAAAATCAGTGGGCTTTCAAGCTGGGAACTTGGGCAGGCTAGGTAGAGGACGAAGAGACGAAACTTTTGGGACTGGAATCACCCCAAACGGACTTCAGACGAAGGAGAAATCAAGAATCAAAGTGAAGAGGAAGAAATGAGGGAGAATCGGAGAAGAAGAAGTGAAATCCCGATTTTTACTGTAGCATACTGTAGCCGCTACAGTAAAAATCAGAAATTTGTTTTTGTTTTTTTTGTTTTTTTTCTAATCGCTTCCCGATCGTTACAACTCGAAATTTGGTGTACCGCATATCCCCGAACTCGTTTCGACGAGTCGAACGCAACGGCGCAACCCATTTCTCCAAATTCCTTATGGAATTTTACAGTGCCTAAAATACCATTAATCCCAGTGGCAAAACTGTAATTTCGCCAAAATTATTTATTTGACTAAATAATTGGGATTGAATAGTGAAATCGGGTCAGGGATGTTACAGTTGCCAAGCAAGTCAAAATGGTTTCGCAAGGAAAAAGGAATTCAAGAGTTCCCTCATTTGCAGTTTTAGCTTTCGCAGGAGCTTCAGCTTCCCTAAAATGGGGAGCCATGATCCAGGTGGATCTTCCGTACGTAAAAAAATATGATATTAAATCCATATCATATTATGTTACTTAATTATCATTTTATTTAATTATTATAAACCTATTAAAAGTTTGTGGTACAAACCTAATGGATTTGAAACCGCTCAAACTTAAAGGTTTATATTAATTAAACTTTTTAAACCATACATGACGTAAGGTTTAAAAATCAATTATTATTTTTAGTTTTCCATTTTTAGAAAACTCATTATGTATATAAATCAAATGTTAGAATGAATTAATCAATCAGTTTTCATTCGATTCTATTCCATTCTCCATAATCATTGTGTTTCTAATTCTTGATTAAGAGTTCCGCAAGAAACCTTTGATCAAAACTTGTTTGGTAACTAATTTCGATTTTACTGAAAAGTGAAAACTGAACACAAGATGTTTGGTAACTTATTTCAATTTTCAGTTTGCAGTTTTATATGAAACTTGGAAATGGAAGTTTTTTTTGGTGCAATTGTGAATTTGAGATCATAGAATGAAAGTCGAGAGGTCTGTGGCCAAACGCAAGAATCGAGTGACCGAGTCCAAGTTGAGAGGTCCCAAATACCAAATTTTGATAACCATAGTGCATTTCATGTGCCGTGATGTAAAATTAATGAATGAAATAAGAGCGCAAAAAAATGAAAAATGAAAACTGAAAACACTTTCAAGTTGTTACCAAACATGTTTTCAATTTTCAGTTTTGAAAAAAAGTGAAAATGAAATGGTTATCAAACAACCCCTTAACTTGTTGGAATATGATCTTAGGGTACATTGTCTCATCTCTCTTTTTCTTTTGATTAATTGATTTGCTTCCTCATCAGATTTTTAATGGGATTTTAATCAATCGGTTTATCACAATATCTCTTCGAATATATTGGGTCGATTCGCAGACATGAGTAGGGGTGGGCATAAAAACCGCCGAACCGGAAAACCGAATCGAAAAAAATAAAAAAAATCAGTTGACTAGAAAAGTCAACAAATCGAAACCGAACTGGACCGGACCGGTTCCAATGGATTTCGGTTTCAGATTCACACCTTATCAAATCGAACCGGACCGAACCGAACCAGTTGTGTATTATTTCATTTTTTTACAAAATTATTTAATCCAATGCTATATTTTTCATCTCATAACTAATATTTTCTCAAGCCCAACTTCAAAACATCACTCTTTTTTAGGCGCAATATCTTTCTTTGCATAAAATTGAATTATTTGTTAATTTTCAAGCCCAAAAAATAAAATTTTAGTTGGAATTTGTATAAAAATAATATTTTGAATAATAATAATAATAATCCGATTCAAAATCGAAAAAACCGAAAATCGAATCGAACCAGTACAAACCGAACCGGTCGGATTCAAAAAAATTTCCCTAAAACCAGACCGAACCGAACCAAACCGATTAAATAATTCGGTTTCGGTTCTGATTTGAGGTAAAAACCAGACCGAACCGGACCGTGACCACCCCTAGACATGAGTTTAGCCAAGTTGGCTAGAACGGATGTGCTCCCCATTTTGCACCCGAGTTCGAATTCCGCCCCTTAGTTTAGATTATATTAAAGTAGAATATCGTTTGTATCAAAAAAATATTAGGATGATTCATGCTTTAATAGTAATTCTTCAAATTCATTGAATTGCAAAGGTGAAAAATTAAAGTTCAAATACCAAGTGCAAGTGCTATTTTTTTTTTCTTCCGCAAATACTGCTCAAAGTCTTGCCAGGTGAATGCTCAGGTTTGTTTTTCTGTTTCTTTTGATTTTTATCTTATTACCTGATACCTTGTTAGTTACAGACTTACGGTACAAGTAACCAACCCTTCCTCCGAAGCATTAGCTTAGTCTTCTTCTGTATCAAATCCCCTTCTATTGAAGAAACCCTCAAATAATGTTTTTTGAGACACGCTTAGTGTCATAGTTGCAACAGCTAAAGTAACATATCCTTGGCATTCGCAACATTGGTTGTCAAACTAAAATGAATCGAAGCCTTCTTCAGCAGTATAATAACATTTGATGAAAGTCTTCAATCGTGTTTCTTGGTGCTGTGTGATTTGAATATTACCTGTGGCTTTGATCATACACTTGACAAACTGGGACATCTAAGATTTGTTTAGAATGAATGCAAGCAAAACATTCTTAGAATTTGGACACTGATAGTTTTAGAAGGATTATTCCTTTCTGGGCATTTATTGAAAGAATAGAAAGAAGCGATTATAATTCTGTACAGACTACCAATCAACTCGTCACGAGATCTCACATTTTCGTGTATGAAAATTGCTTTCTGCTGCCCGTCTGTCATATAATGAATGCATCTCATGCTAGAGGAAGAATAATTGAATTGAATGTGCTAGAATTTGTTAGTCACTCTTCTCACACCGTCAGTAATCTTCAGCATTTCTAATGAAAATCTTGTCTGCATCATGGTCTTTTTTATCTTTTCTCCTCATTTTTGGTCTTGGTCAACCTACTTGCAGGAAAGTGTAATCTGGCAATTAAGGGTCGTGGTGCTCTTGTTTTCCGGTCAAATCCCCTCACACAAACATACCCTGCCAATAAATCAATCAGTCAACAAATAAATTCGGAACTGAACCAAATTCCTAACCAAGTGGAACACAATGGGGAGTCTGGCTATGTTCTAAAAACATTTTACAGGTCAACAAGTGCTGCCGTGGTCGGGTTTGGTCAGATTTGCATCCATGCAACATGTTTTTATGCAGAACAATCTTAACTGTTAGTTAGTAATGTAAGTTAGTAGCACTTGATTCCTGTTGGTGAATATTTAAACGTCGTAAGGATTACTATTCTGCCAACTATAACAGTTATTACTATTAGTAATCTGCGGACTGGAAATGGTGTACTATCAAAGTTTATGAAACATAAAGGTAACAGTTAATGCGGCGGTCCAATGGTAAACTGTTTTGTGAAAGAGTGATTTACGTATGAAGAAAGGCACAAACTGTTCCTTTTGATTTAGAGACATTTGTCTGCCCAGTGAGCAGATAAATAACATTTATAATGCCAAAAGATTTCAAATTTTTGGATATAGTTTGTTTGTCATTTTGTCAGTTGTCTGCTAAGTCACAGGCATCGGTTCTTTAATAGTATTCGTTTTCTTTCTAACAATAACACCAAAAACGACAAGGTTACCAACGGGCACTTAGTTAAAGGTTATGATCTTGTATTAAACTAAACTTCCAATGATTTCTACTCATGTGCATGAGATGTGCATATGTATAATGATCTAATGATCTAATAGCTATTAGCCCATATGTGCATTTAATGTGCATGGGAGAAAAGCCCAAACTTGTAATACCATGAAATTTGCACGAGATATATGATATATATTGATGATTGTGATCATAAACAATGGAAAATGTTGTAGTTTTTCAATTAGTAGAAACAAGTGAGCGTGACACAGCTGTAATCCTTGGTTTCTGGAGTATCCAATGCCTATTGCTGTGCACTTTAATTTCCAAATGCTGTTTTAAGTGTAATTACCTTATTGTGGAAAGTAGTATTATTCATCATTCCCACTGCTGACAATATTAATGATTAGACCAGAACGTTTGCTGTAGGATTGTGTAATTAACAATCTCTTTCACCATGCCTGAACTTCACAGGTGCTAAATCAGTTGAGTGTTATGTTGAAATGATTTAGTTACTCAAATGATCAAATCCCATTGGTTTTCCATTTTGACTCACTCTAGGATATTGGAATATTTTAAACGCACTTATATGATCTAGTGATCAACCTACTAGACTAACTGCTGGAACAAGATATAATTACAAACATTAAGTAGTTTGTGTTGGAAGTTCAATTCATGATGTTGTGTTATCTTATTTCTGTACTATGTGCCTAAAGAGTTATCATCAAACTAAGCAGACAAATTAATGTGAACGGATGTATATCACATACCTCTCCAAAAGCAGTATTGAATTCCCTCTGTCGATAGACCTGGTAGACAGGTATTTCATTGTAAGTAAACTTTACATCTTTAATTATTAACATTATGTAGTAACCCTGGTATCTGGATTTCTCTTACCTTTGAAAATTGTAGATACAGAAGTTCCAAAGTATACGGTCCGTCTTGGCAAATTCCATATCCACCCCCTTGGAACATCAATTGGGTTGTGACTAGAATCATGATCTGCGAACATCTGCATCGTGATAGAAGTTTGTTTATAAATCTGGAAATTAATGCCTCTAACATTCTGGCTTACAGAAGTGGATGAAGTAGTTAATAGCTTTTCTCATGAGGGTATGCAGATAGGATACTCTTTTTGACCAAATGGGTTGCATGAGTGCAAGATTGTGGCTAATCTAACTTGCACAAAGGGTTACTTTCTTGGCTGCTAATAACTTAATCCAGACTGCACAGTAGATAAACTTCGTGGAGATTATTTTGAATAAGACTTACCTCATTAACTTGAAAGTATGTGCCATTGAGTGGAAAGCTCCCTCTCATAGCTGTTCTACAAGGTATCTGTTGCAAGTTGAATTAGATTACAGTAAACAACTGCAGGTAGCCTTCTAAATAATATCACAATTAATTTTCCTCACCAAAATTGTCCCTCTGACTGTTTGTGAATTTTCTTCCCTTATGCTATTGCATGAAAAGCATGTCTTCTCATTGCACAATTTGTTTTGGTCTTGGGAGCCACACCTGCTTTCTGGTGGTTGAATTGAATTTGCAGTTTCACCTAGTATACAGTGGTGCAAAATAAATGTACTGCATAGCAAAATATATAATATTTAACTTCATATATCTGATAGGAAATTAGCTAGCCCTAGGTCATCCCTTTATCCGTATTCTGAGTTCTAACTTGGTCAATATAATCAAATGCATTAAAATGGCATGCCCTCAAGATTCTCAACAATGCATCTCAGTTCTCTAAGTGCTGTGAGTTCATGTATTTTAGTTACTGTTGGAGATTATTTGAAATTCTATTATAAGACAAACAATTTCAGGAATGTTCTGTTTTGAGCGTACCTGGTGTCCATATAGCAAGAAGATATGGGCTAGGATCATCTGGTTCCCGTTTGTCCATCTGTAAAATTTAATTGTGCATAATTGAGAATAAGAATGCTTCATGTGGGTCACAACATATTTTAGATATAAATTTAATATTTTAACCTACCCCTTCCAAGAGTGGATGTGAATCTGGTAGTTCATACCTGCACCATATCACCATGGGATGTATAAGTGTCATAGAGAATTTATTGCCATGTCCATGTACATATGTCTGTATACAGGTATGTATGCCAAAACTCAGAACATACTGGCTCCTAGGCAATAAGTTCTTTAAATCCAATACAAGAATTCTGATGGTAACGAATTCAATATTTAGACACCAGAATGTGCTTTTCTAGATTGACATGTTATGGTTTTGTTCAAATTAATCCAATCATAGATATACTGCAAACCTTCGAAGTAGAATTTGGTCCTACTTTAGCTGAATTTGTGTCCAGCGTATAGACAAGCATATGTGGTTTTGTGACTACGGGAAGACAACACTTACACTTGGTGCTCTGTCCGGAGTCGACTGACATTCTTTAGCTTGGGTGTAGGGATAGAAGCAGCTTCTCGATTCAAGGAAACTAAAGCCTTGGACATGTCACCTTCTTGGAGCTCCATATTTTCTTGCATATAGTTTTGTAAAGTCGCTGTGAACTCTTCCATGTTGAGTTTGATGGTAGGAATCTCGTCAGGATCCTCGTAGAACAAGTCCTCAATGTCACTTTGTGAAAGCTCCGTGAACTCTTGTTCTGGCGTTGCTGGTTCTTCAATGATTGGTTCACACTTGTTAGTTTCAGTACTTGCTTTCTGGAGTGAGTTGTTTTCAGGTGGAGGCAGTGACATGGGAGTGACAGCTATAGTAGGATTTATCTCAGCAATTGAAACAGGTGGAGGCAATGACATGGGAGTGACAGCTACAGTAGGATTTATCTCGGCTTCAACTGAAACACTTGAACTCACAATGCTCTTCTCTTCTGGCCCTGGCAGGGCAAGTCGTGCACTGCAGAAAACATGGTTAGTATTAGTTTTATTGGTACTTTTTTTTTTTCTGAGAGTTTCATTATAATAGGTATTTGTTTTACTTCTCTTAATTGCTCCATGTGATTAGTGAAACATAGAGTACCTAATACAACTATGGGTTCTCCATGAAACTATCTACCACTCTTAAGTTCTTTAAAGACATTCTGATAGCTAATTAATTAGGCCTGGATCCCATGCTTCAAATATCTGAAGATTATCATGACTTGCTTATGTGTTTATTTGCCTGCAGAGTAGCAGCAGTATACATGAAATTTTACAGAGATTATAGCTCAAACCTTGCAAAAGCACTTGCAAAGTGTCTGCATTCTCCTCTCATTGGACATGCATTGCAGTTCGGTTTACTCTTTGTGCAGAAAACCTGCATATGAATCAAAACATGAGGACTTACTTTACTTCTGATTAATTATAGATAATGTTTGTAACTAATGAAACGGCATGTATACCTTTCCAAATGTAATCATCTGGTAGTGCAGCTCATAGCTGTAGTTCAATTGTCAACTAATCAGTAAAACCACAAGTTGAAAGAAAAAAATTCTGCATGAACTTAGGACATGAAAGTAATGCTCTCAAATTAAAATGAATGGTTTTAGGGAGCCATAAGGTTACAGGGTTAATTGATCAAGTTTGCATAATCTTGGCCACAGATACTTTTGAATTGACTCCAGCATTGGGTACCTAGAAAGGAATATGGTTAGCATTTGCAAGTGCTGGAAAAGTTAAGCATTCAAATATTGAAACATAATTCTTACAGTTCTAGGAGGTGTAACTGAAGTGATTCGGGTAGTGGTTGGAGGGGACCCATCCCAGTCGTACTGCTATCCTTCCGACATTTGTGTCAACCTTGATCGTGCAAAGAAGAAACATAGTTTCATTGAATATAAGATGTCCTCGACAATAACATAGTAACTAATTAGCAGCCACAAAATTGTTACCGGGAAAGCAAGGTGGTGGAGCGTTAAAAGCCGGACACATTCCACACTTTTCAAGCCCAATCCCCGTATACTTAATAGATAATCCCTGCAGAAAAATCATTTGTGGTAACTGTATATAAAATCTTGCTGATGCATTGCAGTGCATTATTCTCCAATTTGGATGGCCTTGTTACTGGCAAAACGGGGCAGTTATAACGATTTAGAAGAAAATGAATTATTTGGAATGGCTTACTTTGCTTTATCTGGGGGAACATCTCTTAACCATTCCAGATCAATGCTTCCATGTTCTCTAACCAGTCGGTTTAGGAATTCCTTCAAAAAATTTGCAACAATGGTTATCATGAATGACGTCTTAACCTATTCAGTGATGTAATCATGGAGCAAAAGATGATGCTCTTAACAAACATGTGGTCTTTCGACTGAACACTAAGAGGAGAACCTGGATTCGCTCAGCTAGCATGTTGTTCATCCCTCGCTCCTTGATTGCATTAGAAATTTCTTTAACATTAGCATTTATAAGTGCTTCATAGTCCAGTGAGTCCATTGTTTCTTTATTTCTTTCCTTTTTCCTACCATTGGCCTGTGCCTGCTTTCTCAACATGTCCCAGTCAACTGCATTCTTTTTATCACTCCCAGCCCTTCCTTTTCTTCCTTTAGAAATATTTGTATTTGCCTCATTATGTGACTGCCCATAGGAATATAATTGCTCCTGTAAATTTGAATCAACTGACTGATTTTCCATGTGTATTTGCTTATTCACTACAGAGATACTATCCACTACACTGCAAGAATTTTTTTTGAGCTCATCGACATTTTGGACATGCTGCATGCTACCACTCTTCTTTCCCAGACGTGGTTCAGTATGTTTTACAGCCTCTCTGACTGACGTGTTTTCTAATTGGAAGTTTTGGTTCCCCTCACATTGATGACTGTAGTAGGAAGGTTGATTGCATCCATTGCTTGACCTTGGTTGAGAATTATTTTGCTGGACTGTTGACTGCCGTCTGAACGATGCATATGGGTCCATTGTTGGTGTTTCTTGAGAAGTCCACAAAATATTCTGTTGCACAGAGGAATTAACAACACTTCCTGACAGTTCTTCATTTCTGCTTTTGTTCTTTTCGTCTTTTTTGACATTGAACCTGGAAGCAGTTGAAGGCCAAGAAGATATGATTTCCTCACTGAAATTTGCAAATCTCCATGGCTCTAGTTCTCCAAAATCTGGGTACACGTGCAACTGATTGCTCTTTGAAGGAGCAACCGGTACTTGAACTTTTTCATTGTAAAGATTGAGTAGATTTGTGAACGAAGAAATGCCATTGAGGTCATTGATTCTGTCTGATCTTGTCTTTAGCTGTCCACACTCTATATACCCATTCTTGGATCCATCGCATAATAGTGAACTTCCATTTACTTTATGGTACAAGTCCTGAAACTTGGTCACTTTCTCCATCTGTTGATTTGTTGAAATGGAAATATGAATCTTGTTGGCTTGGCACCCAGTGATTGGATCTTCTGCTTCTGAGTTGGAAACCGAGTACGATCTGATTCCTACAGCGCCTTGTGTGACTGAGGATTCGAAAGAATCTTGAGATGATATAAATTCTTCCTCCAAACATTGACTATGTTCCTCCACTAAGTTCCTTTCCGTCCCTATGGTCTCACTGTCGCTCTGAACTCCTGCAGATTCATTGAGTGTCATAGACATTTGGTTATAGATTGGTTGACTTGATATTCCTTCATGCCATTTGGTGGCATCATCTGGACTTGTCATTCGAACTTCTGGTTCTTCAACCAATATGCTTGTGACAACCTTCTCATGAGCTTGGTGATTGCTTGACTTAGGTGGAAATCGCGCTGCCAAAGACATGAAGGCAGAACTACAAAAGGCGAAGGGACCAAAACAAATACTGTTCACTTCAAGATATTCATTTATGGGCAATCTGGTTGAATAATCATGCTAAAATTGTGAATGTACCTTGATAGATGGTCTGAAACATTCTGGGTAAGGAAAACTCCAATCACCGAGTCAACAACTGATCCTTTCCATTTTGAAAAACGTCTGTCTCCTGTGCAGAATAATATTAGATCATGGGGTCTATGTGCATGTTATCTAATAACTGCCTATCCAATAACCGAAGAAAATTGTAATGAATTTATGTTTTTCTGGAACATGAGCAGCAAAAGTAATATTGTTACCTGTTGTCTAATCAAGTGAACCACAAATCATGCAAACTTTCACACTTTAAAAAAACCTTTTAACAATAATAGGATTGGCCTGGTTGATATGTTTCTTATGCAGTCAAGTTAGAGTTTGCTAGGCTGAGTTTACATCTTTGATATTGACTATCAAGTTGAATACTCTGCGCTTTCTTGTTTGATGCTGCAGATTGTTATTAAATTAGGTATTTTAGCAACTATTCTCCAATTTAAGATGCTCATATATTTGTTAGCAAAGCTGAGTCAGTTTGGAAGCTGACAAAGTGGAGTTCTGGGTACCCCAAAAAAAAAAAATCCTTATTCATTTACATTTCTCATAATTGTTTTAGGTGTTTGGATTTTATGACCGATAGAACCTCATTGCATAGTTATCAAAATCATACTGGACGTCATCTCGGACAAATAAGTCATGGTTCACTGGTTTAACCATTTGGTCATGGCCAGACTGCTGGTCTTTTAAATAATTAACTAAACTTTTTTTTTTTGTGGGGTGGGTTGTAAACTTGAATTAGAAAAATATGGTGTTCCAAAATGATGCTAACACTTGTTATTAATATAACTTTTTTTATTTATTTAAAGTCTTCCTAGTTAATCATGTTTTATGTAATGATAAGGCTCATGTATCAATCACTTTTCCTATTAGACTATATATTAAGAAGGGACTAAATCAGATTAGAAGTGAAATGCTTCTGAAGTTGATTAATTTAGAGCATCCACAATCATGCTCCCTATTTTTTAGTTAAAATTTAGCTAAAAACACACAAAAGTTATTTTAGGAGCTCTCTATAAGATTTGAACTCCAATCATACTCTCTAATTTATGGAGTAAAAAATACTATAGTTATTTTTAAATTCAATATGATTGGTCCATCTATATAAAAAAATAATATAAAAAATAGTTAGCATTAATTAAAAATTTAAACTATGCATAAAATAAAGCAACATTAAATCACCTCAATGGACTCCCTAAATCACCTCCTTAGACAAATTTTAGGAAGGAATTGGAAAAATACATCTCCAACCATGCTCCCTATCCACCTCCTAAAATAGGGAGACCTCTAGGAGCTCCTAAATCTGAGGAGAGAGAAGAGACTCCTAGTGGCTCCCTATAATTTAATGTTGATTTGTTTAATGCATAATTTAAATTTTTAATTAATGTTAACTGTTTTTTATATTATTTTTTATAAAGATGGACCAATCATATTGAATTTAAAAATAACTATAGTATTTATGACTCCCTAAACTAGAGAGTATGATTGGAGTTCAAATTTTATAGAGAGCTCCTAAAATAACTTTTGTGTGTTTTTAGCTAAATTTTAACTAAAATATAGGGAGCATGATTGTGGATGCTCTTACTATCTATATATTCATTAAATTACAAAATAACAGCCTAATATAGACTGTTTGTTAATATTGCATTGAATAAAAAAACTTGAGTGAAGCTATTGTTTCTATAATGATTAGATATCTAAATTATCAAAAAGACCTTGAACCCGTTAAATGTCAGACTCTTATATTACCTTCTACGCATATTTTCCACACACAAACCCCTCCGCCCCCCCGCCAGAGATTGCATTTAAATTATTTAAAGAGTAAAACTATTGGTAGTTCATGGCAATCCAATTTAGGACTAAAATATAAGATATTGTACCTTGAACGAGGTGCATGCGTGCAATGAATGACTCAACTCGTCCTTGGAAAACCTTTCTTTCCTCTTCCCAATACTTCTCCTTTTCCTTATGATTTCCTTCAATCCCTCCACTTCCTTCCTTGCCCATCAAAAGATTCCATATCCTATTTGTTTCTGGGTCAAGCTCTACTTTAGGCAGTGGCTTACGTTTCTTAATAAACCTCTCATAGGGAACAACTGCACCATCTACCTTGTATGGGACAAGTGCATTTCGCTCATGCTTTAGAAATTTGCTGCAGCTTCCATTGAGATTCAGACCATTAAACTGATTTATGATGTCGTCTACTGGTATACTATATCCAGTTCTTCCTGGAAACCCTACATCAAAATAAATAGGTTGCCATCATTAAGGGAGTTCAAAGTAATTATTGAGATTATTCATTTTTCAGAGATTTCTTAAGGTGGAAAGTACCTATTGCTTTTGCAGAAGGTCGCTGATAATCATACGAGGCATCCTGTTCTTGCGGGACTTTATCTGTACCTGATGAAACAGATTTCGATATAGTGGATCCTACGGTCTTCTTCTTTGCTGACATATTATTTTTGCGAGTTTGAAATACCTGCCCGTTTCCCGGTTGAAAGGATTTTCTGGGAGGTGATGAGGTAAGCTGGTCACATGTTTCAATTGTGGAATGGGTAGAAAAGCTATGCACTAGAGCGAATCCTTGGCAGGAATGTGATTTGGATGAGGATGGCTGATTCAGAAAATTATTCTCAGAAGCGATGGAGTGAGTGTACCTGTCACTGGTAAACTTGTTGATTCCTGTGTTCTGTCTCTCTATCATTCTGCTACTTTCAATGTAAGAACGCAATAAGTTATCGTTCAGCTTTGATGCAAATCGAATTGATTTGACATTATTTTCCCCCTTTCTTTCAACTTTTCCCAGACACTCCTCAACTGGTGTAAATTTCCTAGGCATGTCACAGATACTCAAGCATCCATTCTCAAATTTCTGTTTCTTATGACTTTCTGAAAATTCTTTCCTGGGAGTGCAACTATTTCTCTGATGGCCATTAAAATGAAATAACTCTTGGCAAAACAGTGAACTAGGTGGATGATTGGTGGAAAGATGTGTGTGTTCAATAGTACGGAAGTAATCCCTCTTGGATCCCCTTCCTTCACTTGGAAGGGAGAGAGCGGTTAGTACTGATTGAGAGCCGCCCTGGTTGATATTTTCTTTAGTCTTCTGAAGGTTTTCACCATTAGTTTTTGCTTGAATGACATCTTGGCCAATTCCTTCAGCATGGCTATGTTGCTGGATGGGAATGTATCCATCTATACATCTTCTCTGGCATAAATCTGAAATACCATTTTCTACATGTCTCCTTGTGACATGCAAATGCATGTCTTTTGTTGTAACAAATGGGGCTGCAGATGGTTGGCTTTCTGGCAGTAATGCACAGTTATTTGGAATATAGTTCATGGAAGGGGTAGGGTTACTCATAGTTCCTGGTATCTGGTTTTCTACCATCAATTCATTCTGTAGGCCCATTGGCTCAGCTGGCTTTGTTTTAACAACCTGGTTAGTTCCAGTGCCCATATGTGTCCCTTGAGAGTCAAAAGTCAAATCAATAGTTCTCTTGTTCCCTTGTTGCAACTCCTCTTGCTGACCAACTGTGTTGCATTGGTTTTCATCCATGGTGTTTTCCAAACCAAAATCTAGAACTCTCCTGCATGATTTTGCAACTTTTCCAGAATTAGGGTCTGTTGTTTCCCTTGTAACATCTGACACTTGACTTGGGGATTCCTTTGGGACATTCTTTCTTACATATTTCCTCTTTGGTGGCGGGTTCTCCTTAGACTCTGTTTTCTTTGGAGTTGCAGGCTTTGGAGTCCTTTTGGGCTTGCCTTCTCTGATTACCTTAGGCCTGTGTTTTCTTCGCTTGGGTGGTTTCTGCTGTGGTGTCTTGTTTAGATCAATCCCTCTGTCACCTTCCCAGTTAGAATCTTTGTTTTCTTTGTATGGTGTAGAAATGGCTGCAGATGATGACTCCACAATGTTCTGCAAGAGTTCGTCACCATGTTTTTGAATTGCTTCATCTCCTATAGACATAACTAATTTCACTTCCTTGTCCTTTTCCACGCTAGCACTTTCATCTGTCAAGGATTTCAGTATTGCAGAAAGCTCATTGTTCTCCACATTGTTGGCATGATCTGTTGTGAATGGGTGTTGGCTGGCAATACATGAGGCAGCATCTGCTTCTGTTCTTGGTGAGGAGTTTAGATCATAGCTTGGTAGGAATTGTACGGGGAAACCATCTGCTCAGAAAAGCAGTTTTTTTCTGTCAAGTAGTTTCAACAATAAAGGGATTTTGTAATTGTATGTTCATTAAGATATTCCGTCGCTTGGACTTATAATTAATTATGATTTCAAGACGATTTACAATGTAGTACGGCACACCCAAGTGATGAATATTTCACCTTTGTCGATTTTTCATTTTCAAATGAATTCAATAAGATTGAAACATTTCATACATTGCTTATTGCTATCTATCTTTTGACTTTGGCCGTTGTTTGGTGTAAGGGTAAAAGTTTTAGGCTTTCAAGTGCGACTAGCCACTGCATTTTGATAGGCAACTACCACATCTAAGTTTAAGTCTGTAGACTTTAGGGAGGGTAATACTAACAAATCAACAGTATCTATAATGGTATTCAGAACGCTCTGTTCTGTTTTTGCCCTTTTGTTTTTTTTTATTAACATCATGCAATAAACATCAAATTGTTCCTTTTAGATAATGTATTTAATTCTATCTGTTTTCTTTGGTTCCATATTGTTTGTTTCTTTCTTTTTTGGTCAGAATTTTTGCATCTTTTAAACTACATCAGGAGACATATATCATAAACAATTACAGTGCATACAGATCATTTCCTCAAACTATAGATTTTATCAATGAAATTTTAGAAGAATAGATAATAACACTTACTGTTTCGAACAATTTTTTATGGAAAATCTTAGTTGCATTTGCATATATAATAGAAATATCATAACCGAGTTAAAGTACTTACTCTGGCATATCAAGGATGAGCTGTCACCATTGCTCAATGGGTTTGAACTTGAGCAGTGATTTTGGTTAGTAAATAACCAATGAACTGAGTTGGAATCTCCCTGACATGTGTCAACTTGAGAAGGAAAATCCATAGCCAAGGACCTGCTCATCACTGTACTTGAAGAATATGAACCATTGCTGCAATTTTGGTTGATTAGCAAGGAATGGCCCGAGTTGTTTCCTTGGTTGCCCAATTGAGGATGCAACTTAGGAATTAGAGGTGTGTTCACAGCTATGTCCACACTTCTGCTCAGATTCCTGTTTGCAGAGGCAACAAAAGCTGCCTTATCATGCTGCAGTTGGGTAATTGGATTATTGTTCCAACTTGCATTGTCAGGGCGGAGCAACTGTGTGAAGGAGCCTGTACTGTAGGAGCACGCAACGTGATTAATCATATGATTTTTCTCAGCCAGACTTCCATCATAACCATTATGCCCTCCATTTCTCTGTAGTTGTCCATTTGGGCTAATCGTTTGAGTCATGTCATTGTAGCTAGCCCCCATTTGTACATGCTCCCTTGAAATTCCAGTTTGTTGCCAATTTGCTCCTTGCAGGTAGTTCCCAAGGGGGTTGACTGGGATCGGAATCGGATGACACTTCAGTGGAATTGGCTTCTCCGGAGTTGCCGGTACCCAAGAATCCATGAAGCGGAAATCCTCATCCTGGGGAAGCAAAAATCCCCCTCCAAACTTCATCCTTGAGCCCTTACAATTTACAAACTATCTAAGTCTCTTTTTCACTTCTCTGTTTCATTAATCTCTATTGCTGATTGTAACACTCTGGTCTCCCTGTAACAGATTTGTTTTGCGGAAAAAAACCAGAATCAGAAAACCCCTATGTTGCTTATCCCCATTGCAAGAACTCACCGTGCCGAAACGCACAAATACTTTCCTCACAATAACAACTCCGACCTAACATGTAATGCATAAATTAATATACATTGAAGAAAAAATCTTTCCTTTCAGATAGGAAAAAGCAGAATAGCATCTCTGTAATTAATGCTGAAAATCATCTACAGCAGATATTTCTCAACAACTAAAGGCCAGCCATGTTTTGTGCACTGGAAAACATGAATGGCAAGAGAGGCGAAATTAAAGCAGGAATATCCACAGTAACTACTGAGAAATAAAACATCTTCTGAATCTGTGTAAATTGACTTATTTAACTTTTGGGTTTAATGGCAAAGATTATGGGAGAGCAAATGATAATATCTTGAGAGAATCTTCTTCTGATATGAATGAAATGTAACAACAAATAACAGGCTTTGGTCAATGGTATGCATGAGTTAAGTGAATGACCAACAGAAACGGTAAAATGCATTTGTTCGCAGGCAGCTCAGCTCGCCGATCCGGCTGTGACCAGAAATTGACATGAAAAAAATGAAGATGAAGAAGAACAAGAAACCCTCATAAATCCTAATTAAATTGTTACCCAAAACCAAGCCCTGATTGCAATTAGCTAGAGAATTGAGCTCAACTGATGATAAGGAAGGAACCCAAACAATCAGTGAGCAGAGAGACAGAGAGAGAAACAAAAATACTCTGAGTCACCCCCTACCTACCTCCATTTCAGACCCTTATCAGTGCATTTGCAGACCAGTGAGCCATTGATGAAAGCATTCAATTCCTCCATCATTTGGTAGGTGACCATTTCAGAGCCCCACCCCCACCAGAGGCCTTCCACAGAAAGACCCGCAAGCGAATTTGCAGAGCAAACAATTTCTTCTCACCATCATCAACTAGTATTCTTCACAAGTTGAGAGCTTGAGATTGAGATTGGTGGAGAATCTGTGAGACTCTCTATCTCTCTCAATCACTCTTTCTCTCTCTCTTTCTCTCCCTCACTAGAGAGCTAGCTCTGCTTTGGTCGACCCCCTCCTCCCTCTCTCTCTTCGGCTCTATTTATTTGGACAAAACTACCCTCAAACGAAAAATGAAGCAAAGCACAGAGGAAGAGTTGACAAGGGTTAGTATTGTAAAAAAAGCCAAAGAAAGAAAGAATAAAAAGCTCCAGCTAACCCACCCAAGCGTTCTGAAGAAGTCTTCGTCTCCGTCTTCGTCTTCGTCCTCTTCTTCACTGGTTTCTCAACCTGATTTAATTCTGGAATATACGCAAATGAATACAGTTGGCAATTTTGCATTGGCAGCAATCAACAATATTTGTAAAATTATAATTTAGGAATTCTGAAATTTTAATGTTAAGGTTGGCTTTCGTTTTCGTGCATAATTGTTGGGGAACAGGTTGGAAATTAATGCTGTGTTTCCAGATTTTAATTCTATTTACTCTTAACTTCAGTTTTGAAATTCATCAATTGTTCTAGTTCAACTTTAATAGAGTGGTACCCCCCACTTTAGAAAAACTTATATGAAATGGATATAACATTGTTTTGATATCCTGTCAATCGCTCTCTGAAATGGATATAACATTGTTTTGATATCCTGTCAATTACTATTTATTATGTGAAAAATTATCACACGTGACATAATGTGATTGATCATAAATAGCAAAATAATGTTATTCCCATTTTATGGTAAGTGTTTCTCTCCATTCGGAGTAGCTAGCTTTTGAGATGAAACGGTTTCTAATTCTTATCTTTAGAAAACTTTGTAACAGAACTGAAAACTTGAGTTAATTGGACTCGAAAATTAATTTGTATTTGGACTTTTTTCATTTGGTCCTCATGCTTATTGAACTTTCACATGTAGTATTTACAACGCACACTCACATTGCATTAAAACTCCAACTCTAATGGTTCTATTTTTTGAGAGAATCTCGACAGTACGAGAGAAATTTTTATTAATCAATGGTTCTCATTTTTTAAAATTGAACCATACAAAAATCTTGACGAGACAAAAGGGAATACGTTCAACGATGAGAAATTTATCTATGACCTGCATGAATCAAGTGGAAACGTTTACAAAAATGGTAAAATGTATTTGAGCACATGCACTCAGCTCACTGGTCCAATTGTCCTCTTTTGCAGCTCAGCTCACTGGTCCAATTGTCCTTCTTTTTGTGTGGTCGAAACTGGTTCAGTTGTCAGTGGGCACACTCTTGTATTATAGAAAGTGGGCACACTCTTGTACTATAGAAGGTGTAAGTGGCTAAAGTGGTCGTTAGTGATTTTAGCGTTTGTTGGCCAATGGGGGATAATATGAGTTTACACTTTTGCATCATCTTCAAGAGATAAGAAAAAATTTTAAGTGTTACAAAACAAATAAGACATTGTTACGTCAAATTGACATCGAAGAATGATGATTTATGTTATTAGTGGTAATAATGTTTTTGTTGTTTCGACAAATTTTTTTTTTTGGGTCTCGCATGATTTGGTTGTATGAAGTTCATTAAATAGTTTCTAAAAATAATTAATGATTGCATACTTTCTTACCAATTACAGTTTGACATGTGTGTAGAGATTTTTCTTCTTAAGTTTTTGATGCATTATTTTTACATATGTGTGTAAACTGTGATTTGCAGAAAGTATAAATGCCTCCTTATAATAAAAAAGGGAAGCAGTATCTTTTTAAAAATACTTATCTTATATGTCCTGTCATATAATAGGAATAAAAATCTTAGCATGCATATCGTTGTATCGTACACGAAAAGCATATTACCATTTATAACAACTTTTTTGTGGGTCTCACGTGATTCGGTGGTATAAAATTCATTTTATATATAGAAATAGTTTCCATAAACAATTAATTATTGCATTTTTAAAATACTTATCTGATATGTCTTGCCAGATAATGAGAATTAATAATCTTAGAATGTATATCGTTTTGTATTACCATTTATAATCACATCTGTATACAATCCAAGATTTGTGTACGGATATGAGAAAATTTGTTGGTTTAATATTTATTACAAAATGTAAATGCTTTATATTTAAGTTGTCTAGAAAATAAGTAGAATAGTTTAGGATTGTTGGTTATGATTTAAGGAAAGGGTGCTCGAATCCTAGTTAAAATGGAGCGCTTGAATAACTTGGCACAATAAATTGGTATGCCGATCAAGTAACATCCTTTTCCTTGTCTCCCAACTCATTAAGAAGTGAGTTTTGAGAAACAAATCTTCTTAAATAACCAAATAACATCTTATTAAGAAGTGTTACAATCTTTTTACATAATCAAGTAAATGTGAGGTTAGTACTTAGTACTGTGAGAATTAAAACACACAAGTGAAATATATATTTTCCTTTATATTTATTTATTTCAGTATTAATTAGGCAGGGATAAACTTAAATGAGCATTGTTATCTCCATTAACGAACCCTAAAATTAATCGAAAGACACTCTACTACCAAACTATTTATTGAATTACTAATTTATTCTAATATAAATTGATTAAAAAGGATATATTGAAAAATTAATAAATACACCCTACTGACCATATTCAACCCTAATCAAACGTAAAGAAACTGTAATTGAGCCACAACAATTTTGGATGAATCATCGAGTGGTTGAGGATGTTGATGTTGAGGACTTTGAAACATATAACTCCATAGTCCCTTCTGCTGTTGACATCTGATGCATGTCGACTTTTGACTCGGGAATGCAAAGTCATTTCACGGCAAGAATTTCATGCAGTCTTGTCTTCTGGGTCTCTGAGGTCTTCTTCTAGTCAATCTCACGGAGTGAGTTCATCTGCTTTTTGGCTTCCCATTGATCTGTTAATAGCACCACATGGCACAATGCATTTTTAGGTTTATGGATTGCAGCCCTTCGACTTGTTCAGAGAGTAAGAATTAATGCCGACTAGTTTAGAAATATATATCTTTAAAGATTGATTGATGTCTTGTTGTGTGTTGGAAAGGATGATACACAAGGTGCATGTATATCTCATTCATGTAAATATGAGCCAAAACAATTTTGGATGAATCATCGAGTGGTTGAGGAGGATGTTGAGGAGCTCATAACAATTTTGGATGAATCATCGAGTGGTTGAGGAGGATGTTGAGGAGGGAAACTGTGGTTTTGATCAAACGCCTTTGAAAGGTGTTCAAGTGACTCTTCTAGATCTTGTATGCACAACTCTAAATGTTGCAATTGGGTTTGTGTATTTTCAATAATGTTATCAAATTCTTTTGTCTTGTGATCAACAATTGAGTGCAATGCTGAATCCACTATCGCAAATTCATTTGCATATGTTTCTTCTTCTTGTTGATTACATGCTACAACTCTTTTATGGTGCATCAAGTTGGAGACTAGTTGCAACCTGCTTGGCTTTGATTGTGTTTTTGGACCCGAGATAAAAGAAAACATGGATTAGGATTGAGATTAGGGTGTTGTGTGATAAATTGTATTAGGGGGTACCATGGGTATTTTTGATAGTTAAATAGGGTGTACTTAGTTAATTTTACATTTTGATTAAAATATTATGGTGTACTCAGTTAATTTTAGGTTCATTTAGCAGACTCTTTTTTTTTTTTTTTTTATAGGAAGCGATAGGTTTCAATTCCATTCAACTAAAAAGAGTGTGTACAGAAAGTCATGGAAAGAATGGCCTCGTTAAAACCTTCCATTCAATCTCTATTGCTACCTTTTGATGAATGAAATAGGTTTTGCTTCTTATCTTAGAAAAATTCTAACAACGGTGAAACCTGTAATGACAGGACCCGACCCAAATTCCACTTTGGAATCCATGTCGAACCCTGTGCATGTCCAACACCTGGCAGGTGTCGGGCACGAATGTCCAAAATGCCATTTTACCCTAATCCAATATGAAATTTCTTAAAGGCTTGACTTCTACCAGAAAACCGGCAGAGTCTCCCCTGAAAAATGCTCGTTTCCAACAATTTCCACATGTAAAAACGCAATTCTATATCCTCAATCGTTTAGCATGCACATAATAAGTTCACTCACATCAATCCAAAACGGGTTTTAGATCCGTCATAACCACATACACATTTTATTATCATCCATACATTAATAATTGATAAATACATAAGCATTTAATCCTGCCTAAGTTTCAATAGGGCTTTAGGCCCACTGACGTATTCAATTAAACCCAACAAACATACAAAACAGGTTTCGAATCCAATATCCATATCAAACTCCCAAAATATATTCTCTTTCGCAACTGCACCTAGGTTAGTCTAGGTTGCCTACGTACCCTTACTGAGGGATCAAGCCACACGTAGTTCTTCATTCAAGAAAACTAAGTTCAAACCATAAAGTACATGAATTAATATTCCCACACATTTTCTAATATTAAACTCTTCAAACTATAATCCATCAGCTGGAACCAAAGCAAAACATATTGATTGCAAAACAATCTTCAGTCCATCACCAATAAGTACCCAAGATAAAATCATCAATTTCCATTTAAAACATCTCAAATATGAACATAATCTGCACCTAGGTGTACCCTCAATCACAATCCGTCAATTCCCATAAGGCTCCGTCAAATCCACCTAGCAGAACTCAAGGAGATATACTTAGCCTGAGAACGCAATAATCCGTCAATTCCAAGTATCATACATGTTACATCCTCGGAAAACTCGGGGGACACGTGGTCGGCCCAAGAACACATATCCTCACAGAACTTGGGGGACACGTGGTCAGTCGGAGAACGCATATCCTCGTAGAACTCGAGGGACACGTGGTCAACTCGAGAACGCATATCTTCGCAAAACTTGAGGGACACGTGGTAGTCCCGAGAACGCAACTGGGGGGTATTTCTGTGGTGGGTTTGAAAACCATTTTCCGAAACTTATCATAAAATTCTTTTTCCTGAATAGTTTATAAAATCATTTCACAAAAACCATTTATAAATAACGTCCACTCACGTACTTTTCCAAAAATTTTCTGCCATTCATAAATACTTAAATTCATTCAAAGCCATAGACCTGGCAAACGTGTCGTGTTTGCGGGTTTCGTGTCGTGTTCTTGTCAACTCGTTAAAAAAGCAAATAGACCTGACCCGACCCATTAAACTAATGGGTGGGAAATATTAAACCCAAACCCGACCCGTTCAAATTCGCGAAAACCCGACCCGACCCATTAAGACTAATGAGTTATTTTTTTGCTCATTTCACGCGCTTCACCCATTTAAAAAAAAAGACTATATTTGTTAATAAATTGTTAAATGAAAACACAAATTAGACAATTCTTTGTGATAAAAGAATAATATATTAAGTATTTGAGAATAATTAAAATAATAATATGGAGTGAAAGGAGGATGCTATTGGTGAGGTTAGATTGTATTTATAATTAATATCAAAATAATCCTAGGAATTTAAGTAATTAATCAACAATGTAGAATAATAAGAAAATAAACAAAATAATAATATGGAATGAGAGATGTATTGGGGTAGATTGTATTTGTAATCAAAAGTAAATTAATCTTAGAGATTTAAGTAATTAATCAACAATATAAAATAGTAAGAACATAAATAAAATAATAATTTGGAATGATAGGAGCATGCCATTGGTGGGGTTAGATAGGGATTTTATAATGTAAATTTACAAAAATACCCCTGCTCTTAACAGGTTAACGGGTTATTCGCGAAAAATACTAAAACTACCCGTTAAGATAACGGGTGCTTAATGGGTTCACCCGTTATCAACCCGACCCAATAAGGCCAACCCAAATACTGATAATTTCGTGCGAATTCGTGTCGTGTTAACGTGTCGTGTACAATATTGCCAGGTCTAAGCTGAATAATAAAAAAATATAAATATGTCCTACTTAAAAATAAAATTGACAATTAAATCCTCCATGAAATTTAATAAATTTAATATAGCATGAAAACTATTTTTAGAATAAAAGTCCATTCACCATTACAACTTCCTCTTCGACCTCAACAAAGTCGACACTGCCCACTATCCAGGTCAACTGGGCTCGTAAGGCCCACGACCTCAAATTTGTTATATGACAATTCCTATTGATCCATAACCATAAGTTAAACCCATCCTAGAAGTCTTGTAACGATCCAACGGTCGGTTTGACCTCGATTACAGAACTTGACCAATTGGGCATGCAGGGCCCACCACCTCCGATTTCATATCGAAACGTTCCTATAAGTCCAACAAGGTCTACCTATCAAGTCCCGAGAGTCTGGTCTCGATCGAGCGGTCGGATCGCTCTCGATCACATGATCAGACAGTAACTAGTTTACCCAACCTTAGAATCATTGATTCGGAGTATCCGGGACTCCGATTCTCAATCCATAAATTCCTACCTGATCCTAAAGGTATGGGGAACGACATATTTGAAAATGGGACCGATCGGAAGGTCCGAACCTGTAGAACTCGGATATCGCCTAATAGGCGTAATATCCGTTCCATAGTCAAACGGCAACCAATCCTTAATCCGAGCATACCGTTGCACTCGGGGCGACGTGGGGAACATTTTAGAACTCTCCGGTTTTACTTGATTCCACCTATTTATGGTGTTGTAGAGATGCACTAACATACTTGAAGAAAAGATTATGTTTGCCCAATCAAGCTTCCTGCAGCTAGCCTCCTAATGGAAAGATCGTGTTTGTACTTTTTGTTTTCATCGGAATGCCTGTTGATGTTATTTGTATTGAACAAAGAAAATCATTCAGAAATTGTTTCAATTAAAATGAAACAAATTTGTTTTGTTGTTATTCTATAATATCATAGTTAAGTTTTGTGTTATATGAATGAGTGTCTTGGATGAGTTTGCTAGTACTGAAACAGTGGAACAAACTATCCTATGCCATTGAAGTTCATAATGTGAAAGAGAAAACACAGAGAAACTGCCACACTATGAACTGAATTAAGTTTTCATTACTAAGATAAAATAAACTTGATAATATCGAGTATTCATTACAAAAGGGAAAATCAATTATGTACAACACCCATTATAGCAAGTGAGCTCATCATCCCTATACAAATCACCAACCCAAAAAAAACCATCCTATTATAGAGAAGAAAAGAAAAGAAAAATCAGAATAGAAGATACCATATTGTTTGCTAAAAATGGTACATATTCTGCAATAGTGTCCCCACCACTGATACTTCCCTTTGTAGAGACTCGAGTGCAATCCAAGGAAGCTTCATCCTTATGGGGGCAACAACAACAGCAAAAGGTAACTCAACAACTGATTTCACAGTTCATTATAGGAAGCCTCGTCCTTAGGTAGCAGTAGAAGCAAAATTCTATTATCTCATGCACAAATTCCAGACTTAATGCTAAATACCAACTGCTAACGAAAGAGAGACCATATACACTTCATCTCATTCAGACGAGAGACCATATACACTTCACCTCTTGTAGCATATCTGCTAACAAAATCCTTCAGCAAATTCTCAAGAGCTACAGATGAAAATAAATAAATAGAAAATTTAAGCATCAACGAATAGCAATCTTTAGTAGTGATGGATATTAATATACATGTACTTGTAAATATAATGAATCATGTGTAACATAACCTCAGGTGTAATTGTTCCTTATTGATTTGGCAAACTTCATTGGATTTAGGATTGCATTGTGTTTGTACCATAATCAACCGAGCACATTCGACACTGAGATATTGGCGCCCTATTAATCCCACAACCTACCAACGGTAAGGCACTCCCTGAAAACCCCTGAGACGCTGATAACGTCACCGTGACCTCAGCTACCGAAGACACATTCCTCCGATGCAGTGATTGCCTGCCGAAGGTAATCGCCAAAGCTTTAGATGACAGAACGTAAGCCTTGGACACATGTCACTCCCACAGTGATTTGCACAAAGTCCCGCATTGAAACTTTGTGCAAAACTCTCACCCTCATTCCTCTATAAAAGGGGAATGGTGCCCAGTTAAAAAGGTAACTACTATTCAACCGTACTGTTACTCTGCTGACTTAAGTATTGGAGAGCATTCGGCTGGTACCACACCGGTGCCCGAAGGAGAATCAAACACATTACGCATGGATAACCTATTTTTCATGTACTTGTACACATAAATCATTTTGCGTCAAACACATGCTTCTTCCTATCCAAAATAACATCAAAACTTCATTTTAAGTATTGAAGGACATAAAATAAACCAAAAACATACTTTCAAGACCTTGTTTTTTTGTCGGAATCAAGTTTCATTAATAGAAAGGCAATACCAATTACATGATAGTGGAACTCAAAAAAATGAGTCCAAACAAATGCAACAATAAAACCCCACTAGAAATAAAACTCAAACATGGATAAAGTCTACTTCGCATAAAGCCAGAGCCCAAAACCCAAAACTGGCATAAAGCCAGAGCCAACCAAAAGCAGAAACACCACCAAACTTCAAAGCAGTATTGTCGTTGCCTGCATGAAGACCAAGACATCGCTACCATGACTAATGATGAGTGAAAGAACTACAAACACAAAACAAATACAAAAACCAAAAATCTGAAAATCCCTCGCAATACATAAACCAACCATCAAAGACTCATTAACTCATTCAAAAATGAAACAACCAAAACACCAAGAAGGAAACAACAGCCAATCCAAGAACAAACCCTAGAAAACACTTCCCAAAGCCATAGAAACCAACATCCTAAGCATGGAAGGAGTTGGTAACAACCTCATAGTAGAAGGAGGTGGTGCAAGCACCTGAACAATAGCTCTACACATCTTCCGAAAGGGACACGAAAAATCGTGTTTCGGATTAGTGGCTGCAACCCATGACAGGGGTTGCATTTGTATCTTATTTTCCGTTAATTTTTACAGTTCATCTTTTACTGTTCTCAAAACCATCAACATCTAGCAAGGTAAGGAAAGGAGCAAGGATTGTAAAGAAGAGTTATCTGATGTTGGAGTAGGATTTCTTACAAGAAGAAATGTAATTAATTCCTTGCACACCAAGGATTCCCATATTAATTGTGTTGAACGTGAAATTTTCACACATAAAAAAAAAAAAAAATCAGCCAAGAATTTGACTTGGGATATAATTGAAATTGTTGCCCCTCCAATCTTATCAAGGAAAAAAATAAAAATAAAAATAAAAGAGATGTGTTTTGTTAGATATCAAACACCAAGAGATAAATATCTCAGTTGAGAAGTGGTCATTCACTTGAATTCAAACTCGCCATTCCATAGCCTTTATAAAGGACATGATGCTGAGAAGAGGAGGAGAGCATACAAGAGCAGAGAAATTGCTGATAGATTTCTCCCAAGAGCAACAAGCACGAGGTAAAGAAATTCGATATGAATTTCTTTGTTCGTTGTTCTTAAATGCAGTAAGACAGTGAGATTTCTCTCACAAATGCCTTGAGCATCCAAAGCCACAAACAAACAGCGAAGGAAGAATAGCCGATGATGTGGGGGAGAATCCACCATGAAGTCAAAAGCAAAAGGGGAGGCTACTGGAGAATTTTTACAGAAAGGGAGGAGACAGAGGATCAACCAAAAGTCTGCAGAGATTCAAAAATGAGGCTCAACACCTCTACTCCCTGCAAAGACAGAAGCAATCAAAGATACATGTTGCATTTGCAACAAAGCTCCTCTCTTGAAATCCTACATGCTTGGGCATAAAACCCGGAAGTCAATAACGCTCTACCGAGAAAATGTTTATGTTTTGCCGAGCGAACCTCCATGCTTGGGTATAAAACCCGCAAATCAAACAAATGGATGGCAATCCATATTGGGTGGCAACCCACAAATCATTATGGGGTCAAACCCACAAATTAAACTCTATGGATGATGAATCCATTATGGGGTTAAACCCATCACAAACAACAGTCAATTGATGATATTCTTGCTGCCAGCAAACAAGAGGAAATCATGCATTTTATCTGGTTTCCGCACCATGGTTAAGGCACATAAATATCATTAGAAAGTCTCAAACAAACAACATAAAGCTGTGAGATTTTTGTGATGACAATGATCCACCAGCAAGAAAAATGCTAGTTCCCTTTGCTGACTGATGGCAGTAAAGAAATCATAAAGAAGAGCTCAATTGCTCAATTGCTACTCGTCAGATGGGGTGGTGGAGGCAAGGCTCAAGACAACCAACTTTTTTAAACTGCTGATGTTGCTATAGCAATTAAAAAGGGGGAGTGAAGTATAAGTTTTGGAATTGCTAAATTCATATTTGCTCCACTAAATCACATACATGAGACCAAGAGGAATGATGGATGATTAAGCCTTCTCCATTATGTGCGGGCAGTTTTGAAAGCCAACTCAAATGACAAAGCAAGTAATACGATTGGTGAACAGCTGTTTATAAAATAGCTTAAACACCACTTCACCTAATGTGGCATTCAAGTGATCCCAAATACAAGGCTTAGGGGGTCCAATTTATTCCAATTGCTGTTGTTAAAATAAATAAATAAAACTAAAAAGAGGTGATGTAGGCTCGGTTCTACCAATTAAAGAAAAAAATTAATTCATATTTGCTTTGCCAAGACCAGGAATGATGAAAGCAAATAAAAAATTGTAGAGAAAGCTCTTGTGGTGATTAATCCACCACGTGAAAGATCAAAAGGAAAGAAGCAGCACGGTGCCTTCCTTTTATGATACAGCATGTCTCAAAATTTCACAGGCCCACATACTCAAGGCAAGTTCGAGAAAGCCAAAACACGAAGTCTTCACTTCTGGAAGGATCTCCATCTAAAGTCCGTTTACAATAGTGTAGTTCTGCTCAAATTCAAAGCCGAGTCAATCAGGGACTGCCAAATCAGTTGAAGTGGGCTTCATGGGTTTGTTGTACAAAGTCACAAAGACTACGCAACAAGTCCGAGAGCCCAAAACATTAAGTCTAAGTTATGCCTATTAAAATATTGGGCTATCAAGTGAAAGCAAATATCTCAAGACCCGACGTCTCCAATCTCGCATCTCAAGATTTGATGGCATTAAATACGATGAACTTATTCCATTACAAGTCTCAAGCTCAATGGAGTTGTCCATTAAAAATCCGATTGGCAAACAATTGGTGAGTTCTTAAATTCACAAATCATGGATTAGTGGGTTCAAATCCAAAGCGCCCATTAATTCCCAAGGCAGCACATTAAAGCTCATGAAGTGTTGTAAAATCACATCAAAAGCAACAGTGGTGTAAAACCACATCAAAAGCCTAAGTGGTACATAACCACTTCAAAAGCCCCACAAAGAAATGTGAGAATCAATCACTATGGCAAAGAAGCTATTCAGAGTGGAGTGCCAATTGACTCAACCATGCTGTGACGATGACTCCAGTCCAAATAAATGATTGGTCATGCTCCAAGCATCAAGCTCACTCTAAAAAAAAATACCAAAGGATGATCAATATGGATTAACGAGTTTGTCAATCACAAGAACCCATTAATTCCAAATCCTCCAAATCGTGCATGGATCAAAATGCATGTGTCAATGATCAAATTAAATTAGTGGGTTCATCAAAATTTTGCCCATTAGTTTTCTTTGACATTGACAATGAAAAGATGGTACAAAACCATTCCAAATTTTCTCATGGGTCATCTACCCATGCAAATTTCAATGAGATCAAATTCAAATCTCTCAAACACAAATTCTCAATTAGTGGGCCACACTTATCCACATTAATTTCCAAATTTTGGAACTACATCAGTTTGATCCCGTCAAGGGTACGTAGGCAGTCTAGCATCCCACTAGACACAACCGCAACCAAATTTGAATCTCTAGTTTATTCTAACTAAATTCGCCCAAACACTTTCCCAAATGCAAATGTCAATTGTAGAAAATTAGCGGGTTCATCAAAATTACTCATTATTTTTCTTGGACATTGACAATAAGAAAAATGGTATAAAACCATCCAATTTTTCCCTTGGATCATCTACCCATGCAAATGTCAATGAGATTAAATTCAAATCTCTCAACACACGAATTCTAAATTAGTGGGCCACACTTACCCATTAATTTCCACACAAATAAATTCCGAACTACGTTGGTTTGATCCCTGGTTCAGCTAAATTCACCCAAACACTTTTCAATCAAATTCATTCAAATCCCCTTTGCAATGAGTCATTCATTCATTGCAATTCTTTGAATTACAAGTGGCTTGATTCCGGCAAGGGATACGTAGCCACCCCAAGGTTCGACTTGGGAGTAGCTGCAAAATCAAACACACACATTTTGTTTCTTTATGATGGAATCAAAGGGTATTCCCTTGAAGCAAGGGATTGTAATTAAGAGATACCGAGTTTCAAATGGGTCGAACCTAAAATAATAAAACCTTATTATTTAAATAGTGGTGGTGAAATTATGTTGGGAAGATAACATTTTTGTTCAACAAATTGCAATTAATTTTCCTTTTATTTATGATTTCCTAGCTTAAATAGAATTAGGAGTTATTGCTTTCCTTGGTCTTCAAGGTTTTATTGTAATATAAATATAATCTCCTACAAGGAGAAGAACACAGAAAATTCCCACAAACAATATTCTCTCATATTTTAGCATGGTATCAGATCGGGGATCTTGTGATTGCTGTTAAACCCTAGCTAAACACACGTGGAGCCTGCCATGGGGATCACGATCTGATTATCCCCCATGGAGGTAGCACCACCGATTACTCTACCACCCAGACCCAGAAACTAAAAGAATTGAAGACCTAGATGACCCAATTTTTGAAGATCAATAATCAGACCCCGACCAAGAACCTTGAAGAATTGACGACCGAGATGACCCAGTTTTTTCAGATACAAAGCAAGGCCTCGACCCCCAACCCCGACCTCGATTTTAGAAGAATTGATAGCAAGATTGACACAGTTACTAAAAAGACCCCGGCCCACATCCAAACTCCGACTCATACTCAAACTGAGATACTGAACAAGACTTATTTCCTGACCCAGACCGTGAATCAGACTCATACCCAGATTACGACTCAGATTCAGACCCAGATACTGACCAAGACTCAGATCCCGACCCAGATCCCGAATCATACTCACACCCAAATCCTGACTCAGATCCAGACCCAGATACGGACCCAGACTGTACCATATAAACCTTCCACTGCACATATTATGACTTCCCGAACAAAGATCCAGACAAATGGAATAGATTGCACGTACTGTGGTGATTCGAGACAAACTCGTTAGGCTTGTTTCAAATTAAATGGTTACCCCAACTGGTTGGATGAACTGAAGATCGAAAATGACTTGATTCCATGGGATGAATCATTGACTCCGGCGCAACCGATCATATGACGTTTGATCCTAATGATATTCCGAGTACCACCCAACCGAGACGAACTAGTATTGCTAACGCCAATGGAGTTACTTATTCTGTGACATGGGCTAACACTATTGCTCTCTCATTGCCTAATACTTTACTTGTTCCATCTCTATCCAAAAAGTTGATGTCAGTTGGTCAGGTTACTGGACAATTGAATTGTTGTAGACTAATCTTCCCAGCTTTTTGTTTGCTTCAAGATATTGACACTAAGGAGATTATTGGTCGTGGTACTAAGAGAGTGAAGCTATATTATGTCGATGACTTCAGTACAGGCATGGCTAACAATGTGACGCATTCCTCCAATAACAAACAAAGACAAATCTGGATGTGGCACCGTTGATTGGGACATCCATCCTTTAGTTATATGAAACATATTCTACCAGAATTATTCTCAAATTTCAAGGATTTCGACTTCAAATGTGACACTTGCATTTTGGCCAAGAGTTACCATGTGCCCTATCTATTCAGTACGAGTAAGAGAACTACTCCGTTTACATTAATTCACTCTAATATCTGGGGACCCTCACCTATAATTGCTCATTCTGGCTTTCGATGGTTTGTGACGTTTGTGGATAATTGTACTCGCATGACATGGCTCTCCATGATGAAGATTAAAGTGAAGTGTTTACTATGTTTTAGTCTTTCCACAAACAGATTGAAACCCAATTCTCTGCCAAGATCCAGACCTTCATTCTGACAATGGGGCAGAGTATGTCAACCATGACTTTCAGACGTATGGCACTATCCATGAGATGACTTGCCCTCAAACACCGTAATAGAATGACTTTGTGGAACGGCAAAGTCGACATCTCCTTGAAAAAGCTTGAGCACTTTTGATTGCGGCTCATGTTGCTCGCCACAATTGGGATGAAGCCATTGTCACGACCATTTATTTTCTCAGACGTATGCCTTCTTGTGTCTTGGACTTTCATACTTTGGTCCAAGTGCTCACTCAACACGGCCCTTGCCCTTTCTCTTGATGCTCACACCACGAGTATTTGGATGCATGGCATATGTTCATCTTCATAAAAATAAGTGAAGTAAACTTGACCCTTGTGCACTTCGGTGTGTTTTTGTTGTTATGCCACTCATCAGAAGGGCTATCAGTGCTATCATCCTCCTACTCGACGTACCTATGCTACTTTGGATGTTACTTTTTTGGAGTTTGAGACATTCTTTCCTGGCCGGGTATCCAATTCTCCATTTCATGGGCATACACGAAGTGAAGTCTAGACGAAAACGACCGATCATTCTATCCCTAATGACCAGTTACTTGACCAGTGGAGAATATATGCTCTTGGTATAAAACGACTGGTCACAGTAAGGAATGTGACCGATCACCTGAACCTGAAGCTTCTAATTTGATGCCTATGTCTTCTGACAAGGAAGAGTAACCTGAACAACCTAAAGACCCCCTTCTCTTACTATAGTTCCAGATGACCAATCTCCTGAGAATAGCCATGAGGTAAATATTCCTATCACTCCTGTAAATTTAGTTGATGATTCTATTGAATACCAATTACCTTCCAGGTCGAATTGTGGAAAACCACCAAACCTGTATTCTCCTGATATTGGCAAGTCGTCAAAGTATCCAACTGCCAATCATGTGTCCACTTCAAAATTGTCCGAACCATTGAAGGATTTTGTGCATTAGTTGTCTACTATTCACATTCCTACTAAGTTGACTGAGGCACTAAGAGATCCGAAGTGGACTCAAGCAATGAAGGAAGAAGTGAATGCTCTGGTTGAAAATCAGACGTGGACACTGTAGACATTACCGCTAGGAAAAAGAACAGTTGGATGTAAGTGAGTGTTCAGTGTCAAACACAATGCCGATGGGTGAATTGAAAGATACAAGGCCAGAGTTGTGGTAAAGGGGTACAAACAGACCTACGACATCGACTATGAAGAGAACTTTGCTCCCGTAATAAAACTTAACATTGTCAGAGTGCTACTATCTCTTGCAGCTAAGCTAGATTAGCAACTCCACCAGTTTGATGTAAAGAATGCTTTCTTGCATGGAGAACTCATAGAATAAGTGTACATGACGTTCCACCTGGATATACAACATCTACTCAGACTAGTGTGGTATGCAAGTAACGAAAAGCACTATATGGTTTGAAACAGTCACCACGATCATGGTTTGGAAGATTCACTTTGGCAATGAAGAATTATGGTTTCAAGCAGAGCAACTCAAATCTTGCTCTGTTCTTGAAACATCAAGAAGGAAAGTTAACGACTCTAATAATCTATGATAATGACATGATTATTATTGGGAATGATGAACACGAGATCTCTCAGCTACAAGACAACTTGGCAATGGAGTTGAGATGAAGAACCTCAGTGGACTCAAGTACTTCTTGGACATTGAGGTTGCTCGATCAAAACAAGACATATTTCTTTGTCAAATGAAATATGTCTTAGACTTGTTGACAAACATAGGAATGCTATATTGCAAACATATAGACACTCTTATTGTTCAGAATCATCACCTTGGAGAATACCCGGCTCAAGTTCCAACTAACAAAGAAAGATAACAAAGATTAGTCACATACTCGACCAGACATTGCTTATGCGGTGAGCATTGTCAGTCAATCTAGGCTTTCTCCAAGTGAAGATCACATGAATCAGTTCTTTGAATACTTAAATATTTGAAGTATGCACCCGGGAAAGGACTTATGTTCTCAAAACATGGTAATTTGAATATTAATGGTTATACATATGCAGATTGAGCAGGTAGTGTGATAGATAGAAGATCCACATCTGGTTACTTCACATTTGTGTGAGGTAATTTGGTGACATGGAGGAGCAAGAAGTAGAAGGTGGTAGCTCAATCCAATGTAGAAACTGAGTTCAGAGGTATGACTAAAGGAATTTATGCACTCTTTTGGTTAAAAATGTTGCTTACTGAACTTGGGTATGGACTTACATATGTGATGAATCTCTTTTGTGACAACAAGGCTGCAATAGCTATTACACAGAATCCAATTCAACATGATCTCACCAAACATGTTCAAGTGTATAGACACTTTATCAAACAAAAGCTTGAGGCTAAAGAGATTCAGTTTCCTTTTGTCAAGTCCGAAGATCAATTGGCAAACATATTAACAAGGGCAATTTCCAGTAAAGCGTTCCACACGTCATTGGGCAAGTTGGGCATTGGCGACATCTATGCACCAACTTGAGGGAGAGTGTTGGCGTGACTTGTGACTTTCCTTGCACACCAAGGATTCACATATTAATTGTAATTAATTTCCCTTTTATTTCTTATTACCGTGCATAGAATTAGGAGTTATTACTTTCTTTGGCGTTCAAGGTTTTATGGTACTATAAATATCTCCTACAAGGAGAAGAATACACAAAAAAATTCCCACAAACAATATTTTAGCAAGAAATGCTTTCACAAATTCTTCTTGACTAGAGACCGCACACTTCCTAAAGGCTTAATGTAATCCAGGTTTGCAAGAATTGCTTTAGCCAGTGGATGGAAATGATTGCGTACCTCCGCTCAAGCCAATGTTGAGTTTATACAATGACAGGTTTCTTAGCTATCAAGCTCCACTTCCCTAAACCAAATCTAGTTTCAACATTTTGTATGGCTCAACAAAATGAAACATACTACTATAGCTGCCCTTAAGATGCTATCGTTTTCGTTTTTTTTCTTTTAATTTTTTGCTTTAATAGGTTTGATCCTGGACCTTAAAATGCTGTTACAGGTAAAGATTGTCTACTGCCACAAGTTATTCGATTGGATGAAAGGTGAAATAGCAGTAAAGAATCGATCCTCCGAGTTTCTTATTCTGAACTATTTTGTTTCTTAATTGTTACCTGTAAGTGTAACATATCAATTATATATGTTTTCTTCCCAAAGGAAGATAGTTGATTTGGACAATAGGGGACATGGGTATATTAAAATCAACATGATTGCTGAGAAAGAAAGACATTTTATGATGGAAAGCTTTAAATAGCATTGAGTGTAACCTCTCCATGTATATATGTTTCTGCAGACATCTTTAAATCAGCAAGAATAAGTTATACAAATAAGTATCCATCTTTATCTCTAACAGTTTCTCAGTTATTATAATCCGGTCGTATACCATAAACCCCTTTTGCGAGTTTAAAGCGAAAGAAAAAAAAAGAAAGTTGACAAGAATGAAAGAGAGATGAAAATTCCTTGATCACTAAAAAACCCCTTCATATTCCGCAGAACAAAGGACATAATGGTGGAAGATCCCAAGAGGGTTCGTTAGGATCATAAACTGTATCCATATACTCTTGCACTCCATTCATTGCATAGAGGGAAGCTGATATCTGTCTTTCAACTTTCATCCTTTCGAATTCCAGAAACTCCGAATCAGCTTCAGCTGCTGTAGTAGCAGTAGTAGTAGAAGCAGAAGCTGCCTGATGTTTCGGCAAATCAAACACTTGTTGGGCAAATGAGAACCCGTCAACCCCGGTTTGAAATCCACCCCATGAAAGATTGGATGGAGCAGCAGAAGAGCTCAACTCAAATTCCTCATTGCAGTGTCTCAAATCTGGTTTGTAGACATCATCAAACAACTGAGAATCTTGAAACACGTCACTAGAAAGTGAAGTATCGCTGCCACTGCTGGTGGAAGTACAAGTACTTGCACTAGCAGTGCTAATATTAATAGGCATGTACTTGTCACTACTAGTAGTAGAAGATGTGGGAGGATGAGAGGCATTCGTATCATGATCAGCAATACTAGAACTAGTTTGCTCTAATACTTGTTTGCTTGATCCTCCTTTTTTGGTGTTAAGTAGATTTCGGATTCGAGAAGCAAGAGGAGAGTCCAAAGAGACATGTGTAATGAAGTTGGTTCGAGTATTTGAGCCGCGAAGAAGGCAGGCAGCTTCATCGTAAGCTCGAGCAGCTTCTTCGGCAGTCTCAAAGGTTCCAAGCCACATTCTTATCTTCTGTGTGGTGTCTTTGATCTCAGCTACCCATCTCCCTGAAGGCCTTTGCCTCACACCAACAAACTTGTTTGTGTTGTTGCTTCTATTTCTTCCCTTCAACTTTCCCACTTTGCTCATTGGAATTTGGCTCGGCTGTTGGAACTGAAACTCCATTGCAAATTAAATGTGCAAGAAAACAATTAAGATGGTTGGAGATGAGAGATAGAGATGGGTTTGATTTAAGGAAGGATGATCAGAAAATGAATTGGAAGAAGGCACTCTGCCTCTGTATAAGGTAAGGTATATCTTTCAATAGTAGTGGAGAGCTCGTCTTCATCTCCTTGTTTGGTTGTGGTAGGGGATTTATATATTCAAAGGTTTCCTGAGTTTTCTATAAGCAACTGGATGGTTTAGGAGCTCTCTGTCCTTTTCTGTTTGTTATCTTATGAAACATATATTTAATGTTGAATGTAGAAAAATTATCTGTCAGTCAGAGGAGAATTGTATTCTTTTTCCATAAATACCCTTTTGGCATTTGACAAAATAACCGATTATAGTTCCCCATCTCATGCATCACTTGCCATTATTACTCTTAACCACTTAAACAACAAATTCCTCGCCATTATTACTCTTAACTACTTAAACAACAAATCCCTTACAAGTTCTAATATTTTATATCCCAATTAAATTCTAACTTTTTGACCAAAACAAAAAAATGTCACCCTATTTACAAACAAAACAAGAGAAAACAAACTCCTAGTTGCGGAGGGACATTAAGGACATAACACAAAAACAGGGGACGCTACCATTTAAGGCCTTGTAAGGGTAAGGGGGCTCAAACTTTGTCCCCTCTCCTCTCCAAGTCAAGCATTTGACAAAAGAAGTCGTGAATGCACGAAAGGCTGCCACTTGGAGGCACCAAAATACTCTTCTAGATAAGAACAAAAACAAAGGGATTAAACCACATATATGGATCTTTTAAATTTAGGTGAAGACCTAGTCAATATGTTCATGGACAGAATACACAAATATAATATCTTATTGTGTCACCAGACAAACCTTGTTATTTCATCATTATATTATTACTAGATTCTTTCTTATTTTTATCTTTAGTATAATATTGTTTCAATATAATATATATATATATATATATATATATATATATATAATATTGGGTCTCTGTATATACTCTGACGATGATAATGATAATCACCATCATCATCATTAGATATACATAAACCTTCAAACATGGAAGCCCTTTTCATAAGTATGTTATCTATGAGCTACTAATAATCCATAGGAATATTGCCCCAATTCTTTAGAAGACATGCACAATGTAATAGAGCCAAACTAACAAAACAAATGTAGCAATACCAGTCACACGCACAAAACACATCTTATTTGGAATTTGCAGTATAGTGATCGAGACAGTTTATTTCGTAAATTCTTATTCATAAATCAATCATTCATGAAATTAGTAAAATTGAAAATTGCTAATGCATTTGATTTCCATTGCGTTTGTTTGTACAGTTTAGGTGATCAAACACTTTCTATTCTAACTAATCATTTGCATAGACTATCCTTGAAAATAATAAGCAGTTCTCGGAGTATGAGAATATATTGTGAAGTTGGTAAAAATAAATGGCAAATGTCTAACTTATTAATTTGTTAGCACTTGAGTTTTGTGTGTATAATTGTTAGCAATTGTGGGACAACTACCATCCATCATTAGATAACCGGTAACCTCTACTAATGGGGTCTAACCCAATAGAAAATGATATTGACTTGGAAAACTAGTGAGCCTTATGTTCGAGTTCTCATAACACCTTGATAATGTGTGTGAGAAACCTCATGTCCCTTGTAGTTTAGACTATGACTTATATTAATAAAAAATAAGTAACCTCTAATGTTTGGAATCTCACAACAAGACCTTTTGAGAAGAAACACACACCTAGAGTAGATAGGTCGTTATAGCTTTGACCCAACCATATATTGAATCTAGGCAGGCAGTTAAGTTGGACCATATCATTACAACCCCAAAAAGCGAGAGAAACTCTCATATAACGGGAATCACTTTTTGCTATTTTCTGACCAAATGCAATGACAATTAGGATAACTTTTCCATATGTCATATTGTTATTGGTCGGGATAGCAAAACATTGTTATCCCGTTACATATAAGTTTTTTTTTCCGAAAAGGGTCTAAAGGACATGACCCCAAAAGAGTAGTAAAATATTAGAGCCTAGTTTGGGTACACTTGGAACATTACCATCATTCGAGGTGAGGTTGAGCAGACACAGTAAGATGACAACTCAATTGCCCAATAAGTGGAGTAACTAAATTCTTTAGAGGCCACACCCACAAAGGGGGTAACTTAAATGGCGTTGTAACTTGTAAGTAGGAGATCTCAAATTACAGTGAGAGAGGGCTATTGTGATAAAAACAAGACCAAACCAACTCCATTGTTTCACCACTCTAAATATAAATATCAAAATAATAAAACTCTGATCGGGCTTAAAATAGAGTCGCAAGTAGAACTTCTCAAATTACACTTACACCAAGTTCTTTTGTGATAAAATCTTTACATTGAGCCCTTTTGTGATAAAACTCGTCACGTAGATAACAAACAAAAACGAAGAAGGCCAAACAATTTGCCATTGCCACTCTAAACATAACGAGCCAAACTTCCTTCGAATCAAGACCCCCACTTAAATCGTTTAGGCCTCCGCTAGTTGTGACTCACATAACCTCTAACTAATTCCAAATAAGGACTTGGACATTCCCAACATCGTATGTATTGTACGAAGTAACACAAGAACCATTCATGCTATGTTTAGGCCCAAGCAACGTAAATGTAGTCGAGTGCAGTGCAGATAGCAAAAGTAGATGTTCATGGGGGATAAAAAGGGATAAGGATGTGTTGAACAAAGAAACCAAATGTAAAACAAACTTATATTAACCTGTTTTACATTTCAAAAATATAAAGCACCAAAACTGATACAAGATGTCTTTCATCACACACCTTGACCTTTAACATACAAAACTAAAAGCCACAAATGTACACAATCCTTTTGTTGACTTCAGTCTTTTGTAGCTTACGAGTACTGGATCGTCTATAATATGCACACTGTATTGCAAAACTTTCACTATCCCTAACTTTTTTCCTCCACTGACTAAAAAATGCAACAAGGCATTGGCACCAAACCACGCGAAGATAATTATGGAACGCAAAACCAAAAGAATGCACTATCAAAACGCAGACCAGACATCCGCTTCCAAACAATCATGTGCCCACCCAATGAGCTTTCCTGATAAATGAAATCGCATGTCCCACCGATGCAAAGGGAAATATAATGACCAGAAGCAGCACTTTCCACAAACATAAGGCAATGCCAATGCTAAAGAATTATGATGAGAGTATAAATTGCAATGCAAGCTGTTGCTGGGGCTGCAAGGATGACCAGGTTGATTCTAGGGTAGAGGGCGGTAAAGTTTGTTGAAGCTGCCTTAATAGATTAACCATACGACTAGCAGTTTGCTCTGTTGCCAAATCTTTACCAGCGCATAAAACCTACAGCACATTATCCCAATTGAGAGAGAGAGAGAGAGAGAGAGAGAGAGTGGTAAACCTAATAGGTCACAAGAATGAATGAGATAAGTACGTGCATCAGAAAACCACTACATACCTCTGCAAAAACCGCAACTATTTTGGGAAGATATTGATTGTTGGGCCCTAAAAGCTCGCTATCTGACCTGTAAACAATGCAATTACTTTTCATTATACAATCACTTTGGACAATTAAATAGGCACATTGAAGAGTGGAAAATAATACATAACAAAAAAAGACATGCAAACATTTATCCATTAACAATTCAATATTCTCCAAATTCCAGTTTTTTTTTACCTTTCAACCATTGAACATAGCTGGTCATGGACAACCTTGGCCTCAATCAAATCACCTTTAATAGGTAAACAGCTTAACCAGGCAGGGACGAGCTGCCAAACAAAATGGATATGAGAAACAACAGAAAGGCCAATATCAAGTATCCACTACCAGACTTTATATGGTAATAGCTAGATAGGAAAAAAAAACATTATGAGTAATAGTAAGACAAAAAATGTAAAGAATTGCATTGCGAGGAAGTAAATTGCTATTAGAGGTTGAACAAATAGCAGTAGCACATATACAGAACTTCTGACACATAAGCATTTGACTTCACTTCAGAATTGAAATGCCCCAAGGGTAACAATTCGACATCTCAGTTATTTCTTATAAACAGTAAATCAGGAAAGCACTAGCCTATACAATTTGAAAGTAGCCCCAGTAGGCTAATCAGATGCAGCTACCTATTTACAGTTGTGCTGATTTGGGATAGGGTAAAAATACTGGGACCAATCACCATCACCATCACAACCACATTCCTAATACCCTATGTTGCAATTCCTCCAAAGATATCAAAACCCAGAATACAAATCAATTTAGTTGATGGAGGAGGGCCTGTTTGGGATTGCTTTTGTAGGAAGCAATTCTGCTCATAAACGCTTTTATTAGAAGAGCGTTGAAATATTTATTAAAAATCCAGGTGCTTAAGTGCTTCTCCAGTAAGCGCTTTTATGACCCAAAAGAACTTTTAATTTTTTTATGCCAAACATTGTCAGAAGCAATATCGGTTGTTAGAAAGCGCTTTTAGCCATCCCAGAAGGAGTCCCAAACAGGCCTTAAGTAGGCAGCATTAAAGGATTGTTCAGTTTGAACATGACACACTATAAAAAAGATGCATTCATCACTCTGACTGATTATGGTACAGAACAAGCAGTAAGTTAATGGTACACCATTTATGCCTCAAACAATCAATTTTTTGCAGGACGCCATGTACAGACACATCGACGGTAGTAAAAACAAGGAAATGGGCATAGACAAAGTGTCGAATGAAGACAAATCTTGTCAGATACAAGATGAAATTAAAATCCCAATTTTGAAAGGATAGACGAGTATGAAAGATCAGAGTTTTTTTTTTTGAAGAGAAACATACTTTTTATTAAAAAGATAGAAACCGTGGCCAAGAAAGCCACGAACAGACAAGACAAAACAAAATAAGACAAGGAAGCAAGAAAAACAATTTCTAGGAACAAACGGCCTTCCAGTCCAGCAATAGAATATCATCTACCTGTGTTGCATCTATACTGTCACGATGGAACTGGCAAATTTTCCCAAAAGCTGAAACAGCATTGTCATATGCCATCACATTGTCAGAATGTTGTGCATTTGGGTGCCTGATTACCATATCCAACCTAGAAAGAGCTTCTGCAGAAAGCAAAAATTGAAAAATAATGTCCATCAGCAAACATACAAGGAAACAACTCCAAACAAAAACATAAGCAAAGCACGAGCAAAGCAACCTACCTCCAACAAGTGGTTTAAAAACAGATCCACCATACTCGGCACAGAGACCAACCCCATAAACCGCAGCCTGAAATAGATGCATTTTTTGTTAACTGTCACTATGATAACTAAATATGCACTATAATACAATCGAAAGGCATACAAACCTGACGAACATCTGAACTTTCATCATTGCAAGCTTCCAAAAGGAAAGGGACGTAGGTATCATAATATCTGTTTCACAAATTTTCATTTGGTTACATGAGAAAATTGGTATCAAGATTCCAATATGGTAGATGATTTTGGCACTCCGAACTCCCACTCCTCTACTCTCTCACACAAGAGTGCATGAGTTTATTTTAGAGTGATTTTGGATGCCAATATCATCACCATTTAAACATAATACAAACAAAAATGCTTACTTAAGAGCTGCTTCACGGCAATGCTCTGCCATATCATCAAATATACAAATGGCAATTCGCCTCTCTTCCGCAGTTTTATCCTTACCCTGCCCAATCAATTATTTCATGTTAAATATCCAAAGTAACTTCTTTTTTCGAAGTAGACACGATAAATCTAGTGTGATACCGTCAACATCAAATTAAATTCACAACAATCATGCAAACCTGTCCATGACCAGATAACGATGGTCAAAACTCCGATATTCAAGGAGAAGATTAACTCATCCAGTGTGAGAAGGGGTAAGTAGTGATGTATAACTAAAGCTTCAAGGATACCACACAATTCAGAGATCTTTCAACCACTCCCCCCAAAAAAAAAAAAAACACCCCCTCCAAAAAGAAAAAAAGTACTATAAAGAAAGCTCGAGCATGTCTATACAAGGTGGATCTATAAAGTCAAGTGCACCCCACAAGCAGACCCCATTTCCTGCAAAAACTGGGGATCCCTCTCCAGAGACTAATTTATATTTAAGGAGCTGTTATTGGTACTTAAAATAAAGTCATCTTGCCTCCTTTGTAAATACATGAGGGAGGAGATTCTGTTTTCACTGTAGCTAGGGTGGAATGCATATCAACACAATATCAACAACTGTATAATCAAATTATCGATGGCATTAATAATATGGACAGCATATAGATAGTTGATATGGATCCTGCCACACCTACAGTGATATGGGATCCCTCTTATGTATATTGTATATACAACATATATATATGTACTAAGTCTGTTTTCTTTTCCTTTTCTTTCAAAACCTTATTTAATAACTCCATTTCATCATCTATCATGTACTTGGTTACTAGTATTATTGTTGTTTCCTTGTACCTTCTTTTTTATTTCCTTAATCAATAATTTCTATTCCAGAATTTTCTTAATAATAAATCAAATAACTGACAAAGATTGATTATAAATCTCAATTTAGAATTTTATTTTAGTAAGAATAACAAGTACTTTTCAAAATATTTTACGCACATTACAATCCGAGTCACATGCAACTGATATCTCAATCTGCCAGTACAAAAATTAATGGAAAACTACCATAGCTTTAGAAGTAGTTAGTAACAAGACAAACAAAAGGAGAGGAAGGGACATTTACCAGCATAAGTGTTATGTAAGTTGAAAGCTCATCAAAGAAAGGTATGAAAGATGCCTTGAATGTCTTAATCAAAGATCCCAAGCAATCACCGACCTTCATCAGGGAAAGCAATAAAGCATTAAAAGAAAAAATCAGAAGTCAGTTCCTAATTTTTCACTAATAGATCTTCGAAATATCCTAAATCTCAAAGCAAGCTTACCAGATCAAAAAGTTCTTCTTCTTGTTCATTTTCTTCCTTAAGCAGTTCTCCTTCTTCTGTATCAAAGTCCTCTGCCTTGGCCCTTTCTGCTCGCTCTTGTTTTCTTGATGAACTGGCTGTAACCACCTGTTTGATTTCATCCACTATGCACCTAACTTGGTTTTCATCAAGAAGTTGTCCAGATATCTGAAAGAAATGCCACATTAAACTAGATCCAACTTCATAACACAATAGCAGTATGCAGCACAGTGGTAAAACTCTAATGAAGGGCAACTTAAAACAAACACTTATTAGTGGTAAAACTCCATAAAGCAGACACAAGTGTTGAACATCCTTCCAGTATAGGATCCAATATGCCTGATTATATTATAAGTAACTAAATTAAAAACAAAGCACAGACCAATAATAGAAGGCTTTTTCTGGCTAGTGCCAAATATAGAAAGCTCAGAACATTTATTAAGAACATAAAATCTAGGAAAGGACATTGGATGTCAACAGAGAATCCTTTATCATGTAGTTCAAGAAAAATCAATCAACTAGTGAAGTCAATAATATACTACATAACGTGACGGCAAGATTGATTTACACTCATTTAAATAGAGCATGCTTCAATCCTCTTAATCACCTACCATTATCTGAGGACAAGCTATAATTTCGATAAAGATCACTGAAACTCAATCATTCTGGCATAAAAATAATGATTTCGGGAGAGATTCTGATTTTTGGATAGATTGTAAGCTATATGCACTAGAACTAATTTACAGAGTTCAGAATCAAGATAAAAGGAGCCAAGATTGACACAAATTAAAATCTAGAGAATTGCATAAGTTTTACACCACAGAAGTCCACTACCGAAGTCATCATCATGCACCATGTATTTATTTAATACTATTTTGTTCCTTGTATTTTTTTCAGAGTTCAGAAGCTTAAGGGAACTAAAAGGACAAAGGAAGCTATGTTTGCAACAGAGTTTGGTGTCAATCTTAGAAAAGCAATAAGTTCGAAATACAGATGCCGACGTAATTTAAAATCTTGTTATTTGTGGAAGTGGAAAGACATGATAAAGTACAAAAGTCAGATTGAAGTAGCAGACTTCGATTACAATCTAGGAGCCAACATGATGTAGAACAACCCGTAGGTATTAGATTTAGCCTCTATTGCACGGATACGGCCAAAAATGGGGGTATGCGCGTATCGGATACGGCCGGGATACGATACGGCACCGATACGGCTCCGATACGTATCCGATACGCCACGTGGCGTATCATAGACTTTTTAGGCATGTTGACTTTCCGATACGGCATCGATACGGTCCCGATACGGCTCCGATACGGCAAGGAGTAAAAATGAAGAAGAAGCCCAGCCGAAGAAGAAGAACCCAGCCGCAACGAAAGAAGAAGAGAGAGGAAGAAGAAGAACTCACCTCTGTCGTTGGCCGTTGCCAACTCTGCCTTCGCCATCTCACCATCGCTCCACAATGTTTTTTCTTCTTATTATTGTTGTGTGTTGTTAATTTGATCATTGTTGTGTTACTCTGCCTTCGCCATCTCACCATGGCTCCACAGAATGCTTTTTCTTCTTATTATTGCTGTGTGTTGTTGTTAGTTTGATAATTGCTGTGTGTTGTTAATTAGATAATATGTATGGGTAATGGGTATTGGGTCTTGAGTATATAATATCATATTGGGCTATTGGGCTGCTATTGGGAATGGATGAAATGGTTAATATTGGTTGTATATGTATTAATTTTTGGGCTGTTGTTGGGATGGATGAAATATGGGTTTTATTAATGTTTTGAATTTATTATGGATAAAATATCAATTTTTTCTATTTATATTATTATTTTTAAATATATATTATTTTAATCGCCGTATCGGTGCCGTACCCGTATCCTAGTTTTTGGAAATTTGCCGTTTCGGCGTATCGTGTCGTATCGTATCGCCGTACCCGTATCCGTATCGGTGCAACATAGGATTAAGCACTCAAACAATAGAACATAGAAGAACATAAGAGATCGAGGGGACGAAAATATAGATCGAAAAGACAAAAGAAACGGCAGAACAGTAGAACAAGAAGAATATTGGAGGTCGAGAAGACGAAAAGATAGATCGAAGGGACGAAAGAAAGGAACGAAATCAGAGAAACGAGAAGGAAGGACAGAAATCACATAGTTTTAAGAGAAGGTTTACTCAATATCCAAATCTGAATTTTAAAGAACTACATGGGGTTATTTATAGCAAACTAAAACCTAGACATAATAGGATAAAAATCCCTTGCTTAAACAGAAATCCTAACCCAAATAAAATAGGAAACTTAAAACTAGAAATCTGGAAAAGTAGAAATCCTACTAGAATTTGGAAAACTAGAGACCTAGGAAACTAACAAATATATTAGGAAACTAATAAATTTAGGTCCTACGCGTCCTGCATCATTCTCCTCCGGCGAAAAGAACTCAACTCCGACGAGTAAAGAGCAATAAAAGCAAAATCCCGAGTGTGAAGAGGCAAGTTGCGTCCTTTAGTTCTTCAAGATCAGTGTCATATTTGCCACCTTGAAACCATTTGTTCAGTAAGCATGGAACATTATGCCTGTTAAGAACGTCAAATAGAAATCTCTGCCCAGATTCATGAGCAACCGGATTGGCCAACGAACACAAGTGTGTGTGTGGGTGTGAGAGACCCTCAATCTAGTGTGTTCTTAAGTCATTGTCATAGTGCCTTTGTTTAGGAAAAACACCTGGCTGGGCATGGCGGTCTATGTCCAAATCCAAGTGTCGGTGCCCAAAGTTCTTGTCGTGTGGTCGGGGCGGCAAGTTAGGGATGGGAATTGTGTCGTCAACCAGATGAGAACCCATCGTATGTTGGGTATAGTTGGGCTGCAGCATAGAATCAAAAGAAAAGAAGGGCTCCAGTTGAGCAGTGGGCATGCCGATCGACAGTCCTGTGGAATGATTCGGCATACCTGGTTGCATGGCCTTCAGTTTATGATCCACCAGTGGATTGGGAAGAAGGCCACCTTTTGGCAGCAGTGTAGACATACTCGAGAGCACTGCTGAGGTAGAAGAAGGCTCAGTCATTCCAAGCCAAGAGTGATTTATAAGCATCTACACGGAGTCTTGGAGTTTGTTGATGGCAAGGGTCGTCGTCGCAAAATGGTTGTGGACTTGTACTGACTCTTCTTTTTGGTCAGCACTCAACTGGGAGAGTTGGGTATCAATTCTGGTGATATTGGTAGAAACTTTGGCTTTGAACTCATGAAATTGTGCGGATAGGCTGGCCATGGTTTGGGGTACCATGGCAGAGAGTAGCTACAAGCGAAATTGAGAGCTTGCTCTGAATACCAATTGATGTAGAACAGCTCGTAGGTATTAGATTACGCACTCAAACAATAGAACAAAGAAGAACATAAGAGATCGAAGAGACGAAAATATTGATCGAAAGAAGAAAGAAATGGTAGAACAGTAGAAGAAGAATATTGGAGGTCGAGGAGGCTAAAAGATAGATCGAAGGGACGAAAGAAAGGACCGAAATTAGAGAACCGAGAAGGACAGAAATCACATAGCTTTAAGAGAAGGTTTACTCAATATCCAAATCTGAATTTTAAAGAACTACATGGGGTTATTTATAGCAAACTAAAATCTATACATAATAGGATAAAAATCCCTTGCTTAAACAGAAATCCTAACCCAAATAAAATAGGAAACTTAAAACTAGAAATCTGGAAATCTGGAAAAGTAGAAATCCTACTAGAATTTGGAAAACTAGAGAATCTAGGAAACTAATAAATTTATGTCCCACGCGTCCTGCATCACAACATTTTTCTTATTAACGCAAGAATCAGCTATGGCTATTCCAATTTAATTCTGTAGAAAGTTGATCAGATGGTCTAACCGTGCCAAGAAGTTCAAAATACAAACGCTGATGTCATTTATAATGATTTTATGATTTTGTGCTAGAAATTATTAAGTTTACTTGTTGAAATTGAATCAACGGACATAAATTATTATCTATAAGCACATATTTTTCTCATTAAAGGCAAGAATCACCACCGGCAATTTCGAAGCAACTACGTAGTAAAACTGATCAGATAGTTCTATTGTGCCAAGCACAACTCAGTTATTTTCACATACTAAAGTTAATAATTAGTGAAGCTAAGAGGAGTGCAGAAAATAAACCGTAAAGAAAAATACACTGGTGCAAGTAAGTATTGCTACATGTAGGTAATAGCATATAGGAAATAACTAAAGTAGTAACTTAGGTTAACAACTTATTAACATATAGTTGGAATGGAGAGATGCAGGAAAAAGAACAGATATGAAACACATTCATTTGTTTATGAGGTCAATTATACAGGGAACAAATATCAATTGATGCCACAAACCTGCACACATTCCTTTAACGCGTCTAAAATGCTTGCACAAATTTCTACCTCAGGCTCCTGCACACCAAATGCGTTCAAAGGCATCAAAAGCAAGGTCACTCATATTGAAAATAAACAAAACAAATAGCAAAAATACGATTGATCATTGCTGAAGACCAAATGAACCAAAGATTCCAAGACCTTGTGTAGTGCCTCAACCAATGCTGGTATTATGTAATCAGACAACTGCTTGATATAGGACTCATTATGACCTTGTGCAAGTCCCTTCTCCACAGCTAATTTGGCTGACCGCAACAGCTCAGGCATCGCTGCAGAAAGTAGATAAATGACATAAAGAATTTCAGGAGAGCTCCAAAAGAATCTGATACAATAAGATAATTAAACTCAAGAACAGGTCTAGCTAATACCTGAAACAGCTGCCTTTCTAACTTCTTCATGGAAATAAAATTTGAGAAGAGGAACCAATGTTGGAGCAACCTACAATAACTTAAGCAGTCATTATCTAGTTATGGAAATTGATAAAAGAATCCCCCAACCCCCAAAATGTGAATCATCATCAACCTGATCAATCCATGGAAAGAACCCTTCCTTCAATTCATCTGCATAGCAACATAGCATGTTACAAGCTGTAGCTTTTTCCTCCAGGACACTAGTCCTAATTCCTATCCTTTTGTCACCAACAGTAATCATTTCAATGCTGCATTCAGAACACAAACCCCGTAAAAAACTGAAATTATAGTAGGATCTCAAAAGTACCTTTTTCTAGCACAAATAAAGACTCAAACAATTAGGAACAGCATCCAAGACTACTAGGAAAGAAATTGTAATTTTTCCGAAATACAATACATATCAGGTCTTAAAAGGTGAAATTTAACCAACCTATCATCATCTTCATCAATATCTGCATCTGAATCTGCAGATGTAACTGTCACATCAGGCTTGAGTTGAGCAGACTGAAGCAAAGAGGGCATTACAACATTCATATAAGGGAGAAAATCCTGCCCAAGGCATTTGCAAAGTCTGGCCCATGCCTGAAACATGATTACGCAGTTAGTTTATTCAGTTTATATATGTAAAATCAGCAGGACATTCTTGTACATTTTCCCTGTTGTTTCTCAAAGTTGCAAGAACTTACTTGTAACATGTAACTTGTTGTAGGATCGTCTGCCTCCATTTGTGATCCTTGCAATGACATCAAGACTTCCATAACCTTCCAAAACAAAACAAAACAATAGGGCCACCATTATTTTCATAACCAAAAAAAATATCAGCTAAACAACCAAATAAATAAATAGAGGATATCTCTCATCGTCAATCTGGAACCAAGGATAATGTATAACATGTTAATTATCATCACCTGCTTAGCGTCATCCCTGAACTTATCCTTTCCAACAGCCATTCCAACCAAACTAATACACTCCATGGATTTGGCGCGTAGCATGCGATTGGATTTGTCATTAGCATTAATCAAGATAGCTTTCAAGTAAGGCATTACAGCATCATAATACTTCTGGAAATGCTCCTGCAAATACAAACACAAATGTCAAATCTGATCCTTGTGTTCTTAAATAAACTGAAATTGGCAACCTAATGATGGGTTTAAAAATATAAGTACCTGTGATGAATCAGCAACTGATGCTAATGCTGTTAAAGCCCCCTCCTGCACCATCTGCTTCCCATTCTGGGACACAAAAATATGAAACATATAAGTTCAAACATGCTAGTAGGCCTTTCGCACCAAGAAGGGAGAAAGATTTCCCACGCCAAGAAGGGAAAAAGATTAAGCAAAATATTTCTTTGAATTTTTAACTCAATGGCTTTCAATTTGAACTTAATCACCATCACAAGCGTCATTAACTTATTCTCTTCTATTTTCTCTGTCTCGCCACAATCTGTTTTCCAAACTATATTGCATACATTCTGACTAAGCACAATAAATATCAACCATCTCAAAATCCTTTTTCTTAAACTTCAAAGAACTATCAATCTGATTCTACCGTAACAGCAGTCTTTTATTTCTATCCTTGGTCAGCTCATTTTCCATGGTTTCTTCCCTAGTATCTATTTCCTGGTCTGTGTTCTTTTCAAAAAAATCAGGTTCTTCAGTCCGTGTTTCCTTTGCAACTACCAAAAGTGAAAATATGAACAACCATTCATTGACTAACTAAAACATTGCCTGCATCACATTATGAAAGTAACTAAACAAAGAGCCATGAATGCAATGATACAACATATTTTCCCACTACAGCTCTTGTACCAATATGAAGTGGTTTCACCAATCAATGGTGAAAGACAGACCATAATCTTAAAGCCTCAAGGCGTATTTAAAACGGCTGACCTTGAATTAAGCTTTTGAGCACTTTTAATTTATATACTAATATATACATCTTCTGTCAGCATATACACCAAAAACCTATTCTAAACGTGAAATTGCTGAATAGGAAGATTATGTACCTGTAGAAGTACAAGAAGCTTGCTCACAATTCCATCCAGGTATGGTGTCAAAATATCTGGGGTGCAATTTTCACTGAAATTGAGTACTGCTGAAGCAGCATGGGCCTGTAACATAGAAATACAGAAAAACCATCAAATTGAGGTTATGCAGAGTGAAACCAGAAGCATCAATGTCATCACTCATAAATGTCTAGACAATCAAGAACTAAGGAGAGGGAGTGTGGAAGGTCTAGGTATAAATACACAAGAAATCAATCGTATGCAATGATTTTTCCACCAATCAATGAATTTCATTATTTCAAGGATATACTCGGGTCAACACAAAATTGCTTGTAAAATTAAAACATATTTTCAACTATTAGTGCAATCTCATGTAGAACATGCACAAAACTTATAGGACAAACCTAAAGGGAACTCTTCCATACATGTACTTCAAACGAAGGGGGAATGGGGAAGACTGCCATTCCAAAAAATGCGGATGCAGACATTTGAAGATGAAAAAAACAAAAACGTTTGTAGGATATGTGCCATTAAAGTTCTGTAAAGCCCAAATACCCGTCATCTCAGGTTCAGGATTCTAACCTTATCTTAACATGCATAAGATATTTTCAAGTTACATGCTTAATTCATCTCTTAGAAGCATGAAGCAGGGCCCAGAGATTCATATGGTCGGATGAGCATAAAATTATTGTAGATAACATATAATTCTTTTTCGTAAGAATGTTTGGTTCACATTTTGCAGTTGCATAAAATTTGCTGTATTGGAGATACTTATAAATGCATTCGTGTGCATGCTGTTATTTACAAATAAATAAATGAAACTGCAAAAAAAAAAAATTATGAGCATAGGAGACAAAATTAATACAATTTCTGTGATTAACAAAACATATAAAGAATCAGGTATCAATTCATTTTGTAGAACCATATTATCTAAATTAAGAATCAACATTCAGTGACACCACTACAGAAATATATAGTTACATGAATTATGCTCAGTTTTCCAATATTACTATATATCATGGCCTAATTTATCATTACCATGGCATGCTCTCCGTTAGCAAGTACTTCTGCTGAGGGATTCGAAAAACATTTGATAGCCTAATCGGTTCATCTTTACAAGGAGGATAAAATTTTACCAAGACAGCAGCAAAAACGAGAGTAATGAAAATGAAGATGATTAAACATTATTTTATTAAGCAGGAGGTGTTGGGTTAAAAGAACATACAGCCCTACAAGATAGGGAAACGACAGTGTTACAAACCTGTACTCGAGGATTTTGGAAGTCGTCCATAGCTCCAGCCAAAGCAGGCAGCACTTGCTGGTGATACTGGACTTGTAACTCTGGGCCTAAATCCGTTGACAATTGCCCGACTGCATTAATTGCTGCCCATCGCACACGAGGATGGGGATCTTGGAATGAATTCAACACCATTGACACTACCTGTTCAAGGTTCTTTATCATTACCTGCGCCAATAAAAGCAAATGTTAGAGCAGATACTCAGAAGAGTATATATAGCCAGCAGAGGAATACATGCATAAATAAGGTGAGAGGTCATTCATTATGAAGCTGTGTATGAAAAGCATAAGATCACATGACTAACCAACATGAAGAAAAATACAATATCAAATGTGTCCAAAGCTCACATTAACGTTACTGTCCAAGGCTCACATACATAACTAATCAAGTAAGCGCTTATACACATCGCAGAAGCTCCAACATTGGCAACACAAAAGCGAAGGATGAGTTATTTATACCTTGGAGCAACCCTCAGCAATCTGAGCAAGGGCAATGTGTGCAGCGTGGTGCTTTTTCCACTCGGGAGCAGCCAAGAAAGCTGGGAAAACCTCCGAAGCAACTGGGACAATGGTATTCCCACCGAGGGAAATGGAAAGCCTATCCAAACACTCCTGTCCAAACCCGTAATTGCTTGTCTCTCCGGCATCCTCATTCTCGGTCTCGGCAGCGTGCCACTCGGGTTCATCCTCAATGTCCAACAACATGTTCATGAGAATCGCAAACAACCTCTGAATGAACTGCGGCAACTTCCTCATCATCCCAGGTGCCCTCTCCCTCGCCTCGGCCAAAGTAATAACAAACTCAATGGCCAGATGCCTCGTCCCTTCCTCCAAGGACTCGGCCTCGGCAATCTGAAGCATGGACCCCACCACATCCACCAACTGCCTTCTCAAGAACCTCGGTTCAGTCCCTGCCAATTCAATCAACAACTCCAGAGCCTCCTGCGCAGTCGCCTCCTGCCCGCAATTCAACGCCTCAGTCAGCGTCTGCATCATCAGCGGCAACAAGTCCTGGAACCTGTCCCTCTCGACCGCGCTAGTCAAGCACTGGATGAAATTCACCGACGCCCCGAGCGCAGCGATTCTGACATCGGCGCTCTTGGCGGAGGTGGACAGGCACCGGAAAAAGACCTCGTGGAGGGTAGTCAAGTGGGGAACGAGGGTTTCGCCGATGTAATGCGCCAATTGGGCGAAAATCAAGAGAGCCGATTCCTGGAGCTTGGGATTGTCAGAGGTGACGCACTGGAACATGAAAGGGAGAAGCTCGGGCCACTGGTTTTCGGGGAGAACGGAGGAGGCGAGCTCGGAAATGGTGTCGCAGAGCTTCTTGGACATGGATTTGGAGGACTCGGATTGGAGGGAGGAGAGGAGGAGGGACTTGAGGGTGGACTGGGTGGAGGGGGTGAGGCGGGGCCAGAGAAAGGAGTCGTCGTGGGTGAGTTGGCGGCGGAGGAGGATGACGGCCATGGTCCTGGACTCGGGTCGGGTCGAGGACTGCAACACGTGGAGGAGCTTGAGGAGGAGGGCGTCCGGGTGGGCCTGCTTGCAGAGGTTGAAGAGGGCTTCGGCCTGGGATCGTTGGTCGTTGCTGGAGGACATGAGATGAGAGATTAGGGTTTCGAAGTGGGTCGGGTCGGGGCCCAGAATTATGGCCAGTTGCTGCTGCTGCTGGATAGGATCGGTAGCCATCGGACGAGCTTAGGGTTTGGGGAAGGAGAAGTAGAAGGATAAAGGATTTGGTCGGAGGCGTTTATTTGTTTTTCTGTGTTTTGATGAGTGTTTTTGTGTTTGCGCCTCCGAGAGACACAGAGAAAGCAAGAAGGGAGGGAAGAGTTGGGGAAAAGAGGAGGGTTTGTTGTTTGGACGAGGGTTTTTAAATGGGGGGATTACTCGGTTTTTTCTCTAGAGTTACTTATTCTAGTGTTGCGTACTGTGACCAATAATACACTTCATTTTTTATTTTCTTTTTTCTATTTCTTTTATAAGTAATATGGTTATGTATAAATTTTAAGAAAAATTAGTTATCAGTAGGGGTGGGCATCAATCCGGCCCAACCGATGAAACCGGCTGAACTAAATTATACTTATCAGTTTGGTTTGGTTTGGTTTTAACCAAGAAAAAGTCAAAATGATTAAATATCAAACCAAACCATATATGGTTTGGTTTGGTTTGGTTTGGTTTCGAGCTTTTATAAATTGAAATAAACCAAATCAGACCGTTTAAATGTATATTTATTTATTTTTATTTTATTTTACATGTGTAATATTCTAATTAGGTAATAACTATATATGAATATTTGAGTTGAGCTATATTAGTTAGTGAAATATGAAGTTTTATGGCATTTTGAGCTTTATGATGATTTCGTACTCTAGAAAATGATTTATGTATAAAGCAAAGTTATGAATTTGTTGGTTATAATTGGGCTAACAATGTTTTTTAAAAAATACAAAAAGAAAGAGAATTGGGCTTAGACCCAAACCGGCTGAATCAAACCGAACCAACTCGTCTTAAATTGGTTTGGTTTGATTTCCTTTATAACTTTTATCCAAACCGAATCGAACCGAACTAAATTGTTATATTGTAATTGGTTCAACCGTAGTTTTGAGATGAAACCGATCCAATCCAGACCGTGCCCACCTGTTAACTCGCAAGTGTACGGGCCAATTAGTAGTATAGCAAGACAAGTACGAGGTCGTACCCACAAGGACTGAGAAGTTCAAATTAGTTATGTACTTAGATTACCCAATTCTAGAAACAAGAAGTTAAGTCTAAAACAGATTTTAAAGAGAGATTGATTGACTTTGTGAAAACAAATGAAACAAAACGAAATTGCAAACAAAGGCAAAGTAAACAAGTGTATCAAAGAGTGGTTTTGAGGTTGGAAACAGATTTGGAGACTAGGGCATTCGATTCACCATAACAATCCAATTCTAGGTTATAAGGATTCAAGTGACAAGTCCGATTCGATTCAAAGATTGATTCTAGCTAAAGTATGATTAAGCCATGGTGTTTAATCCTAACCTTGTATTTCCAATTCCCTAATTAAGCCCTTATTGTCGAACTTAAATCAAGCATTAGAAATCCATTAAGCATAGAAGAATGTTTTAAACAACCAAGCATGTATCTAATCCCTATTGACGAATGTCCATACATACTCATCTTATTCATAGTTCAATTGAAACAAAAGCATAAGGTGTTTACTTTAGTTTCAACCAAAATACACAAATCTCAATGGTAGCTAGGCATTCAGATTAGCATATAAGTAGATAGGCATAATGAATAAGAGCATGAATCTTGAATCAAACTTGAAACTTGGAATTTATAAACCCAGAATATTCATGTTAGGTTACATCGAAGCCCTAGTAATGGATTTAGCTACTCATAATGGGAAAGAAACATAAACAGAAATGAGAAAGCATAATGAATGTAATAAGAATAGAAAACCCTTTTCTCAAGTTCTTGTGGTGTCCAATGCTTCTCCAAGAGCTTCTCCACGCCTAATACTTCTCCAAGCACTTCCCCACGTCTAGAAGAATGTATGAAGGTTAAGAAGGTGATTTGGGATGAGTTTGGGTGAGTGGTGATGGTTGAGGAAGAGGAAATTCGTAGGGAAATGGAAGGCAGGCTTTCAGGGACAGTTTTGGTGATTTGAGGCTGTTTAGAGTGTTGGGTTGATGACTGGAGTGTTTGGGGAATTATGGGAGTGTGGAGGATGGTGTGGAGGATGTCTAAAGGATATGTGAAGGATCTCAAGGATGTGAAAGATGTCCCTTATGGAATGAATGAGAGTGGTATTTATAAGGAGAATGAAAGGAGAATTCTGAATTGATTAATGCCTCCACTAACCACACTAATGCATTAGAAAATCAGTTTCCCTTCTTTTCTGGCTAGTGCAGCTCCCACATGCAGCTAATGGAGAACCCCACCGTAAATCACATCTCATGCACACCTCATCATGACCAAGAAACTTCATGGGCTCACGAATTGGGCTTCCCTTAATCAACTGATGACATTGAGCCGTCCATCTTCAAGTTTAGAATGTCATCTTTCCAACCACATATCATTTGGGCCAATCCAAGTTCGGAGGAAGGAGTTAAGGCTGAAACAAATTTCTAACTCACTGCACGTTTTTGGACCATTTTGCATATTTGGGCCCCCATTGCTACCTAAAGCTCAATTAACTGAATGACAAACATAAAAGAGATTAAAAGCACAAATTTAACTCAAAAACATAACTAAATCATATGCTAGAAGGGTACAAAATGATATACAATTATGAACCGATCAAATACCCCCAGACCTAGATTTTGCTTGTCCTCGAGCAAAACAAAACAAAACAAAGGTAAAAACAAAAACAAGAAGTTAACTAGACCACTTCCGCAGGTAACTCGATTGCATTGAGCATATGCAACAAGCCTTTAAACCTATAGGCATCCCTAGTAGGAGGAGTTGTGTCTCCTGAGGGTTTAACAGATACGATACCCACAAACGCTTTCCCGACTCTACAAAACAAAGGGATTAGAAAACCTTTGAAATCAACTAATGAAAATGAAAGAAAACTTGAGTCATACCTCCAACACCATAGAGTTGCCAAGAGAAGTGATCAATCAGTGTGTAATGTGGAAGCTATAGCTCAAAGGCACACGGCTTCAAAGCAAGCACACTCAAACTTTGAAGAAAGAACATGCTTCGACTCTAATTCTCGCCGAAAGTACTCAATCACTCGGAACCTATGGTTTTATTCTCTCAAGCAAGCATGAGTGAGTATATGACAGAGAAGCACAATTTTTGGTTAGATCTCATGAAAGGAATCAAATACTAAGAATAGAGATACACACATACTTACAAGCACCCATGAATACATCCTCAAAGATCTGCTAGGTCTTTCACAAGGTTGTAATGAAGGGCTACGGTTAGGGAAAATGGAAGAAATGGAAGGGAAAACAAGTAACTTAAGAACATACCAAGGTTGCATTCTCTATTGATCTGCAAGGTATCTTTGATTTATAATGGCATGGATGCAAACTTGATGGTATGACTTGGCATACACCTTATTTTTCACACTTAGATCATATCGAAACACTTTCTCTTTTATTTTTCTTATTTTCTGATTTGATCTGCTTCTTCTTTAACTTCATTGCATAGATTCACACCAATTTTCTTTCATGTACATGGCAAAAACTTCCTTGCTTCAAACTTCATCTTGGCAAACCTTGGTAGATTCCTAAGCTATAGTGTATGGCTATAAAGGTTAAGTATCTCAGATTGAGATACAAAGGTAGGGAAATGATGAGGGTGGTAGAAGAAAAAGGCTTGAAGTGTTTGGCTTCAAGAGGGCTGATGGAACACACAAATGGGTATGATGAAAAGAAAGCATATAGAATGGTTAAGCACACATAGCCTAGCATCACTTCAATGAGTTCATTCATGAGTGAGAGCAAGCACATGGTATCTGCAAAGACAATCATCCTTAGTATTCAATCAAAATGGAACAATGAGATCATTTAGAGTGAATTGAAGAAATAAGTAGGGATGAGAATTAGAAACACTTTAAACCCTCTCAAGAAAGCAATAGGCTCGATATAGCTCACTAGGGTAGTCTCCACTATTCTCCTTCAAGAATTTGAGCATGGTACTTTATCCACCAGAATTCTAAGAGCAAAAGCTTTGTGAGTGCAAAAATCTGATATGAAAACCTTAATGGCAGCTCCATAGCATTGATTGAATGACATTTTAATAAAAAAAAATATATATATATATAAAAAAAAAATTAGTGACAAAAGAAAACAAATTGAAAACCTTCCCCCACACTTAAATGAAGCATTGTCCTCAATGTTTGAACCACAGATGATTGAGAACTTGTAAACAATAAGGTGGAAAGGTAAGAAAGGATTTAGAGAAACTCCCCCTTGATGCGATTAGGTCGACCGCTACAAAACACCTTCTTCTTAAACACATGGGTTGCCTCCCAAGAAGCGCCTTAGTTACTGTCTTGGCAAGACATTAAGCAACAAGCTAAGTTGATGGTATGAAGGGAAGTTGATCCACCACACGACCAGTTTGAATGCCAGCTGAAATTCCCTCATAGAATGGCTTTAAACGTTGTCCATTTACTTTGAAAGTCGAGCCATCTTTAGGGTTTTGAATCTCCACAGCTCCATAGGGAGAAACATTGACCACGGTGAATGGGCCAAGCCACCTTGACTTCAATTTTCCTGGAAAAAGACGCAAACGTGAGTTAAACAAAAGAAGCTGTCATACCTTTGGTGAACTCTTTCCGTTGAATGTTTTTGTCATGGTAACTCTTGGTTCGTTCTTTGTAAAGCTTTGCATTCTCATAAGACTCATGTCTTAACTCCTCCAATTCATTGAGCTGAAACTTCCTAGCTTGGCCTGCCTTGTCTAGATCAAAATTCAACTTCTTGATGGCCCAAAGAGCTTTGTGTTCAAGCTCCATTGGCAGGTGACAAGCTTTCCCAAACACAAGACGATAAGGGCTCATTCCGATGGGAGTCTTATATGCAGTCCTATAAGCCCATAATGCATCATTGAGCTTGGCAGACCAATCTTTCCTTGTATTGTTCACAACCTTCTCTAGGATGTGCTTGATTTCTCTGTTGCTTATCTCTACTTGGCCAGAAGTTTGAGGATGATATGGTGTAGAGACACGATGGGTGATGTTGTACTTTTTCATGAGTGCTTGAATGGCTTGTTACGTATGGCTACCTCCATCACTAATGACAGCCCTTGGAGTTCCAAACCTTGTGAAAATATTGTCCCTCAAGAATTTTAGCACAATCTTGTGATCATTGGTTTTGGTTGGTATGGCTTCTACCCATTTAGACACATAATCAACTGCAACAAGTATGTAGTTGTAACCAAATGAAGATGGGAATGGTCCCATGAAATCAATACCCCAAACATCGAAGAGTTCCACAATGAGTATGTTGTTCAATGGCATTTGATTCCTGTGGCTTATGTTCCTCATTCTTTGACACCTATCACACTTAACACAAAAATTAAACGCATCTTTGAATAGAGTGGGCCAAAAGAAACCAGATTGCAGAATTTTAAGTGCAGTTTTCTTAGCTCCAAAGTGACCTCCACAAGCCAATTCGTGGCTATGCTTAAGTATGCTTTCTTGCTCTTCTTCTGGAACACACCTTCTAATGATTTGATCAGGGCAATGCTTGAATAAGAATGGTTCATCCCAAATATAGTGTTTCACCATGGAAAAGAACTTCTTCTTGCCCTGAGAAGTTAGATCATTTCTAATAACACCACAAGCAAGATAATTAACAAAATCAGCATACCATGGCTCTTTGACTTGGGCAACATATAATTGTTCATCTGGGAAAGTCTCATTCAAGGGTAGCACAACTTCTCCTTGTTCTTCAACCACAATTCTACTCAAATGGTCGGCCACCACATTCTCACTTCCCTTCTTGTCTCGAATCTCCAAATCGAACTCTTGCAATAAGAGAATCCATCTAATCAAGCGTGGTTTGGCGTCCTTCTTAGTGAGCAAGTATCTAAGAGCTGCATGGTCAGAATAAACAATTACTTTAGAACCAACAAGGTAAGAACGAAATTTTTCTAAAGCAAAAACCACAGAAAGCAACTCCTTCTCTGTTGTGGAGTAGTTGAGTTGAGCATCATTCAAGGTCCGGCTAGCATAATAAATCACATGGGGAAGCTTGTTCTTCCTTTGACCTAAAACTGCACCAATAGCAAAGTCAGAAGCATCACACATTATTTCAAATGGTAAAGACCAATCCGGAGCCATGATAATAGGGGCTGAAGTTAGCTCCTTCTTCAAGGTAGTAAAAGCTTCCATGCAAGCTTCATCAAACTCAAAAACAACATCTTTAGCAAGAAGATTACACAATGGTCTTGTAATGTTTGAGAAATTTTTGATGAACCTTCTATAGAATCCTGCATGGCCTAGAAAACTTCTAACTCCTTTAATCGAGGAAGGGGGTGGTAGATTCGATATGAGATCGATCTTGGCTTTGTCCACTTCAATTCCCTTGCTTGAGATCACATGGCCTAGCACAATACCTTGTTTCACCATGAAGTGACATTTCTCCCAATTCAAAATCAGATTTGTTTCCTGGCATCTTTTAAGCACTAGAGACAAGTGGTGAAGACATTCATCAAAAGATGATCCAAAAACTGAAAAATCATCCATAAATACCTCAATGAATCGTTCCACCATATCTGAAAAGATTGTCATCATGCATCTTTGGAAAGTTGCCGGAGCATTGCACAAACCAAATGGCATCCTTCTATAAGCAAATGTACCAAATGGGCATGTGAATGTGGTCTTCTCTTGGTCTTCCGGAGCAATGGGAATTTGATTATAACCTGAATACCCATCAAGAAAACAATAGTAAGCATGGCCGGATAAACGTTCAAGCATTTGATCAATAAAAGGTAATGGAAAATGATCTTTTCTTGTGGATGTGTTCAACTTCCTGTAATCAATACAAACTCTCCAACCAAGTGACAGTTCGTGTAGGAACTAGCTCATTCTGCTCATTCTTCACAACGGTGATTCCGGACTTCTTTGGAACAACTTGTACAGGACTCACCCACTTAGAATCTGAAATTGGGTAGATGATTCCTACATCAAGTAGCTTTAAAACTTCGGTTCTCACCACCTCTTTCATGTTGGGATTTAGTCTCCTTTGGGCATCACGGGATGGTTTGCTATCTTCTTCCATTAAAATCCGGTGCATGCACATGCTTGGACTTATTCCTTTGATATCTGCTATTGTCCACCCAAGGGCAGTTTTATGCTCTTTTAGAACTTTGATTAAGCTCTCTTCTTCATGTGAGGTGAGACCTGCTGCAATTATAACAGGAAGAGTTTCATTAACACCCAAATAAGTATATTTAAGATGATTAGGCAGAGGTTTAAGTTCTAGCTTTGGTGGGGTGATAATGGATGGCTCCAATTTTGTGGAGGATGGTCCAAGAGGTTCAAGTGGTGGCCTAAATGATGGTGGGTATGGCCGAACACTTCTAGGGCAGCTACCACTTCTTGGAACTCCGGTTCACAAAGATCTTCCTCTTCTTGCGTTAGAACAACTTCTAGAGGATCATTGGACTTTTCCTGCAAAATTTTGGAAGAAACTTCATGATCCACAACATCAATTGAAAAACAAGTATCAAGAGAGATAGAGGTTGAGCCAGAGCATCAAACACTTTAAATTCAACAGTTTCACCCAAAACGGTCATGGAGAGGGTGCCATCTTTCACTTTGATGATTGTGTCTGCAGTAGCCATGAATGGCCGGCCTAAAAGGATAGGATCAACACGATCCCCATTTGGGTTGTCTTCCATGTCCATCACTACAAAATCAGCAGGGAGGATTAGTGTATTAACTTGAACTAAGATATCTTCTACAATACCTTTTGGATATTTGATAGAATGATCAGCTAGTTCAAGGCGCATCAAGTCTTCTTCATTCCTTCTAAGCCAAGCTTTTGATAAACTGAATATGGCATTAGATTGATGCTTGCTCCCAAGTCCAACATGGCTCTTCCAACCTTCTTGTCTCCAATGTTAATTGGAATGTCAAAACTGCCAGGATCTTCTAGTTTTGGTGGAAGCTTACTTTGCAACACAAAGACTTACATTCTTGTTGAGCCTCACTTCTTCATTTGGAGCAAAATTGAGCTTGTGAGTTTTCAAGTTCTTGATGAACTTTCCATATGCAGGAATCTGTTCAATAACATCAAGCAAAGGCAAATTGATATTAACTTTACTCAAAATATCATAAATTTCTTTAAAAGCCTTATCTTGCTTTGCTCTCTTAAGACGCCCGGAAATGGTATTGGTGGAACATATGGAGCGGGTGGCACATATCTATCTTCTTGATGATGTGGGGGCACAAATTTATCATCCCTTCTATGCAATTGGAATGGATTAGGTCCTTGTGAATCTGAATTGGCCTTGGGAGCAGATTGTTGCCCTTGGGTACCTGTGGTCTCCTCCTCCTCTTCTTCATCTTCTACAACCACAACATCATTTGAAAGATTAGAATTAACTTTGTTATCAACCATCTTACCTGATCTGAGCACGTGAATGGCCTTGGCTTCTTGGTTATTTGGATTGATCACGGTTTGGCTTGGCAATTTCCCAGGTTGTCTTTGGGTTATCTCCGCAGCTATTTGGCCTATTTGAATTTCCAATTTGGAGATGGCAGCTTGTGTAGTTTGTTGGAAATTAGATTGGTTGATTGCCATTTGCTTCACTATATCCTCCAATGATGATGATTGTTGTGGCCTTTGGAATGAAGAGGGATTGGCTTGATTCTGTGTATTCCTCCATGAAAAGTTTGGATGATTCCTCCAACCTGGATTATAACTTTGAGAGTATGGATCATTTCTTGGACCTTGGTTGTAGGAACTTACCAACTTAGCTTGCTCTTGCACAAATTCTGGATATGCAGCCCCAAGTGGACAAGCTATGGTAGCATGATCATGAGTTTCACATATGCTACACACTTCCTTTGGAGGGTTTCTTGAGTTCAATGCAAGAAGAGCATCTAGTTTTTGTTCCAATTTTGAAATCTGCACACTAGAAGCATCATTAGAACCACTAACAACATGTTTACCTCTTGTATCGAGTGTGTTGGGTCTCCATTGCTATCGCCTCAAAGAGTTCATATGTTTCTTCGAGTCTTGGTTTTATAAGAACCACCTGCAAAATTGGTGACAATATTACGACTAGAAGGGGTTAGTCCTTTATAAAACATACGCATTTGAAGTTTCAAAGGAATCCCATGATGAGGACATTGATTGAGCAGCGCATTGAATCTCTCCCATGCTTCACAAAACGATTCATCATCTTGTTGTGTAAATGAGAAGATCTTGTCCCTAAGCGTGTCGGTCTTTTGCGTGGAGAAGTATTTCTCCAAGAACTTCTTCTGAATGGCATCCCATGTAGTGAGTGAACCAGGCTTTAAGGAATTGAGCCAATACTTCGCCTTATCCTTCAAAGTATAAGGAAACACTCTCATTCGAAGTTGATCTTCCGTCACACTGTCAAGGGGAAAGAACTCACAGCAATAATAATATCCTTTATATGAGTTAATGGATCTTCATTAGGTAAACCATAAAAGGAAGGCAACATATTAAGATGAGAAGATTTAAGCTCATAGTTTCGAGCTACGGGGTAGCAAAATGCTTGAAGGAGATCTTTGGAATTATTGGGATATCAAGGTCTCCCATTAACTCATTGGCAGCCATCTCTTCTTCTTCTTGGTCTGAACTTGCTTCGAATTTGAAAGTGAAGAACCAGGAGGTCGGTGTGGAGAGCAAGACTTGTGAATGTGGCCGGAGCTTGCTCTTTTGCAGTTGACAACTCTCTTTCTAGTCGATTCTGAATTTCGTAGATCACTCGATTGGGTTGCAACGTTGGTCTTCCTTCCAATGATCTAGAATGTCTAAATGAAGACCTCACTTGATCAATGAATGGTCTTTTAGACATAAACTACCTGAAACAGAAAAATTTGAATTAATTAGAAACACTAAAAGAATAGGGTAACCTTGGGCACATAACCAGGAAGAACTTTCGTTCAACCCGACAACGGCGCCAAAATTTTGTTAACTCGCAAGTGTACGGGCCAATTAGTAGTATAGCAAGACAAGTACGAGGTCGTACCCACAAGGACTGAGAAGTTCAAATTAGTTATGTACTTAGATTACCCAATTCTAGAAACAAGAAGTTAAGTCTAAAACTGATTTTAAAGAGAGATTGATTGACTTTGTGAAAACAAATGAAACAAAACGAAATTGCAAACAAAGGCAAAGTAAACAAGTGTATCAAAGAGTGGTTTTGAGGTTGGAAACAGATTTGGAGACTAGGGCATTCGATTCACCATAACAATCCAATTCTAGGTTATAAGGATTCAAGTGACAAGTCCGATTCGATTCAAAGATTGATTCTAGCTAAAGTATGATTAAGCCATGGTGTTTGATCCTAACCTTGTATTTCCAATTCCCTAATTAAGCCCTTATTGTCGAACTTAAATCAAGCATTAGAAATCCATTAAGCATAGAAGAATGTTTTAAACAACCAAGCATGTATCTAATCCCTATTGACGAATGTCCATACATACTCATCTTATTCATAGTTCAATTGAAACAAAAGCATAAGGTGTTTACTTTAGTTTCAACCAAAATACACAAATCTCAATGGTAGCTAGGCATTCAGATTAGCATATAAGTAGATAGGCATAATGAATAAGAGCATGAATCTTGAATCAAACTTGAAACTTGGAATTTATAAACCCAGAATATTCATGTTAGGTTACATCGAAGCCCTAGTAATGGATTTAGCTACTCATAATGGGAAAGAAACATAAACAGAAATGAGAAAGCATAATGAATGTAATAAGAATAGAAAACCCTTTTCTCAAGTTCTTGTGGTGTCCAATGCTTCTCCAAGAGCTTCTCCACGCCTAATACTTCTCCAAGCACTTCCCCACGTCTAGAAGAATGTATGAAGGTTAAGAAGGTGATTTGGGATGAGTTTGGGTGAGTGGTGATGGTTGAGGAAGAGGAAATTCGTAGGGAAATGGAAGGCAGGCTTTCAGGGACAGTTTTGGTGATTTGAGGCTGTTTAGAGTGTTGGGTTGATGACTGGAGTGTTTGGGGAATTATGGGAGTGTGGAGGATGGTGTGGAGGATGTCTAAAGGATGTGTGAAGGATCTCAAGGATGTGAAAGATGTCCCTTATGGAATGAATGAGAGTGGTATTTATAAGGAGAATGAAAGGAGAATTCTGAATTGATTAATGCCTCCACTAACCACACTAATGCATTAGAAAATCAGTTTCCCTTCTTTTCTGGCTAGTGCAGCTCCCACATGCAGCTAATGGAGAACCCCACCGTAAATCACATCTCATGCACACTCATCATGACCAAGAAACTTCATGGGCTCACGAATTGGGCTTCCCTTAATCAACTGATGACATTGAGCCGTCCATCTTCAAGTTTAGAATGTCATCTTTCCAACCACATATCATTTGGGCCAATCCAAGTTCGGAGGAAGGAGTTAAGGCTGAAACAAATTTCTAACTCGATCTGCACGTTTTTGGACCATTTTGCATATTTGGGCCCCCATTGCTACCTAAAGCTCAATTAACTGAATGACAAACATAAAAGAGATTAAAAGCACAAATTTAACTCAAAAACATAACTAAATCATATGCTAGAAGGGTACAAAATGATATACAATTATGAACCGATCACCACCCCTAATGATAAAAATCTTTACTAATAAGGATATGATAAATGGAGTATTTTGGTTTTGGATTTGGTGAATGGGTTTTAAATTTATTTTTGTAATACCTCAATGATATGGCCCAAATTGAATGGACCTATTTAAATTAGTAAGAGTGGAAATATTATTTTGCCCCTTTTTATTTATGTGAGCTGATTTTCCTACTCTCATTTTCTCCACTTACATTCCCTTTTGCTTTTTAATCAATTTTGTTTTTTTTGTTTTTATTTCTCTTTCATATTCTACCCTTATCCTACCTTAATGGCTCTAGAGGTAGTACAAGTTTGGCATCTTTGTATTTTATTCTCCTTTTCATTAAAATTTGTTTTATGTTTCTTTGTGGCCACCTTCACCATTTCTATATTTTATTGTATTTTGCATTAAAATTTGTTTTCTTTTCCCAAAAAAAAAAAACTATGGCTACAAGATTTATTCCTGGAGCATGAGTTTTTGTAGCAAGTGCACCATATAATTTTACCTAGAAAAATATAAAGTGTTAATTATTTATTACTTGATTAAAGGAAAAAATACTGAAAATGGAGTGCAAGTTGGAAAAGAAATTAATGTAGGATAAGTGTAGAATAGGAAAGAGAAAGAACAAAAACAAACCAAATTGATTAAAAAGTATTAAAAAGCAAAAAAGGGTGTAAGTGGAGAAAAGGATAGCGGGAAAATCAGTTCCCTTATTTAAAAGACTAGCCCAAAGTTTGTACCAAGAATGGAAATTACCATTTTGTTGTTTTCCTAAGGACAGACTTGGTGAGGGCCCCACCACCACCTGCCACCATGTCGGACCACCGACGGTAGTCAATCGCCGCCACCCATTATCGATGGCTGTCACCAACCGTCGTTGGCCACCTTCGCCCACCAACCACCACCAACCAACCACCACCCACCACCAACAACAATCGTTGGCCGACCACCGTCGGTAGCCAAGTGGCAAAATGCTAAATCAACTTCAATGATTTTTTTTTATTTTAAAAAGTGATATGCAATTTGGAGGACTTGAACTCATGACCTCCACTTCGAACGTATAGCCACCCAAGTTAAGCTTCACTTTATATATATCTTGAGTTTTTATACGATTTATATTATATTCCTCAACATCAACTTAAATCATTTTTATTTTATGTTACACAAATTATCACTTTCTCTTATCAAATTATGAAATAGTTGTTCGCCAATTAAATTTTTTTATTTAAAGTATAAAAAAAGTTAAACTACACTATATATTATAATTTATTATTATTTTCCCATATTTTTTGTATTGTTATTTTTTTCATGTTTATTTTTTTTTCTTACTTAGTTTTCTTAGCAATTGATTTCCTATCATGACTAACATCTGAATTCATTATTCTCTTGTAAAAAAAAAACTATAATTTAACTTGTCGATATAATTGTAAAAGAATAAACATCGATATAATGGTAGGTAAACTTAAAAATATCAACTTATATAGACATCATGTTGCATTTCCTATTTTATAAACCTAAAAATATCAATATAAAAGTAACATAAAAATACACACAGTTTTGCAATTTCTATTATATAAACATAAAAATATTAATATAAGAATAACATAAAAATACACATTGTGGTGTGAAAAAACAAGAAAAAAACAAGATAATCACTAAGGTTTTCCAAGTTGTGCAAAGGTTAGTGTGGATTTTAGTTACCATTGTCCAACATACATATTAGTTATGGATAGCAGAAATCAGAAACATAATAAATACTCATAATAAGTCTTCTTATGCCACCAATATCGAGAGAAACCCTAGCCACTCTTTTCTTTTGTGAGTCCCAAAGAAAAACTTCATAAAGGGGAGGAGGAAGAAGCGTCATTGCCCTCCTCCGCTCATCTTTCCTTGCTTTTTTTTCTTTTGGGTTAGTGAATAAGTCCATTGGGGCGTTTTGAATAAAAAGCCATTTGTGATGATTTCTTGAGCCCTGCTCAGATTGAAGTTCATCATCACCCCTTTTAGGTGTTCTCAAACAAATCCTTCTCCTAAAACCCGCTTTTTAACACTTATCATGTTCTCTGAATTTGGGTCTACATCATTCTTGATGGAGGTTGCTGAAAATCACTCAATTGTTCTTTGTCAAGGTCATTGTTTTTGTTTATTTGTTCGCTCTTATGCCCACGTAAATTACTGAAAACCATGTTTTCCTCATATATGTGACAAATGAGGTGGAATCTGTGGCATCGACGATACTTCTTCATGTAATGGAGGTAGGGTTCATTTGGGCTCATGGGTTGCTTTAGGGTTTCGGTTATATTGGGTATGTGGGGTTCATTTGGGCTTATGGTTAATTGTGGTGATGTGGGCTAGTAGTTTTAGTGCAACTTTTATCCGCTTTAGTTTTGTTTTTAACATGTTAGTTTGTTGCCCTCTTAGAATTAGTACTTTCGATATCATGTTGATGTCTTTGATTGTACTTTGTAGTTTATCGAATGAAGTTTATCTTTGATTTTAAAAAATGCCCATAATAAAAGTCTTCAAGACACTTCTGCAACCACTCACCAATGTTCTCCATCTTGGCTATGGCAAAAACTCATCTTCAAAAGTCTCTCCTTCCCTTTATATTTAAATTTTAATATTCTATTTATTGCAAACTTATGAGTTTTGGGTATTTTAAAGTCTTTATGGTGCTTATGAGCATGAGCAGGCACACAATTCATCATCTCTGTCTCATACTAATCTTCTTACAACTCAGAAAATGTCTTACCTTCACTTGCAGGTGGTACACATAAATTGGTAGAGTCAAATCTCAAATCACTAATCCATGTTTTGGATATGAGAATTGTAACTATTGGTTCATGCTTAAGGTTTAGATATCTTTCTTTGACATCACTTCCCCATATTTTTTTTCAATGTTAAAAATGATTTTTCTTTAACGTTTTTCCCCAATCTAACTTTTATTATAGTAATCTGTCTTAGGTAGTGTGCTTCTAAAAACACTATCCCACTCCACTTGCTATTTGCCTATGTGAATTGGTTTTCACTTGTAGGTGGTGCAGCAAGGATGATAGCCTTCAATCGTACATATCTTACAACTGTTCCAAGGTATGGTGAAACGATAGTTGGATAGGAGATGAACCATTTAGATGTTTCATGTTGTTAATATATGTAGTAACATTTTTGTAATTTCTTCGACTTTTTTTGCCTAAGTTGTCTGATTTCAATTTTGAGCTATGTTTGAGTTTTTCTTTGTTTCCCTATATTTACTTCAAATTATGTCTACTGTTGTTGAGGCCCAAAAAGGTCACAAGAAGTCCAAAGGAATTTAAAGCCCAATATGACACTCAAAATAAAGGGATAAATTGGTTATGTGCTAATTCCAATTATATTTTAGGATTTAATACAGTAACATAAATATAGAGTCAGGATCGGGGGACACACATTTTTGACACATATTTTGACACACATTGTAGACCATTGGATTAAAGCATAATTAATGGTTGGATTAATCTGACTTTATAATTATTATTTTTTAATAAAACTTTTGGAGGGTCTTGGGAACATAAATAATAACTTTCAATTTTCTTTTCTCTCTCCAATCTCACAAGACCCGAAAAGGAAAACAATAAAAATAACTCTTTCATCGTTTTTTTTTTGCGCAAAACTCTTTCATTGTTTTTTTTGCGCAAAACTCTTTCATCGTTTTTTTTGCACAAAACTCTTTCATCATTTTATTTTTTGCGCAAAACTTATTTATCCTTTTCTTTTTGCGCAAAACTTATTCATCCTTTTCTTTTTGCACAAAACTCTTTCATCCTTTTTGGGGCTAAAATATCACCTGTTTCTTCTCAACCCTTTTAACCAATTTTTTTCCTACTCACCCCAGTCTTGGCTGAGCCAAATCATCATCTTTACCCACATGTTACAGCATGTAGTTGTTTGGTGTCCCTCAGAACTGCACCTTGGGGTTATTAGTCATTCTAATGACAATGGTGAGCTGGGGTCCTTTGTTTTTGCAACTAGTAAATGACTTGGCTTAACCAATAATATCCAAATGATTTAACTTGATAACTTGAAAGAAAGCCAAATTAGAAAAAATACTTTAACTTAATAAGAAAGCCATTCTAACTATAATGTTTAGCTGGGATACTTTGAAAGCCAGATTAGAAACAATACTTTAACTTGATAAGAAGAGTCTGTAAAACTTGATGTAAATTTGGGTAATAGCTAGATCTGTGACATCCCTGACCCAATTTAATTGAATTTATTCAATTTAAATAATTTTGGGGAAATTACAGTTTTGCCACTAGGATTAAGGGTATTTTAGGCACTTTAAAATTTTCATAAGGATTTTGGAGAAATGGGTTGCGCCGTTGCGTCCGGCTCGTCGAAACGAGTTCGTGGATATGCGGTACACCGAATTCCGTGTTGTAACGATCGGGAAGCGATAGAAGAGAAAAGAAATAAAAATAAAAAAAACAAAATTCTGATTTTTACTGTAGCGGCTACAGTACCGCTACAGTAAAACCCGAAAATTCCCTTCTTCTTCTCCCTTTCTCTTCTCTCCCTCTCGGTCTTTTCTCTCCCGTGCGCAGCTCCCCCCTCCCAAAACAGCACCGATGGGTTTTTTGGTGGCCACGGATTCATCCGGCCACCAAATGGAGTGATACCAGTCCCAAAAGATCTGTGACGCCTTCCTCTTCCAACCCCAGCCAGGTTCCACCTCTGGAACGGTCGCCGTTCGCCGGAAAATGCAAGAAACTGGCCGGATTTTACGTAATCTTTCGAGCGTTCGTTCTCCCTCCTCCGGCGACGGAATTCGACGAGTAAGGTATGAAAACTTAACTACTCTTCGAGCTCTAGCTATCTGCATGGTTGGTTTTCATCAATTCGTAGCGTAGGGGATCGAATCTGTAACACAAAGTTTGGCCGGTTTTGAGATTAAATTTCCGGCCACTTGCCGGCGTCTATGCAAGTTCTCGTAGTTGAATAAGTTGTTCCAATCATCGAGTAGTATAGGCTGGTGGAAGGGCAGCTCTTGGTTTGGAGTTTGTTCGGAAGTCAAATTTATCGCTTTGGGCACCCAAATGCGCTGCCAGTGTGGGTGGCTGCGCGGGGCCTACTAGTAATTGTCAATCTTCATTCCTAAATTATCCGTACGTCGTCACGAGCGCGTAGGCGTGCTCGGATTTCAATTTGGAGTTCGGATGACAGTCGAACGGATTTACGCCTATTGCGCGTTATCCGGGTTCGATATGTTCGGGCCGTTGGATCGGTCCCTTTTCCAAGTATGTTGTTCCCTGTATTTTTAGGATCGTGTAGAATTTGACGGATCGTGATTCGGAGCCCCAGATGCTTCGGATCAACGACTTGAAGTTTGAGTTAAACCGTAATCGTCCGATCGTGCGATCGTGAGCAATCCGACCGTCCGATCGTGACCAAACTTTCAGGACGTGTTAGTTAAACCGTAGTGAACCTGTAGGAACTTTCGGATCTAAGTTTGGAGGTCATGGGACCCACGGGCCCGGTTTGACCTATTAGGGTCGGTTTGACCAAGTTTGACCAGGGTTGACCGAGGGTCTCCCGAGGTCTGTTTGCAGTGTAGTTGACTTTGTTGGACTTCTAGGGATGTCTAGATCGATTTGGAGGTCTTGGGCTCCGCGGGCCCGGGTTGACCGAAAAGGGGGTGTTTGACCGCCGGTTGACCGTGAGTCTTCCGGGACGGTCCCACTGGTTAAAAGAGGTAGTTTGACCTTAGAATCCTTCGTAGGACGTACGTGCACGTTAAGTGGGGTTTTGTTAGGGTTTAAGTTTTCGATTCTCGTTCGGTTCACGGTACTAATCCAATCTTCGTATCTATCGCTTTAGGTACTCTGTTTCTGGTACGCAGCAAGTGAGACCCTTTGGGGTTATGCAGCGTAGGACCAACGGTGAGTGGACTTTGTTTTCAAATGAGCATGATTTGAATGATTTGCTTGAAATGCATGAAATGAGATTTAATGGTTTTAAATCTTGAATTTATTAATAATTTAAAGTCTCGATCTGACTTTGATTGAAATGTATTAAAAGGAATTGCATTGAGGTAAATGCATGGTTTGGGTTGCCGGTTTATTGTGGGGCCCTGATGGCTATTTTATTATTATTTATACCTTTGGGTATTGAACGGGACGTGGTGAACGCCCAGTGGTTTTCGTATTAAAATTTGGACATTATATTTAAAAAGGGTTGTTTTATTATATATTATTTATATAATTGAATAGTTGGACGTTAGCGTAGTCCATTTGGTCACGTATTCGGTTTTGGCTTTTAAAACCTTTTGAAGTATAATTACTTATACCTTGATTATATATATGTATATTTTCATACATATATATATTGATTTTGAATAAATACTTTGGAATAATGGGAATTGATTATACGTATATTCATACATATTTATATACATAGATATGTATATGGGATCGGGCTTGAGTTTTTGTACTTTAAAGGATCTTTATGTTTTATGTATATATATATATATATATATATATATATATATATATATACATATGTATATTTTGGATTATACGTCTGATTTAACGGTATGTATTTACGGACGAGTTCCTTATACTTTAATTATATATATCTTTGGGTTGGAATGCCCGGCGTCGGGACGTGAGGTCCCTCATATAATTATATTGATATTTTGAATATGGAAATATATGTTTGGGACGGTGATGTCCTTATTTTGAATATATATATGTTGACCTTGAATTTTGGACGCTTGGGTCCTAATCGTATTTGGGTTTGGGTGCATGATTGTGGGTTGAAATGTGAAAGTATATGAATATGTATAAATGGATTATTGCAGGGCAATGGTTGTGAGTGTTGTAAACACCGTATTATGTACCTCCCCTTGTTCGATGATGATGATACGGTTACTTGGATATGGTTCGATCCGGTGCATGCTCTAATGGGGTGTAGCCGTAGACTCTTAATTGAGTATTTAGTCGGTAGCGCATGGACTAGTTCGGACGTAGGGGTATTGAGTATGCGTACTACGCCATACGGGTCGGGTAGCATAATCCATTACTATGGACGGCTAAACCACTGGTACGGGGCCACCGCGGTGTAGTCCTCGTATCCAGCTAAACTATCCCCTGTTGGATGGTTTCCGGTACACTTGATCTGGTGTTGAGTTGTTATTGTATATATATATATATATGTATATATATGTATATGCGTGGGTTATTATATTCGTATTCTTATTTCTTTTAGTGAGGATCCCTCCTTACTTGTCGTGCTTGCGAGCACAGGATTGTGAGTTAGGGAAGTTGGGGAAACTTTACACTTACTTTGACTTGATGTTTGATTGGATTTGATCTTGGTTATGTTTTACTTGTTGGATTGTAAATCCGGATTTGATATATTTATATTTATGTATATAAATGCTTTGAACTACAATAAATGTCTATATTCTTTGTCGAGTTGGGTTTTCTTGACGTATACGAATTATTCGGCATTTAAAGGTTTGTTTTACTTTTTGATAATTTTATTCCATCTTTATGCTTTACTTTAACAAAGCCCGTTTGTTTATGTTTTATAAACCTGTTTGGGTTGATTTGAGAGGTTATACCTCGGGAAAAGAAAAAGGGTATTTTATTCGGAAAAATGTTTTGAGTGGATTGCTCTCATGTAATTTGAGATAATATGATTTCTAAATCAATCACGTATATAAGGATTTCATTTGCATGGTTTGCATGGTTTTAAAAGGTGGGGTTAGTATATTGTTTTAAGTAAGCAAAACTTTGTTTTTGTCCACTCACACTCTTTCTGTTTTGCGCCCAATCGTAGTTGCGTCGACACTGTTCGGCCGTGCGCTCCTCTTCTCGAGCTTTGACCGAAGGGTAGGATCTGTTGTCCTTGAACCCTAAACTCATATTCTGTTTATTCTTTTCCGCCTGAATTCCTAAACTCTTAGATTGCTCTGTATTGCCTGTAAGGGTTAATTTGTTGGCCGAGGCCTGGGTAGTTTATCCTCGTAGCATGCCGGTGCTTGGGCTTTGTTTCTGTTGCTTGTTTGAACAGGTTTTAACTTTGGGGATTGTTCACTTTGTAGGGGAGACTCTGTCCGATTTTCGCGAAGTCTCGGCCCAAAGTTTGTTGTTTGTCGGGAAGAGGGTAATCGTTCGGTTGTGGGCCCGGCATGGGTTGGTGTTGGGCCCATCAACAGGTCCGGCTCGGGTTCCGGGCTGGAATTGGTCGGGTCCTGTCAAGATCGATAGATTGAGAGGATGCTATCTCAAATGATTTATAGTTAGCCATCTTCTATTCTCGTGTCTGGGGTTAAGACATCTTCTACTCTGGTGTTTGGGGTTAAGCCAAGCAACTTATAAGTTGCAAAACCGAGGATCACCATTGTAGAGTTAGAATAAGCAATAGCCCCTAGGTGCATATATGAGGGAATCTAAACAACTACATGCTCTAACATTTGCATGAAGATGCTGATGATTTTGCCACTCATCCAAGAGTAGGAGGAAACGAATTTGTTAAGGGTTTGAGAAAGAATGGGTGAAAAGAACAGAGATGTTTCAGCCCAAAAAAAAAAGTTTTGTTTTTATTTTTTTATTTTTCGGGTCTAGTGAGATTGGAGAGAGAAACAAGAGGACATTGAAAGTTGTCCTCATTTATACTATCAAGGCACTACACAATTTTTATTAAATATTAAATGATTAATCCAATCTCAGCCATTAAATGTGCTTTAATCCAATGGTTAATAAGGTGTGTCAAAATGTGTGGCTTTTTGTGTGTCCCCCTATCCTGACTCATAAATATATATGCATGTTTTTATATTAATTCTAAGAGTATCTAGGCCTTGCCAATCAATGACGCCCATGCCAAACCTATTCATTTGAATCCAATATCTCTAAGCTTGATCACAAATGAAGGAAAGATTATGTTTTTCACAAAAATTCATTTGATAGGCAACAGAAGACTCTAAACAACATGCACTTTCATTAGCATCACACAATTCATGTATAACCGTGATACTCATATTCAGCAAAATCATCACAATCACAATTATTTTATTTTTAAGAACAGTTTAAGTCACCGCCTGTGACTACACCAAAACTCTTTTATTTTAAAAGTAGTTTTCACACGTCACTTAATTGACAAATAGAAGAGAATACTCTGAACCTCTAATCTATAACAATGCAACCACCTAAGTCGTGTTCACTCATGTTTTCACACACAGTCATGAGAACTAGATGACACCAGACTAAGGCTCTAACTATTCTTGGGTCTTTCACTCTAGGGTCTTGGTTTCCCTTATTGCTTGCCACGAGAATGCTCTACTTGACAAACTCATAAGGTATTCAAGGTATTCTCACCTAAATCCTTCAACATCAAAACACCAACACCCAAACAATATAAAATTCCGTTTCACATACAACATTGTTTTATAGCCAACTACAACAATCACAACAATATATATATTTATGTGGTCATTCATGCATGAATTTCCACCATACACTCACAACATATGTTATATGGTTCAACACCAAAATATCTAGAAAAATCAAGTTAAAACAAAATAGGTTTCACTTACCTCATGAACAGTTGACGAACAAGTTCATGTGCTTTAAATCAATTAAAACATTTTATAAAATCACAAACAACATGTTAATTATAGCCATTAACATTATTAGAACCACATTATAATAAATATAATAATTCGTGATTTTACTCACGATCCAGATGATTTTACTCACCTCTCGTCCAAACTGCGTCTTCAACAACTCAACGAATTCTCAATCTCAAACCCCAACGAGCACTCTGGCCCCACAATCCCCAATGAACAACTCAAGCTTCAACAATAACTAAGCAAAGTACGCAACTCAACTTAGCACAAAACTCCAAAATTTCATCTCCACTCATCATGCAATTGCACGTAAATCGAGGCACACGTCACTCGAGACGCACTTCGCACAAATGATGAAAATGCCATTCGGACCAACTTGAGGTCCAAAGCGATCAATTATCGTCCAAAACACTTCAAAACTGTGATGTACATACTATCAACGTCAAAATAGGACCAATGACACTCATTGTCCAAAAGTCACTATTTTGGTCCCGCGAATCCCACCCGTCCAACCGACACTCCAAAAATCCGTCTCGGCCCTATGACCACATATTTTGCATTCGGTAGCACCAATGGACTCTAAATAGTCCTGACATCACCGTGCATCAATTTTGGCCCGATCTAAAGCTCAGATCATTTTAGATTGCATAATCAAGCACGATCGAACAGCGATCACTTGCCTTAACTTAGAAACACAATATCTTAAGATTGGGACGCCCCATCACAATCCTTCTGTACCTTCAGACTCCTCACAACACCAGCTACATCATATATAAAATTGGACATGATCCAATGGTCCGATCATCTCTGATATAATGATCCAGATTTGCGAGGCTCCAATGGTCGATCAAACGACGAAATCTCGTAAAACGGAGCACACCACCGCGCTCACCACTCAAGGAGTACAAATTGTCTTCACAACTCAGACACAGCACCACCGCCACGTGCTGCCACCACGCATGGTGGTTTAGGTACTATTCCGGTGACCAAAAAAAGCTTAGAATCACCGGTCCAAAACTACACTACCTTAAGGAACTCGATGAGATAAACAACTTAAATTCTTGGGTTTACCGCAAAATCGGTACGGAAGTGGCTCAAAATTACGGCTGAACTCTTGGATCCAAAACCTAAACTTCACGGTGTTGTTAGGCTTCACACAGTGGCTGTTGATGTCGATTGATCCCAGAAATGGAAATGGGCCGCCACAAGCTTTCGAACTCGGCCGGTCTCGCCACCTTACTCCGCCGAAATCATCGGATAGGGTCGCGATCCGGGTTGAGGGTTCTGAAAACGGGTCGCGAGCCTATTTGCGATTTTTCTGAAAATTGCACAGTGGTCCCTCCTTTTATAATAATTCAAAAATAACCAAGGGTCACTATTCACTATTTAGCCCTCTAATTAAATTTCAAAACTCTGAAATTTAATTTCTCCTTCGTTATAACTTCGATTCACGAACCATTTGTACCTACGCATTAGTGAGTTCGAGCTCTATTTTTCTAGTCCAAAATTATAATTTTCTCACTTCAATTTCTTGAACGTCCTTTGAAAAATCACATAAAGGGTATTTTGGTCCAAATTGCAATTAAACACACTTAATCCAATTATTTTCAAACCAAACAAACTTCATAAAATGCCCAATATTATCATCCACCTCATATGATTTTTTGAAACATTAATAACAACAAAATTTGACTTTTGAGGTTATTACATGATGTGCATCACGAAGTACCATACTTGAAATTAAAAAGGGGAAAAGTAGATGAAAACTCACCCTTGGAGCGCAACTTGAGTCCAATCCAAGTATTCCACCAAGTGATGGTGGTAGGATCCATAAGAGAAATATGTGGTGCTAGCAACACTCCTCTTGGGACCGATTTTAGCTTGCCTAAGGAAGAGAAATTTGATGCTTTCTCTTACTTCCTCCTCACCTTTGCAAGACTTAAAACCCTAAGCAAAAATATGAGCTAAGTGGTGAATATATAGAACACATGGGAGAACCATAAGGTTCTCCCTCTCTCTCTATTTGGATGGCATAGGGGGTGGGCCTTCTCTTGGGCCTCTTTGTCCAACTTATCCCACTTGACTCTTCTTAAGATCCTTTTGCTAAAATCTCATGGGCCTTTAGTTTTCAAACTATTTTAAGGCCCATTCGTAATTAATTAACTCTTTATTTAATTTTCCCTTTAATAAATTAACCTAATTAATTGACTCAACCATTGATCTTGTCATCTTCCATTATTATACAAATTATAAGCTTATGAGTGTGCGATCCATTGGGTTCTAATTAGCAGGGGCGTGGGCGATCATGAACTCTTTCTTTATCGATTGTGAATTAAAAACTCCATTTTTAATTCTCCCTTTGTGAGGATCTAGTTACGGAATATCCTCAGGGTTTTCACAACGTCTAGCAACATATCACAGTTACCCAAGCAAATATATACTATATTAGGAGAACCAATTTAGTTGGAATTACAACGCAATTCGATCCTTCTCTATTTCACAACGTTCTTGATCTCGTTAATAGGATACGAAATTCATGTTAAATCCCTAACGTGATCTCTATTGGCTATATGATTCAATATTAGCACAATTGGAAGACTCTTTCTCTATTATGCTCTGACTCGAGTTGGAGATTCTTGAATCATACCTCAAAACATTCTCTCCCTCTTACTGGAAGTCGAGATCCCTTGTCGTACACTCACTTGCCTCTATGCACTTGTCGAGGATCCTGACGTTACCCTGAATCAAGCCCAAGGATGAGCTCAACCTTGAATCAAGCCCAAGGATGAGCTCAACCTTATGATACAATCAGAGACCGACTACGCATCCATAAGGTAATCATGGTGCCTCAGGTCTCAGGATTAACCTTGTGTTGTTGCAATCGAAAAAATATTGTTTGGCATGCTAGTAGAACTTCCATACAAGATTTCTTAGTTTGATCGCGTTCAGTGTCCATACACGAATGACTCGATACTAGTCATCCTCTTGATGGAACAGATAGAGTGTGTACTGGTCTTTGTAGTTTTTCAATGCCCATTTGAATGATCTTTGACTAGGAACATTTTGGTTTGAGTTGTACGGAAATGTCTCTTTGCATCTAACGTCTTTAGATCATGTTCCTTATCTCATAAATCCATAGACTTGTCATTTAGGTCAATGGTCACGCATGGACTGTTACCAGTGTTGACATATTTCCCCTTTTGTGTTAACCTAAATGATTGGATTAAAAGAAGTTTCTATGAAAGATTTCATCTAATGATTGGCTTTCAGGGCATACTTCTAACAAGGGTTAATCGTTTTATTAGTCCCTGAATTTAGACCTGATTTGTATTTGAGTACCTCAATTTCCAAAATGGTTCCCATGGTCCCTTTACTTCACTTTCGTTGGACAAATGGTCCTGCCATCAATTTTGTTAACTTTTCTGTTAAATGCAGGGGCAAAATGGTATTTTTGTATAAAAAATGATTAAAATATGAATAAAAAATTTTAAAAACTAAAAAATTAAAATTAAACTCTCTCTTTCCCCCTCTATCCCGATTTCTACTCCTCCCAAACTTTATTTTTTTTTCTTTTTTGTTGGTTTTTATGTGATTTTCTTTTATTGTTATTTTAAAGATATGATTTTTTATTCATTTTTTTAAATTTTAATATAAAAGACCATTTTGCCCCTGCATTTAACAGAAAAAATTGACAGAAGTGACGGTGGGACTAGTTGTCCAAACAAAACTAAAGTTAAAGGATCACGGGTACCATTTTGGAAATTGAGGTACTCAAATGCAAATCGGGTCTAATTTCAGGGACTAATAAAATGATTAACCCCATTTAACAACAAAAGCCCAAGCCACAGCAACACATGCCTAAGCATTCCAAGCACATGACAAATTACTCTATGCAAGACTAATACATTTTTTCCTATGCCAAGTCACCTACCAAGCTCACATGAACCCAAGTCATGTGATTTACGAGACTTACACGAGGGGTTGTGGTGTGGAATGTTACGAAGGTCCACAAAGGCCACAGAAGTTCTTGGATAATGGAGACTTTGGGCTGCTCTGGATACCAAACTCTAAGCCCATTACTTGGAGTTCTCCTATGTGGGTGAGCAAATGAGATATTCTTCAAGCACACCTATTACCCGCTGGAAACAAGCACACCAAAGTCCAAATTCATTCCTTGGCTACTGCAAGCATCCCAGCAACCCTAATCTTTGTTGAAAACATGCCCTAAAACCAAACATGTAATGTAACTTTAACGATATTTCATTACCTTTTTCGGTAAATAACTAGGGCTATGAAGCATAGATACGCTGGTTAAGGTGTGTATCCCGTGTCCAATACACTGGGGGATACAATACGCACTGAACATGTGCAGATACACGATGGATATGTATCTGAGTCAACGAATACGCTCAACGATGAAAAGATACGCATATCTGACATTACAGATACGGGTATCTAATTTTAGGATATGTGTTATGTCTAATTTTGGCTTTAAGAGGGAAAATTAAAAATCGGCACAAATTTGAAGTCTTGAAGGACACGAAAGGTTGTCCTTACCTGTTTTGAAACCATGAAAATGTCTCCTGCACTGCACTGCACTTCTTCTTTTTCGGTATGATATTAGATCTTCTTCTTCTATATAAATAAAGAAGCCTAGTGCCGCCCACTCATCAATTCTTCTTCTTCATCCATACCTTAAATCAAATATATCTCATGACAGGACCCGACCCGAATCCCCCTCGAGACCCACGCCGGATCCTGCGGTGTTTCCGACATTTAACCCATGCCGGGCCCGCTCACTAATTAACCTACCATCTTTCCCTCAAAGTACGGAAAAGATGGCTGGAACTCCTGCCGAAAATCCAGCAGAGTCTCCTCTAAAAAATGGACTTTACCAAAACTTCTTCACCCTGTTAAAAACAACAGAAACAACACCAACTGCAGCACGCACAAAGTAAAAGCACACAGTTTACACACTAGGCCTCCGGCCTTGAATCCAACCCTAAACGGGCGATAACAGAGCAATCTAAGAATTCTCTTTAGTTTTACAACCAAAGTATAAGTTTAATTGAAAGCAATACAGATAGAAGTGCCCTACAGAAATACAGGGCTCGGGAATACAAGTCTTGGCTCGGGTACTCGGCTCAGATCGAACTACTGCCTGGGGGGCGCAAAACAGAAGATTGTGAGTGGACAAAAACAAAGTTTTATCATAATTGAAATCAACATACTATCCCCACCGTTTCAAAACGATGTCAGAAACATGCAATTAAATCATTTATATATATAAGCAATTGAAATCCAAGAATCCAAATAATTTCAACATAAAACCAATTTTATTCCATAATAGACCTGACCTCTTTCCAATGCTAAGAATCCCCTCTTTCAACGCATGTCCTAGTCCCGACAAACGAGGAAGAGTTTTTACCCAAATAATAAGAGGACTAGTATAAATAGTATAAGTAATATAATTAAATAAATAAATAGATAAACAAATACATATATATAGACACCCGTAGGTAAGAGACTACTATACCATTTTGTACCGGGGAAACAATCCAACACGGGGATTGTTGACTGACCACATGGAGAAAAATACCTTTACAACCACGTGGCCAGGGAATAAGCCGTCCCAAATGGGGACTAACTCCCAGACACGCACAGAAGAAATTACCTCAATAGTGTGCGGCTGAATAAAGTCCTACGCGCGCAGACTGCCCGGCAAGGGCCTACAGTAACACCCCGCCAAGGGTGAACCGGGTTCCGTTATCCTTTATCCTTTCTGTAACCAAGTAACCGGGGAGGTACATAGGTGGTGCTAATAGCACTCTAACAAAAACACATATTCCCTGACATACCCTAAATCCCAGGGTATTCAAACCGTACCCAAAACTTGAACACAAGACCACCCGGACGTTGGTGACGGCCAACATCCGACACGAAAATATATAATCAAAATCATAGTAAAAAATAACCAACCATATCCGAATAAGTAAATCAAAACTTCACATATTTATAAACAATTAAATATAACCTTAATATTCCAAATCAACCATATATAAGAAATTCAATAATTAAATCCACATAAAATCCGCAATTCAACTAAATAAGTTCATATGCATAGTTTTTCAATCTTTAAAAATAATGCCGATTCAAAACAATGTCCACTCACAAGTAATCCCACGCTGCTTGACCCTGAGAGGGCCCTGCCTGCTGTGAACCTCGAGCCTGAGTACCTATTACGGAATACGAGGAATAAGTCAACAAAAGTCAACCGCAATTGAATTTAAATTCAAATCCTATTTCCCGGGGTTTAAAGTGTACAAGAGACGTTCGGGGAGGTTCTAGGGTCAAGTAAACTTCATGGCAGGTCAAACCACTTCGGAAGGCTAAAAGTCAATCGTGCGGTCAAACTGCCCGATCTGGTCAACCGGGGCCCGCAGGGTCCACGGACTCCAATCTTTGATCCGAAAGTTCCTACGAGTTCTACACGGCTTACTGAACCTATCCTGAAAGTTCGGTCACGATCGGACGGTTATTGGATAACCTAACCCTAGGGTTAATGGATTGGAGTATCCGGGACTCCAATCCTTGATCCGACAGCTTCTACACAGTCCTAGAAATACGGGGAACTACGTAGCTAAGTTTGGGTTTGATCCGACGGTTCGAACACGTCAAACCCGGGTTACGCGCAATAGGCGCATACCCGTTCGACATCCGAACGACGTCCGAATTGAAATCCGAAAACACTGATGCGCTCGGGACGACACGAGGAGCGCATCAGAACACAATGTGGCACCACTACAGTGCCCACGCGCCGCCACACGCGCCGCCCGCGCGTGGGTGTGTTGAGCGATTCCGGTCACCGGAAAAATTCAACACCGCCGCTCACCGCCTAGGCTATAGGTTCCCCTCAACCCCCTGAGCAACTTCTCCTACTGGGTGGCCCCCTCACTCGACCGGCAACTGGCCGGAATTTCAGTTTGAAATCCGGCCAAATCTGGGTTTGGGATCGGATGTTCTACGGTCAAAATCGATCGAAACCAAGGTTGCAGATAGCTTAGACAGGTGGAGGAGGTGAAGAACCATACCTGGATCGACGCCGTACATTGCCGGAGCCGCCGGAACGAAGCCGTGAAGTTCCGGCTCGAACCAGTCGAAATTGCCGGCGAAACTCGAGGTTACCGGCCGGGAAATGGGGTGGGTCTGAACCGTGAGCTCACGCCGGTTCTTTTGGGACCGGTCTCGAGCCCAGCCGTGACCGGACGGCGGGTCTGCGAAGGGAAGAAGGCGCCGGTGTCGGGGGAGGAGAGAGAGAGAAGAGAGAGAGGGTGCGGCTGGGTGTCTGACGCGTGTACGCGTCTGATTGGGTAGTTTTAGGGTTTTCTCCAAAAATCAAAATACCCAAAATGCCCTTTTTGTGTTTTGGACCTCGGATCGGGACGTGCCGCCCGGCTACGGACTCGTTTCGACGAGCCCGTCGCAATGGCGCGGTCGGTTTCGTGAAATTCCAAACGGATAATTATGTGACCTTTACGACTCTAACTTCAGGGGCAAAACCGTAATTTCACATAATTAATTAAATTAATTTAATTAAATTAAAATTTAGGTCACGGATGTTACATCTCATATATTTTGGTTCTTGAATTAAGCTGGTGTGGCTGTGGTGTTGTTCGTGAATTTTTTTGTTTGTCTTCTTCATCGTCGGCGTCGAGTATCTTCTCTATTTTGTTTTCTCACGCTATTCTCTGTTCTGGTCTTATCCTTTTGTTTAAAATACTCTCATGGTTTCACCCCAGTAATAATAATAATATTAAAATCAAAAGTAATAATATTATAACCAAATATAATATATAGTACATAAGGACTTCCTGTTTTTGAAAGAACTCCCCACCCCACGTGAAGAGCACTTTTGTTTAGAGAAAAAAAAGTTGTGTTTAGACAATTTAATAATATTATAATTTATATTCAATATGTTGAATTTTCTTTATGTTTAGGAACATGAGTCATTTGGATAATAACGTAAGTGCTAATGTTAATCATACTAAGAATACTGAAATCAAGTTAGATGATCATGCTCCATTGTGGAAGTATGTTAAAAGGCTTGACAAGTTAGGAAAAGGAGGAGAAAATACTATGTTTGAATGCAATTATTGTCATAATACTTACAAAGGCTCCTACTCTAGAGTCAAGTTTCATTTGTTGAAAATGTCGAGAAATGGGATTGCACCTTGCAAAAAGGTTACTGATGAAGTTTTTGCAAAAAAGAAAAAACTTGTGAGAGAATGTGAATACCGGTTGAAAAGTGCAGCTCCAAGACAAGTGTCTTTGCCTAATACTGATTTTTTACTTTGTTCTTATGTGTCTAATATTGAGAAAAAGAAGAGAAAATGAATGAATGGGCCCCTTGATAAAGATTTTCAAAATGAGGCTAGAGAACAATGTGATGCTGAAGTTGAAAGGATGTTTTATACAGGTGGGTTGTCCTTCCACCTTGCAAGGAATCCACATTATCAAAACTCTTATCTTCGTGCTTATGCTTATCTAGGATATGTTCCACTAGGTTACAATGCACTAAGAGCTACTCTTTTGCAACAAGAGAAGAGTCACATTTAGTGGTGTTTACAACCAATCAAGGGTACATGGAGCACTAAAGGTGTAAGTGTGTGTAGTGATGGGTGGACAGATTCGCAAAGAAGGCCACTTATTAATATTATTTTAACTTGTGAGAGCGGGCCTATGTTCTTGAAGGGAATTAATTGTGATGGAGAGTACAAGGACAAACATTGTATTGCCAACTTTCTTATTGACTCCATTAAGAAAATTGGTTATCAAAATGTGGTTCAAGTAATCACCGACAATGCGCCAGTTTGTAGAGTTGTTTGATTACTTGTTGAGGCTAGATATCCCAATATCTTTTGGACATCATGTGTGGTTCATACTCTCAATCTTGCTTTGAAGAGCATATGTTCACCAAAACAAAATGATGATTGGTATGATAAATGTAGTTGGATTTCAAACATTGTGATGATTTTTGGTTCATAAATTTTTTTATTGTGAACCATAATATGAGATTGGCTATGTATACCACTAAAAATTGAAGATACTCTCCATTGCCGAAACAAAGTTTGCCTCTATACTTGTGATGATTAGAAGATTTAAGGAAGTAAAGGAAGGTCTATGACAAATGGTGATTAGTCCAAACTAGTCTTTATATAAAGATGATGATGTTGGCAAAGCAAGAGTAGTGAAGGAAAAGATATTGAATGAATACTTTTGGAATGAGATAGATTTTATAATTTCCTTTACAACTTCCATATATGAGATGATTAGGATGGATGACACAGATAAACCTTCTCTTCACTTGGTTTATGAGTGGTGGGATACCATGATAGAGAAGGTGAAGGCAGCTATATATAAGAAAGAGCACAAGAAATTGCATGAAAAAAGCAACTTCTTTGATGTGGTTTATCACATTTTAGTGGAGCGATGGACTAAGAGAGCACACTACTTCATTGTTTGGCACATTCTTTAAATCCTAGGTAAGTATTTTGTGCTTATTTCCTTTTAAAGTATTTAAAATTTACTTTTCATATTGTGGTAATTTTATAAAATGATGTCATACTTTACTTTTAGGTTTTATAGTCCAGAATGGCTACAAGAGGATCCTAGCCGCATTGCTCCACACCAAGACACCGAGATTACAATGGAAAGAAAAAAGTGTTTTGAGAAATACTTTTCGGATGACCGGGGTAGAAGAGATATCAATGTGGAGTATGCCTCTTTTTCAATGTGCTTAGATGACTTTGGAGCTATTGATGCTATAAATGATAGGTTTCACATGGATTGTTCATGGAGCTTCAACACCAACTCTCCAATCCATAGCTTTGAAGCTACTTGGACAACCTTGTTCCTCCTCGTGTTATGAAAGAAATTGAAGTATGTATAGTTTCATTCACTCTTTAAGAAGAAACAAGTTAACACACCAAAGAGCTGACGAATTGGTATTTGTGCATAATAATCTTCATCTTTTATTAAGGAAGAGCCCAAGCTACAAAGAATGTGTTATTCAAATGTGGGATGTTAGAGGAGATGGATTTGATAGCTTGGGTGAAGAAGGTGTTGGGATGCTTGAAATTGCTAACCTTTCTCTTAATGAACCATCATTGGAGGTTGCTTTATTTACCGCGGAAGACATTACAAATATTGTAGTTGATTGAGACTTTTGTTTGGTTGATGAATTTGAATTTTTATGTTATTTAAAATATGTTTTAAATTATATATATTGTTATTATATTTTTAATTGCCGTATCCATGACGTATCGTATCCTAATTTTTGAGACTAACCGTATTCCCATGTTGTGTCGTATCGTATCGTATCGTATCGTATCGCCGTATTCATATCCATGTTCGTGCTTCATAGAACTAGGGCAATTAGTCGATTTAGGTTATCCACCTAAATGACAAGTCTATGGGAAATGAGATGAGAAAAGCGATTTAAAGAAGTTAGGTTCAAGAGATCTTTCCTTATAAACTCACACCATGAATAGTTCCTGGTCATAGAATTATCAACTAGGCATTAACAATCCGTGAAGACCAGAATACACTATATATGCTCAATTAGGAGGATGACTGGTATGATGTGATTTGTGTAAAGACACTAAGATAAATGTATAGGCATTCACTAGAGAGCGAATTCACCGAGCGCAATCAACTTGGGATCTTGTATGGAAGTTTTACCTGCATGTCAAACAAGATCTCCATAGTTGCAATAACGTAAATTAGTCTTCGACCTGAGTCACCACAGTTGTCTTGTGGAAACATCATGGACCTTTGATATGCTAAAATATTATGCTCCTCAGGGGTATGACCATATTGTATGATTAAGGTTCATGATCAATCCATGGAGGCATGTGAGTGTACAATAAGGGATCTCTACCTTCGAAAAAAGGAGAATGCTCGACGATATGATTCAGAGTCTTCAATCTGAAGCATTAGGTATGATTGAGAATGGTGATTCCAATCATACCTGTATGAGTCATATAAGTTTAAAATTCATATTAAGGGCTTGACATGTTTTCCATGCTCTAATGATGTGAGAGAGAGAGAGAGAGAGCATTATTTTAGAGAATGACCGTATTACATTGTAATTCCAACTGAATAGGTTCTCCACCTTATTTGACATTGGCTTGGGTAATCGTGACATGTTGCTAGACGTCACTCCCGGTTTGTGGAAGCCCTGAGGGTATGTCATAACTATGTCCTCATAATAGGGAGAATTAAAAAGGGGTTTTAATTCACAATCGATTACGGAAAAGTCTGAATCGCCTACTGCCTTTCCGATTAGAACCTAACGGATCATACACCCATAAAGGTAAGAGATGGAAAATTAATTAAGAGATGATGAGCAATGGTTAATTATTTAATAGATATTAATTAAATAATCAATGCTCGGGACTTATATTAGGCATAAAATTAGTTTTATAGATTCAAGGCCCATTGGGCTCATAAGATGAGTTGTACATGACAACTTAAAAGATGAAGTCCAAGAGGCCCAATAAGGAGAGAAATTCGGCCACAAGGTAGAGATGGTGGGTTTGACCCACTTAATGACCTACATGGGTCATTTCAAGTGATATGGGTCATGGGTGACCCAAATTGAAATGCCTAGCCTATATATAGATAGAGATGGGTCATCTTTTTCTAGGGTTTTTGGATGATGGGAGGATAAGGAGTCAACACCATGCTTCTCCCTTCCCTCCACCATGGTGGGCCACACAATGAGGGGTACTAGCACCTCTATCTCCTTGTGGTTCTTCATCTCCACATTCATCCTCTTCCTTTGGCGTGTAAGAAGTTAGAGGCCAAACATTTGGGTGGCTCTCTTTTGGAGAATCATTTGGAGAAGGCCCTCCATGGGTGATCAACCTCAAAGTTAGAGGCCTCAAAGTTTTAATCTTTGCTTAGAGATTAAGTGTAATCCCATCTTTGTGGTTTAATGAATCTAAAATATCCTAAGGTTTCCTTTAATCTCCACATACCATTTCTTCTTCATTGCTCCAAGCTCCCACATTTCTTCTCTCTCATATGTGTGAATCATAGTCCACCATCTTAAGTGGATATATATCAGCTGTGAGTATGTTGTCCTTAACTAACAATCCACATTATCACTTTCACCCAAAAGAACAGTTATTACTAATATTCTATCCAACATCTTATTGGTTAATCCTAAAGTTTTGGCTAACCACAAAGAAATAAGGGAATGGGATGCACCAGTATCAACCAAAATCTTAACTTGAGTGTTGGATAAAATAATCGTACCGTCAAGAGTAGTTCATTCTTCTTTGTCCTCGTGCCTTTCTACAATGGCGAACACTTGTCCTCCATTCCTTCTTGGTTGTGGATTTTCAGGTCTTCTACCTGGTCCTGCCTGGTTTCCTCTTGGTGGTGCTTGTTGCACAGGTCGAGCGGCTTGGTTTCTAGTGTTGTTTCTCGGCGGCGGTTGTCGTTGTGCATTTACCCCACCAACTTGATTCCAATGTGAACAGTTAGGTCTAATGTTGCCTTCTTCACCACACGCATAGCAGGTATTGGTACAATTCTTCTTTGGAGCTGCTCCTTTACTATTAGAACATTCGTCATTCTTCCCCTAAAAGCTTCATTTCCTGGGGTAATTCCCCTTTTTACTTCGGATTTCCCTTTTCGATCTTCAAATCTTCCTCTTTGTAAATTCTTCTTCTGATTTAAAAGGTAGTCTTGCTCCAATGCATGGGCATTGTTCACCATCTGTTGGTATGTACCTCCTTGAGCTAGTACATGTCAATGAATACCGTCTTTGAGGCCTAGTACAAACTTAGTGACCTTCATTTCTTCATCTGCCATTAAAGTAGGCGCAAAGCGTACTAGTTATGTGAACTTTGCTACATACTCGGAGTACAGTCATATTTCCTTGTTCCAAGATGAACAATTCTTGGATCTTGGTTTGTTTGAACGCATTTGGAAAATATCGGTTGAGGAAGAATCGTTCAAACTCCTCCCAAATAAGGTATTCAGTGTACCCGCCCACTTGCTGTAGTATAGTGTCCCACCAAGTACTCGCCTTGTTCTCGAGTATCTGAGTAGCTAACTGTTTGGGCCCGAAATCTATACATTAAGCCCAAAGAGAAATTGCAGAAATCTAAGTACATAGGTTATTCACCAAAGAAAATAACTATGTATTTAGAAAAGGAGGACCATTAAGTTAAAATTAATTGCCACTAGATGGCGATTAATTAAAATAAAGTAGGGTTCTGAAATTGGGCTAGGCCATCTTCAAAAAGAAAAAAACCCCTGTCAGGCCAAATCAAAAGCCCAAGGCCCAAATAACAAAACAGACTCAGAATGAAGCAGGGCAAGTTGATCACGCAAGTTCCAAAACTGACTTTGGAAACCAACTTTTGATTCACATGGATATTTTCACAGACAGAGAGCCTTCTCCTTGAGCAAGCGAAAGTCTCATCAAAATCAAAAAGTTTCTCAGAACCAAGTTTCAAAAAGTAGGCTGACGGCTAAGAATATTTTTTCTATACAAAAGGAGAAAGGATGTTTCTTAGAGAACAAGTTCCGAGGGAGAAAAGAAGGTCCCATTTCACAGATAAAGTTGATAGCAACTACTTCTTATCTGAGGTCAATTATTTCCTTTTTAAACTAGAATATCTCGGGATATTTTAGGGGTATTCGTTAAACATCTCTATAAAAGGAAATAAAAGCCAAGAGGACGCATCATCCAATCAACACAAACAAACTCTCAGTCAAAACTGAACAAAGATCTCTTGATCCCACAGACTCAAAACAAAGAAAACTGTTGTAAGAGCCGGATACACAGAATCTGCATTACTTTACAAAGCCCAAACAAGCAGAACTCAGTTCATATCATCATATGAAAACCTCAACAAAATTTTCAGAAGCTTTTATAGCTTTCAAAGCATCCCAAGGAGCCATCCTCAGGGTAATCCAGTCCAGAACAGGAGCTATCTTCTGAGAAAGTCAGCCAGAACTCAGGTTTCTGCCGCTACAGAACAGCCAGAACAGGTGAATGCGAAGCAGATTCAACTCGAACGCTACCAAGACTTTGGAGGAAACAAGATAGTTACTTCATTTCAGGTCAATCCAGGTGAAGGAAGTCCGTCCAGAACAGCCAGAACAGCGCAGACTCTCAGTTCTGCCTGCAGACTTAGCCTCCCCATGGCTCAAATTGATGAAAAGCTCTGCCAATCTCCAGTGTTGGTATCGATTCCCAGCTAACTTCCGTTAATTGAAATTATTGCTACATGAATTCCCGAAGATCAAGCAGTTCTGCCTGAAATTTGTTATCTTTATGTAAGAATATTTTGCTAGAATTTCCCGATTTATTAGCTGTGAAAATTATGAAGTCCTCACCTGTCTGAGGCATAGAAAAGAACTTACTTGGGAGATATTCCTCACCCAAATGCACAATTGCTTGATTTTTATTAAATGACTTGGGGCGCAAGTTATTTCGTTCTTTAAAGTCTGTTGGAAGTTTGATTAACTTGCTAACAAGTGGCACGCTCAAAGACACCAAAGAAAGTTAACTTGATAGACCACTAATGGTTTTTTCAAGCTAATGGGGAACTTTACACTGCCATCACAGGTACTAAACAAAAAAAGGGGTGAACACTAACCTCACGTGATACTCTGGTGGTGTATGCATATAATCTAATTTTTTTCTTATGTAATTGAGCCAGCCTTCGGCCTTCTCAGCTTCTTCTGCCCCGTTGAATTTCATAAGTTTTAGCTTCAAAAATAGTTCCAGGAACTTCAACTCGCGCTCATGCTCGCATTCAACCTCGTTTGCATTGACGTTTTGCTCATTTTGGTCATCAGCATCCTGTGCATTCTGGGCGTCCAAGTTCTACGCATTATGCCTATTCACGACGTGTTGCGGTAAAGCCTGTAGCACTGCTTTGACGATTGCTGCTAGTTGTTCATGATCCATAACTTAGGTTTTGTGTTGTGCAATGACTTTCTACTAACGACCTTTCAACAAGAAAACGAACTGTCAAGAAAAGACAAGTTCAATATCGAGTAGAATGAACACTCAAGATTCTTAGAATCAAAAAAGATTTTAGACGATACTCGAATTGAAATTCTTGGAAGTAGTCCAAATAATTCTGAGAAATGGCTGGTTGGGTTTTTCTAAAAAATATCTTTAATTTTTCAAATAATTTAAAACCACTTAAAAATCTTTTGGAAACAATATTATGCTCTGATACCATTTTTCTGCCACGCCCCAAAATCGAGACACGTGACAGCGACACGTAACTTAAGGATCCCAAAACTATAACACCTAGATCCGAGGGTTATACTCCCAAGATTCCCAAAATACAATAAGTCTTTTTAATTAAATAAAACGAGTTGGATCAGAATTGTAAATAACAGCGAAAAAATGAATAAAATATTATACAAACTTTATTAATGAAATACCAACCATAGAGGTTCAGGAAGAGTACGAGTAGCCTCTTAAGTTATTTTACAAACCATAAAGATTTAAATACACACCAACCATCTAGAATTTATACAGAGGAAGGAAATGAACAAGAAATATCCTCAAACTCTTAGGAAAGGAAACCATGACCTGTCAAAGATGATGAGGTACATAGACCAAATGTGTTGACAGGTACAGGAACAGTACCAGGTGAAGCTCAAGGATTGTGATCTACATGAAAAAGTAGAGGTGAACATCACATACGTTCATTTGCCCCGTAAGAGGCTCCCGGCCAGGTTTGAAAATAGATAGCAAAATAACATAGTAGTGTTAATGCAAAATAGTGAAAAGAATATGCACAACACAAACCATTTTCATATAAATATAGGATCAAAACAGTTGGCATGCTCACACAACTTTCGCAAACGTTTCCCGGGTACCCATAATATGCTTGTCTGGCAACCGATCCCTATAGGCCAACTACCTCTACCATAAATAAAAATATAACCAACTTACCTGGTACGGTAGCGAGAGTGTCCATTTCAACGATTACACCTCGTCGACTATACCTCATGTGAAGGGTATTGGTAAAGTCTGTCCGTGTAACCCCTCCGAAGGTTTAGGGAATTAAAACCCAAGGAAGTCGCTATACCCCTTTCACCTTCAAGTTGTCGAGGATAATGCCCGCAAACGTATACCCTCAAAACTTTGGAGAATTAAAGCCAAGCATTCATAAAACCAAACAATATGACATCCAAAAACAGTGCATCTTTCGCACACAATAATATTTGCTATGTCATACATACACAAAATACAAGTCCGTGAGTGAGTCCCCCCTACCTGGAATCCAAAGCTCAAGCCTGACTTGCCCTTTGCTCCTTCGAGTTCAACTTGCCTCGCCTGGGAAACTGAGTCATAGTCCAGCATTTGAAAATGTTACTAAAAATTCCTTATTTACACTTTAGTCCTTAAGCTTGTGTTTATTTTCACTTTGCTTCTTATATTTATTTTAATTGCACTTTGGTCCTTTAACTTCGTCCAAATTGTCATTCGGTCCTCATATTGTCCAATAATTGTCCATATGTCCTTGAAGTCTCAGGTAATTGTAATATGGTCCAAAATGTCCAAAAGCCCTTCATGTTCCATCCCTAGTCCCAAAATGGTAAGTTCGCGATACGGTAAAGTTAAAGTCAAAATAGTGCTTTGTTGTTCGTACAAATGGGTAAGAGGAATAGGTATAATTTAGTCCAATAATTTCAAGGAAGGAAAATGACAAAAAGATTATCCAATTTAAAATGGACAGAGTAACGGCATATGATGTATATTTTAGGAATAACTTGGAAATTACTCATGAGTGTGATGTATATTTTAGGTGAATAATTATGAGTGTGACTAGGTAGGCCAACCACACTCACCAAAGTAATCATAATTACTTTTAGTGTGGTGAGTAAATAATTAGTGATATGAATAATTTGATCAAATTTCGCATTTTATATCAAATCACCATTATTTACATCTAGATAGACCCTACAAACTCACCAAAGTAATCTTATTAATTTTAGTGTGGTGGGTGAATGTTTATTAAGTGGAAACATTTTGACAAAACTTTCAATTGTATAATAAAACATCATCATCTTTATGACCTACCATGGTGGGAAAATCCACTAACACAATCATCAAATATAGTCACCTAACTTATGGATCAAAAAGATCCGATAACAAGAACATCAAGAACACCAAGAACATGCATATGAACTAATATGAATGTTCATACTATTTCCGGAAAAATTCATATTCTATTTTAACCATCTCATGCTCTTAATATCATATATTTCATGAAGTTTTAATATCATACATATATGCATACAAAGAGAGCATCAATCATCAAAACATAAATCCGGAAATCCCAAATCCCAAAAAACCCCTTTCACTCCATTTGATTTTTATTCAATCATATCAAAATAAATCAAGTATAAGTATTATACTTTTAAATGAATTTACAACCCATATATGCATCTCTAAACCCTAGAAACATATCAAGCTCATGACCTATGGCTCTGATACCAATTGTAGGATTTAAAAACATTTTTAAAAAGTTCATTTGAATACTTAACATGCATTTAATCAAATTAATCGCAGTGGAAGTATATGGTGGTTGTTTAAATTCAAAAACCAAAACTTCTTCCAAATATCTTAAGCCATGAACATTGATATGTTTCTCATAAATGGAAGTTCAAGAGAAAATGATAAGATCTAATTACCCTTGAAGCAATAATATGAACCAATTTGTGTTTGGTCTTCTCTTGATGATTTCCTTTTTGTTGATCTCTTCTTTGATCTGTGATATTTGCTCATTGATCTTTCTCCTCCATGTGAGCCACAAAAGTATATGGCTTCTAAGTCTCCACACCAATGGAACCTTGAGATAAGAGGGAAGAATCTTGGGAATTCAAGGATGCTAGTGCAAGATCCTCAAGACTTGGTTTCAATCTAAACCCCTTGAAAGATGAAAGTGTTTCACTCTTGAAAACTCTCTTTTATCTCTCTTTGATCTTCCAAACCTATTTTGTTGATGTTGGATTGTGTTTGTATGTTAATGAGCTTATGAAACAATTTCCATACACATTTACTTATGCAATTTTCGGCCAAACCCCTTTGGGCTTCCAATTTTGGGCCTTATGACACTTAAATCATAATATTTAGGTGTCTTAAGCCCTTGGGCTTGATACTCAACCAGTTGGGCTTCCTGTTAATTATTACTGAGGCCCAAATATGTTTGTACACGTAGTAAATCATTCACATCAAATCAATCAAATTGATTTCCTCATACTCATTTGTATTACTCAAAGTTAACCATTTAAGGTGTGCGATCCATTAGGTTCTGATTAGCAAGGGAGTGGGAAAATATTAGAACTCCTTGCAACAACCCGACCCCAATTTAAGATTAAATATTAAAATATTAAGGCGAAGAACGATTTTACCCCGGTTAATTTAACGAATTAAAAGTTGACTTTAAGATCGGGAAAGAATTTGGTGGAACGGAGTGCACCGTTGCGTCCGGCTCGTCGAAACGAGTCCGTGGACGTGCGGAACACCCGATTCCGAGCCCGAACGAACGTTTAAAAGTTTAAAAACCCTAAGGGCATTTTGGTAATTTTTGAAATGGGGTAAAACAAAAATAACCCAGCTGGCCAATCGGCCAGCGCGTGCCCCAAACCCCCCAGACCCGTCTTCAACCTCGCGATCTCTCTACCTCTCCCTTCGTTTTCGAACCAGGCGGCACCAGCGCCATTTTCGGTCACGCCGACCTCTCAAACCTCCACCGAAGCATCCTCTCACCTCCCTCAACCCATCCCTGTCTTTGGTTTCGCCGGAAACCACCTCGAATCGCCTCTGCAAAGCCGAAAACTAGTCGGAGCTTCTCGCCGTCGATTGCTCCATTCCGGCCACCAATTTCGTCAGGTCTGGTGAGTTTTCTTCTCCTTTCTTTGAGTTCTAGCAGTATCTGAGGTTGGTTTTGGTTGATTTGAGGTTTTGGAACGAATTGGATGAACTAGGGTTTGGGGTACGATCGGGTCTGAATTCCGGCGTGATTCCGGCCGGTTCTTGGCCGGTTCTCAATGCCAAAATGCTCCCCTCCACCCACTGATCACTTAGCCGTAGGTCTTGCCCCGAAACTCCAAGATTTTCCGTCGCCGGAAAAAATCACTCAAGCCACCCAAACCTGCCGGCGCGTGGGCAGGGTGGTGGCGGTCAATCTTCTTGCCAAAACACTCCACGTAACCTCCCGAGCGCCTAGGTATGCTCGAACGAATTTTTGGAAATCGTTTGAGCGAAGAACCAATGTTACCGGTTAGATTTAACTAGGGTTAACTTGGGTTCGTTGAGTTTGAACCGTCGGATCGTAACGAAACTTTGAGGGAGTGTTATTGGCAATCTTAGAAACCTTTAGGAACTTACGGATCGTCTTTTGGTGTTCGGGAACCCCTTGAAAGCCCGGTTGGAACTAAACTAAAGTTTAATCGCTTATTTAATTCCGGGGACTTCCAAGTTAACTCAACGGCTTAAATTAGAATCAAATGGGCCCGGGGAAAGCTTTCTAATCCAAATTGAACACTTTAGGCCCGGGGGTCGGGATTTTCATTAAATTATTATGCCGAGCAAGTGGTTAACTATTAAATGGTTTAATTTTCGTAAATAGGTACTCAAGCTTCGGCGAAGTTGCAGGAAGGCCCTTCTAAGGGTCAGGCTAGCTCGGACCAACAGTGAGTGGACCTTTGATTTTATAAATGAATTTTTATTACAATAAATGCTTATTTAATGTTTTTATGAAATGAATGATGATGAACATTGTTTTTGAAGTTATGATTTGATTTCCTGAATAATGAATTATGTTTTCAAGCATGAGTTGAATTTCAATGTTCTATTGAAATATGATTATGGATTTTAGAATGGCTCGAGGAAAAGATTATATTTTAAATTATATGATTTCGAAGGGGTTTCAAACCACTCTAGGTACCCTAGTATGTAACTGTTGCCTTCGGAATTATTATGCTGCCTACGGAATAATGTGATATTGGTTATTACCCGGTCTACGGACCATTGCTGCCTTCGGTTTAAGTCTGCGCGCATGACTCACGCCCCACGAGTCTCGGGGACGCCCGGACCGTGCGGAGCGAGGACGCGGCTCGGGTAAACTTTTTGTTTTCCGAGTCTAGCGAGGACGCGGCTCGGGTAAACTCTGTGTTTCCCGAGTCTTGCGAGGACGCGGCTCGATTGACTTTGTGTCTCCGAGTCTAGCGAGGAATGGAATTGACGGAAATTATAAAGGGTACACCTAGGTGGATTTTAGGAAGTTTGATTTGACAATAATAAATCTTTTTATGAATATCTGGTTTTGGTGAACTTTATTATCCTATTTATTTATGCATGCCTTGATTTATGTTTTTTTTAACTATAGAATTGTTTTTCAATGCTTTAACAGTGGGGCTAATTAGTTGTTTATCTGTTTCTAAAACTTATTTTCGGTCCACTCACATTTTCAACTGTTTTACGCCCCCAGGCTGTAGGTCGTAGCTGAGCACCACCACTGGCCCGTCTTCACCACCACTGCTCTCCTAAAACTCGTGTAGGGTCTACGACCCGAAGAACTTTGTAATTAGTTACTTTAGAAGCTCTGAACTTGCCCAAAATTTTGTGAGGCCTGAGGCCGTACTTTTTAATTTCTGTTGGTGTGTGAACTTAACTTGTGCTTGCTGAAGTTTGTGGAATTAAAAATTGTGCTTTCGCAGGTGTAATTAATTTGGGAATTGAGCCAATTACAGGGGAGACTCTGCCGAATTTTCGGCAGAAGTCGAACCTTAAAACTCTGTTTTCTCAATTTCTTTACTAAAAGGGCAAAATGGTCAAGTGTGTCCGACACCCGATAGATGTCGGACACGGACAGGGCTTGGCCCGGATTCCAAAGCGGAATTAGGGTCGGGTCCTGTCATCCTTCTAACCTATGGAATTAAAACCCCTTTTTAATTCTTCCTTTATATGAATTGGTCTCAATCAATCCTAGGACTTCCAAGAGCCAAGAGTGACATCTAGCAATATATCAAGGCTACCCAAGCTAACCAGAATAGTTGAAGAACCTATTCAGTTGGAATTGCAATGCGATACGGTCCTTCCCTAAAATCATGTTTCCAATCATATTATTTAGAGTATGGATTGATTATTTCAAACCTCTAATATGATTAACCTCATGTGATTTAATAGAACATGATTAAGGACCACTTTCTAAATCATGCTCAAGTACTTCGGACATGTAGATAAATACTTTATACGAGAACTACGGTTGATCGCGTTCAGTGTACTCATTCACTAATCAGCACTCACATACTTGCATTAGTGTCAACTACACAAATGGTTTGAGACTAACCATCCTCCTTATTGTGTCACGATCCGACTCCCCTAACACGATATTGTCCGCTTTTGGCCTCCGCCCTCACGGTTTTGTCACTGGGAACTCACGAGCAATATCTTCCCAGTAGGTCACCCATCTTGGGATTGATCCAGGGCCCACTCGCTTAACTTTGGAGTTCCTAAGAATCCGAAGCCAGTGAGCTCCCAAAAGGCCTCGTGTTAGTTAGAGACGTGCCCACACATATAAGGCACATCACCCTTCCCTCCCCGAGCGATGTGGGATTGCTCACCGTTCTCTGCTTTCCAAGCCCAAGACACGGGTCTTACAATCCACCCCCCTTGGGGCCCAGCGTCCTCGGTGGCACATATCCGGTCGGGGTCCGGCTCTGATACCATTATGTCACGACTCGACTCCCCTAACACGATATTGTCCGCTTTGGGCCTCCGCCCTCACGGTTTTGTCACTGGGAACTCACGAGCAATATCTTCCCAGTAGGTCACCCATATTGAGCATATTGAGCATACATAATATGTGCTAATCTTGACAGTTTATCAATGCCCATTTGATAACCCTATGATTAGGAACATTTAGGATACTATAGTTAGAGATTAAAGGTCTCCCAAATCTAATCTTTTTTAGATTATTTTATCTTCTATTTAGTATTCCACAAACTTTGTTTCTTTAACTGATGTAAAAGATAACAAAATATGTTTGCCCTTTATTATCATATACGAAATGTATTCTAAGGAGATTACATTAAATGTATTGGCTCTTATGGCACATTTCTAACATGCATTGATTCCATGAATATGGATAGACCTGGCAATATTGCACATGATTCGCTAACACAACACAAATTCGCATGAAAAAAATAAGTATTTGGGTTGGCCTTAACAGGTCGGGTTGAAAAAGGGTGAACCTGTTAACCACCCATTATCTTAACGGGTCGTTTCAGTATAATTCGCGAATGACCTGTTAACCCATTAAGAGCATGGGTATTTTTGTAATTTTACATTATAAAATCCATAGCTAACCTAACTATCGCGTCTTCCCATCTTCCACTTCACTAACTGACTAAAACGCAGCCAAACGACTTTCTCACTCCCAAGTCAAGATCTAAACTTTTATGTTCTCTCTAGATCTTCTCACCAACCAAACAAAAAGCTACCTTCATCTTATCTCTAGATATTTTCTCCAACTAAATGTATGAACTTCCCTGTACTTAAATTTTGATGGTTTCAACTGGTTTTTTGTGTGTGCAGTTTTCCCTTTTCGTTGGTCTTTTGTGTGTGCATTTTTTATTTGTTTTGCAATCCCTGTATAGTTCTCTAACTCAATTCAATTTGAATGTGAAACAAGAATATAAATGTCATTATATTATTCTTTATTTATTCTTTCTCATATTTGTCGATTGAGTTTTTTTTTCCTTACGCAATGGTGCGTTTACTAATCCATAATCAAATTGAGAGGAATTGAAATGAGGCGAAATCAGAATCAGATTCCTGTTGAAGTTGTTTACTAAAACTGTCTAGAATCGGAATAGAATTCCATAAAGTTGTTTACTAATTCAGCATAATCGGAATATAAATCAGTATGATTACTAAAATGCCCTTGTCCCAAATCAAATATTTTATATACTTTTTTTTAAAATAAAATTTGATATAGTATATAATAGTAAGAAAAAATTAAAATTCTTTTTTATTTCATAGACACACTAAAATGATTTTGTTTATTTTTTTTTCATAAATGTAAGTATTTCTATTAAGTTTTTTATTTTATATAAATGTAAGTATTTCTATTAGTTAATCCTTAACACTTAAAATGATTTTGTTTTTATTTCTAGGGTTAAGGATAATCTTGGAAATAATGAAAGTAAGTGAGGGCATAAAGGGAAAAAAATTAGCATTCCGATTACTCCCTAAACCCGGAATCCAAATACCTCATCAATTTTGGGAATCCAAATCACCCAAATCTTGTAATTGAATTCCATTTTTCGTGTGGGCCCCACGCAATTTTGATTCTTCCCGATTTTAGTAAACACGGGTATAATCCATAATTGGAATTGGATTCCTTATTCTCATTCCAATTACGGGTTAGTAAACGCACCACAAGAGTAGGGGTGGGCATCGGAACCGTAAAATCACAAAACCGAACCAAACCAAACCGAAAAAAACCGTGTTGACCGAAAAAGTCAAAAATCGAGACAAAATTCGAACTGGACAAGTTCAGATCGGTTCCGATCCTGTTTTCCACCACCAGAAACCAGTCCAACCCAAATCGGACCAGTCCAATTAATATATATATATATATATATATATTATATTTTATATGTATTTAACAGCTGGCCGTGTATTATTGGTTGCACTAGTCATCTCTCTCTCTCTCTCTCAGGTATACTCATCATCTCTCTCTCTCTGTGAATTTGGAGAAAGGAGAGAAAAGCCCATAGGAGGTAGAAAGGTGCGATTTATTATTATCCTTTTGTTCTGTTGTAATTTGCTTGTCATTTGTTTGGGAGGATGATACTTGGATAATAGTCTTTCTAGAACTATCTAATGCATGTGTCTTTTTCCAGTTTGATTTTTTTTTTCTACTGACCTAAAAACTGCACATAATGTTAGTGCAGATTCATTTACAGGCAGAGTCTCCATCTATACCAATAGTTTGTGCAGCCTTCTTTGAACTCATAATTAATTCATTATTTGGATATTCATAAATTTTGTTCCCCTACAATTCAGATTTAGCCTCATGTCCTGTCCTGTGTATCTTGTACCAGCCGTTTACTCACTTTTCTTTTCTTTTTCTTGGTTATACAAATACAAGCTTTTTAGCTTTTGGTGTAAGATTATAGCTGGTATTATATTGGTCTCCCATACATTGTTGAAAAAACCAACCCAGTGACTTTGAGTTTTTTTATTCTCTTTTCATATTCTCTAACCACGACTGCAAAACACACAAAACCTGAGGGAGAGGGGGTGTAGATTTTTTGGGCTGGTTGAATTATACCTTTTGAGACCATTCCTACATTTAGGTCTTCATTTTAAATTAAAGGCTTAGGTCTTTAATTTTCTGATGAGATGTTAGGATTTGTGTAAAGAGAAATATAGGAAATGTAAGAGCTATTGAACTTAAGAATGCTGAAATCAGTAACTCTGACTAAAATTCATCTCAAAAGTATTTCTTTTGAAATTCGTTAATGCAGATTGCTTAACCTATTGAACTTAAGAATGCTGATATCATCTGAAAAACCTTTATAAAGAAATTGTTCTTTGTTCTGTTTAGACAACACATTCCTTCAAACACATATTTACTGATTCTGTTATCTAAATCAGTAAACATGGCTCTGCCAATGCTGTCTCTCATGTGCTTAGTGTGGTACTACCTGTAGCCCGTAGTTTGCATGTAAGCACCAAGTAGCCTTTGTGATTTTTTTTTTTAAAACTTATGTGCAGGTTTCCTCCACAAACATATTGATCACACCTGTCCAGTGCAAATCTTTGTGGACGCAATTCAAGGCAGAGATTGAGTCACTGTTTATTAGGCTATTTCTGCACAGGTACGATATTTCCCTGTTAATGTGTGAACATATATATTTTTCCTTTTTCTGTATACTATGATATTTAGAAAATAAATGGAAACCATAAACTGTAATCTTTTTGTTTCCTATAATGTGTTATTTGGTGGGTTGTTATTTATGGTTAAAATCTGTTTCGCGTTTGGTTTAGATTTATGGCACCATTGTATGACTATATTTCTTAATCTGGTATTATATTTCTCTCATGACCAGCGGCCTCTGTAATCCATCTCTTTATTAGAAGGATGACTTTGGATGGTTAGGGTTGGCAGTTTAATAATGTGCTTTTCATGGTTCAACAAATTGTCTTTATTTACAGAAGGCTTTGGATGGTTAGGGTGGAAATTGAATGGGGTTAAGTATCCTGGTTTGGCACTTATTGCAAAGGATGTGCTTGCCATCCCGGTATCAACGGTGGCTTCGGAATCATGCTTTAGCACGGGTGGTCGGGTAGTTAATTCATTTCGTGCTTCTTTGACTCCTAAGATTGTGGAGGCTTTAATTTGCTCTCAAAATTGGTTAAGGTCGGATGATATATCCTCTTTACAATATAAGCCAACAATTCAAGAGATGGAGTTCTATGAATCAATTGAATTAGGTATTTCTTTGTAATTTTATGTGCTTTATTGATGTGTTAAATAATATATAGTTTTTATGTTTGACTAATGTTTCAATGGGTTTATGTTTTTCCATATAGATATTATGGGTTCATCCACACCTCTCAACTCTACCCCAAGCCCAACTACTTATTAATGTTAGGAGAGACTTAATGAAGCTTTGTGTGAGTTTCATACTAAACCTCCTTGTGTAAATGCATCTATACATATTGATTTTGATGTGTGAATATGTTATTGGACTTAATGAATGTTGACAGATGTTTGAATATGTTGCTTGTTTGCAGGAAGCTCATCATTCCTTCTACTATTGATGATCATGAAGTTGCTTGTATTTTGGAGCTTTTGAAGCTTTTGTTTGTATTTTGAATTGTAATTTATATTTTATTGAAGTTGGATTGTAATTTATATTTTACTGAAGTTGGATTGATTTTGATGTGTTAGAAGTTTAAATGCTTGTTAGAAGTTTAAATTTAGGCTTGGTTCTATTTGATAATGAAAAAATTGGCAGATTTGTGAAAAATAATTTTTTGGGCTCAGGCCCAAAATCGGTTCCTGTTCGGATAGGATTTTATATTGGATTTTTTTATAAAATCAGACCAGACCGAACCGGTCCTAATTTCCGATTCAGGTTCTAAAATTAGGCCAGACCCTGTCCACACCGGACCGTGCCCAGGCCTAAGCAAGAGTGAGATTGCACAATTGGTGTAAAGCTGAAGTTGCAATTATGTTCATAGAGGCTATTCAAGACCTATTCCTTTTATCCTTAAACTTTTATTTGATACTTGTTTAAATTGAGATTAATTTGAGACTCATATTGTCTAAGAGTTTTTTTTTAAATGTTTTCCAATGTGTAAATGTGTAATGCTTATTTAAAGATTTCATCTTTATTTTTATTAATTGTCTAATTTGAGGTGTTTTCATTTAACAATTTGTTAACAGATATAGTTTATTTTTGAAATGGGTGAAAAGGGTGAAGTAGGTGAAAAAACAACCGATTAGTCATAGCGGGTCATGTCGGGTTATTCGCGAGTTTGAACGGGTCGTGTTTGGGTCTTGTATTTCCCACCCATTAGCTTAACTGGTTGGGTGATGTCAACTCATTTTCCTTAACGGGTTGACACGAACATGACCCGAAACCCTCAAACACGACCCGTTTACCAGATCTAAATATGGACAGTGCTAGAATGCTTGAGATTGTAAACATCTTTCTTGATGAACCATAATTAGAGGGTATATTGTTTACTCGTGATGAATGAATTGAGAGATTTGGGAAGTGGTTTTCACAATGTTTTAATTTGTTTTTGAAGAAAGATGAACATGAATTTTATGATCGATAATATTTTAAAATTTGCTATTTATATATTTTTAAGTATATATATGATTTTAATTGTCGTATAAGTGGCGTACTCATATCCTAGTTTTTCAAGATTTTTCGTATCTGAGTATCGTATTGCCATACATGTACCTGTACAACATAGTTGATACCCAAAGTCTGTGACAACAATCTATCACCTCGGTAAACACAACAATGCGGCTCCCTAGAAACTCGTGGCAAAGCTTTATAGGAAGCACATAACGGGGACTACAAATCTCGGATATCTTACACTAAGAGCATCTCCAACAACCTCTTCAACCATTTTGGGATGCTCAAATAGGTGAGCCACATTAGAAAAATTCCCTCCAACAGCCTCTTCAACCTCAGTCATCAAATCTGCAACCCCATTCTCTCTCTTCAAAACTGGTAAGTTGACCTTGCCTCTTCAAAACATTTATTTTGCTTTGGGAGAATCAAAATCATATCTAAAGGCTAAAAACATTTATTTTGCTTGATGGGTTTGATGTACATTTCATAACCAGAATGTTATTAATTATTATTGTTTAAGTCAAATATTGTATTAATTGAATTGAAGAGACTAATGAGGCACAAAATATTAAAGTAGCAAATAAAGCTCTTTAAATTGCCACGTAGGTCAACAAACTTCAATTTGAAGATTTTTTTTTGCTACCACTATTGGAGATGCTCTAATAATACGCAATATTTCACTCGCATATGTAATGAACAGTTGCAGGAAGACGCCCCAAACGTCATCAGCTGCACACCCACAGATGTTGTATTTAACGCCTTTAAAAGTCCCAACAGAACTCGGTAGGTTATCCTCAACTTATAATATGAAGCATCATTCAGCTTTAGCAAGAACATTCGTCCTTTAAGCACTTTTCAGAAGTAGGCCAATTCCTTTGGTGTCTCGTAGAAATGGATTCTACGACATTTATCCCTAAACATACCATCATATGTTAAATAGCTTCATCGCTTGGGATATAAGACATATTCTCGTAACTTATATCCACAATTTAGGTAAATTGGGGCCAACGTGATATTCCGTAACTTATATCCACATAACTGATAACATGTAGCATGAAATATTTGCAAAGAGATGGCTAACAAAACTGTCTGATTAAGGATTTTATATCCACATAATTGATAACACGTAGTTTAGGAACCACACATTTCATGGTTAGATCAACGAATGAATTTGTTGTTGACACACAATGCTTGAGGCAACAATCTACTGCCCTGGTAAACACAACACCACGACCCCCTGGAACCTCGTGGAGTGCCAGTAGGTTTGTGTAGGAAAATAGGAAGAAATTTTTTGGATCCTTATTACATATATGCGTAGAATAATTGTCATCCTACGATACTTCAAGTCCATCTCCAACTCCAAGCATGAGTTCACATTTCTTATAACCCAAAATCTCTTTCATTTTAAGTGACTCAAATTATTCATAAACATCTCAAACTTGGCATTCATAGCCATCTCGTAGATGCTAAAACTTGGCATTAATTCTTTCAAACTTGGCATTCATAGCCATCTCATAGATGCTAGTGGACTTGCAAAAAGAAAGAAAAAAAAAGAAAAAAAAAGCAAAGGCTTTGACTCATTGAAGAAGTGCCGATTCCAACTACAACTGGTACACCAACTACATTTTGACTCCAACTCCAATTATGATACACAATTCTACTACAAATCCAACTTTATTACAATTTGGTTGCCATTAAAGCGTCAACTCCTAATGCAATTTCAGTCCAAGTGGGACTACAAAACCTTGGGAGTTTATTATCAAGAGAACCTATTATTCTGAGTGCTAGAAAGAAATATATATATGTTTCTCCACCATACTTTTATTAATTTGAAGTATATTAAGTGGATATTTGACTTTTCTAGTGTGGCAAGAAGCGATTCAAAGTGCTGAAACTGATGTGACATTGTCTTATTTATTATTTTATGTGATAATCCTATTGTCTTATTTATGATGATTTAGGTTCTCATCATTATTATATATAGACTTGATTTCTACAAATTTGTCTACAAAAAATTATAAAATTGAGTCGATTATGCGACTATTCGATATTGAATTTCTCCAATTCTTCAACAACCCCAAGTAGGGACTTATATGTTTCTCTACTAGTTGGCCAGGTGGACAAAAGGTCCAACCTTGCAAATTTGTTGAGCTCGTGTGGACGAAAGGTTCAACCTTGTAATTTGTTGAGCTCAGGTGGACGAAATGGCCAACTTTTAAATTTGTTGAGCTCACGTGGACAAAAATTTCAAGCACAAGGGACTAGGGATGGGTTTGGATCGCGAACCGAACCGATGGATTCAAACCTCCTATCGATCGACGACCGTCGGTATGGCTAAAATGGGAACCGCCACTGCACTGTCCAATGTTGGCTACCGACCGTTTTGGTTTCAGTCGGTTTTGGTCATTGACGGTTGAAACTGGTGACGCCATCATCAGTGGAAAGGGACACAAGATCCAGTGGTGGCAATGGTTTGGAGATCTCAGACAAGATGGTGGCAGAGAGAGAGAGAGAGAAGAGAAGAGAGAGAGGGCGAAGAGGATGGTTGCATCGTGAAAAAGGAAGAAGAATGATATGTATTAGAAACCCTTTATACACATAATATAGATTGATTTCAGAATAAGATATGTTACCACAGTTGTGAAATGCGCTGGAGGTTAGGGCTTCGAAACCCCTTGATCCCAACTTTAAATATTTTCTTGCATTTATACAAAAGTCGGTTCGGTTGAACCATCGGATGGAGAAATTGGAACTGTGAACTGAACCACATGCAGTGGTTCGATTTGGTCACCTACCGAATACTAAGAAAATGAAGAAAAAGATAAAACCTTTGGTTTATAGGTTAAAAATTTTAGCCCTTCAAGGGACGAAAGCCCCGACCCACTGTGTGGTCATGTTTATCTACATAATATTGTGTCCAACATCCGTATGATAGATTTTATTTATTTAGATCGACCTAGAAAAAGGTCTTGGCGAAAAGCCATTATTTTGGATCCAATGGAAGGGCAACCCCTTTGAGGGCCAATCTTCAATAAGTATGGAGTTTTTTTACAAGCATGGAATGGATAATTTATTTTAAAATTTGTCTCCATCGAAATTGAACTCCTAGGTTGCTTTAGGGTTAAGGTTATGTTGGGTTTCGTGAGCTTTGTTTGAGATTATGCATAATGTGGTGATCTACGCTTTGTTTGTTTACTTCAATTGTGTTTTTTTTTGTTGTTGAGAAATTCTGGGATTGCATTCATAATTCAATCAAAAAAGCAACTAGCCACAAATGGCCGATACAAATTAGGCCAATACAAACTAGCCATAAAAAGGCCAATACAAACTAGCCATAAAAAAGGCCAATACAAACTAGCCACAAAGGGCCATTACAATAACGGAGTGATCTAACATCAAAATTAAGACAATCTAGTGCGCCTCCACTAACAATCATGCAAGATCGAAAAAACATTGGCATAGGCATCCCAACTAAGATTGCAAAATCAGAACAATGAAAAAGATATAACAATACAAATAAAACTATCACAAAAGAGATGTGGAAAATTCTTATAAAAGGAGAGGTGAAAACTACACATAAAACCCAAAAAGTCTCTACGACTTATTCGAAACATAAAGAAACCACGAAAAGGATGGTGGTGGAGATCGAACACTGAAATGCAAGTGGAGATCTGACACCAAGACACATCCGTATGTGATAGGTGGAGGACAATCATAACAAAACGAAGACAAATAGGGAAAACCTTTCGTCTATGAAAATGGGGGAAGAGAGGAGAAGGGAGGAAGAGAGAAGGGGAGAGTGGAGGAAGAAAGGAAGGTTTATATTGTTGATATTTATCTAATGAAAATATTCTTAGATAAATAAATAAAAGTGACATGGGTGGGATGAAAATCCTGGTTAAGAAAGGTTTAGGTTTAGATACAAAAACCAAGTCACGTTTTTACTCTTGTTAGGCCATCTCCAACCCAAGGGTGGAAACTCAAATTTTGAGTTTTGAGCCCAAAACTCATCTCCAACCCATGTATTTTGAGGGGTGGAAATTTGAGATGGGTGGAATTTGGGGTGGAATACCAGTCCAAGTTTTGCCTAGATTGATAATTTTTGTGGAGCCCAATACCAAGGTGTAGCAGCCCATGTGAAGGAGATTTGATGTTGGGTCCCGCGTGGCAGCCAATGATTTGGCAAGCTTGTTCCTTGCGCGACACTTGGCAGTGCCTGGAGAAAGAGACTTTAGAATCCAACAGGCCCATTTCAAAAGCTGGTTTGCTTTTTTTTATTTTTTATTGCTTTGGTTTGGTTATTTCAAAATTCTTTTATTTTTAAGTGAAATTCTATTATGCTTTGGAATTTTAATTTTTGTAGGTTAAAATGTTCAGAAAATTAAATCACGAATGTTGAAACAAAAATAACATCAAGAAAAATAAACGATTTTTTTTTTATAGGTTAATTATTCTTAAACAATTTAATAAAGTTGCGGACTTAAATTATGAGTCTGCTAGGTTGGAGCAAAAAAAAAAATTTGAGTTCTGAAAATACATGAATAGTGTATTTTAGAGGGTGAAAATTTGAGTTTAGCCCCAACATGGTTGGAGATGGTCTTAGGTTTACACACAGTCGCAATTTTTCACAAAAACAGAAAAAGAAGAAAATGGAAATGGAAATGGAGTTGGGGTTTTGAGATTGTAGGCCCAAGTGCCTTCTCTCAAGTAAGCACAAACCCAATTAGCTAAACCCAAATATGTGAAATGCATTCTCACATTGGGCTCCAAAATGGGGGACCCAAAACCCGTAGCATCAGACCGTCGATATCCAATCGGACGGTTATAATAATCTTCAGTTAATTTGATGTCTGGCCGAGGCAAAGGATAAAACGAGAGGGGAAAGAGAGAGAAAGAGAACGACAGAGAAGAACAGAGGAGGAAGAAAGAAAGGAAGAACGAAAGGAGAAGAAGACCAGAACACAAAAGACGGACGCGGAGAAGCAAGATTGAAACACCAATCTTCATCTCCATCTGGGCTTTCATTGTTTTGGTTAAACTTTTCAATTTTTTCTTTTGCTAAAAAAAATTATCGAACTTCTATCATTTGCATGGAAAAATCTCGTTGTAAGCTTTGTTTACTTTTGGTGTTATTTTTCTTCAAATTATCTTCATCTCTAGTTTCTTTGTTACACATAGCTCTGTCTTCTGTCTCCCTTTGGGTTTGGGGATAGATTTAGTTTTGTGACCACTCGGTTGTTTTAATTGCAGGGTAGTTTGAGAAGGATTTGGCTTTGGGTATTCTCTGTTTCAGTCTTAGATCTTGAATCTTCAAGTTTAGGTATTATCATGTTTCTTTGGGTTTTCCCTGTTCTGGGTTTTATGAGTTGGCGAAGGCAACCCAATTTTTCTTTGGAATTTTGATTTCTAGTTAACTATTCAAATTGATTTTTTACTTCTGAGTTTTAATGGCGGCATGCAGATTTTCAGTTTTCAATTAATTTTTTTTAACTTTTAATGGCAGATATGGAGACGGAAGAGAGAAATCAGAGAGCGCCTAAAGCTTCAGAACCAGAATTTTTCTTGCAGTGGGGGAACAGAAAGAGACTCAGATGTGTGAGAGTCAAAGGCTCAGAAATCTCCGAGAGGCTCAATGGTGGCATCTTCAGGAAAATCACATCATCTCGGATCCATCGCTTTGCGGTCTCCACTTCCGAAAAAGAGAACTCTCATCTTCAATCCAATCACCTTACCAGGTGAGAAAATTTTAAATAATTCGTCTGGGCCACGCGTACGCCCTGTTTGGGTGCTGAGAAACTAAAGGGGAAAAAAACGAAGATACAATTTGAAGCCAATTTTCTTCTATTTTGTGCTCGTTTTTTACTCGGGTTTTATTCTATTTTTGGTCCTATTGGATCCCAAGTACTAGTATATAATTCTATACCCTTTTCCCACCCATCAAAGACAGGTTTGATTACAGGAAAGTTCAGTTTTAAAAGGATAATATATATTATTTTTTTGGGTGAAAAGGCTAAAAAAAATTGTGGGTCTGTTTGGTTACAGGAATTCTGAGGGGACCATGCTCCGGTCAGGTGCAGGTGAGAACCAGAAGTCGTCTTCGCCGGGGAAGGAGGACAGGTACTACACCACAAGAGGATCAGTGGGTGTGGATGAGAATGGGAATGGGAAGGTTATAATGGATGGAAATAATGGAGAGGACCGGGGGCTTGTGTGGCCGAAGCTTTACATCACTTTGTCAAGCAAAGAGAAAGAGGAGGATTTTTTGGCCATGAAGGGTTGCAAGCTTCCCCAAAGGCCTAAGAAAAGGGCCAAACTCATTCAAAGAAGCCTACTTGTAAGTTATTATGATTTATTATTTTGATTTCTTGCCTAATAAATAGATTTGAAATTGGATTTTGTTTTCCTCATGCGGGTTTAGTTTCTGTCTTTCTGATATTGTTTGGGTGGTAGTTGGTGAGCCCTGGTGCTTGGCTCACTGATATGTGCCAAGAGAGATATGAAGTTAGGGAGAAGAAAAGTTCTAAGAAGGTACTTGGACTGGACTTGTCTGATTTGCAGCATTCTTTTTTGTTGGTTTTTGGCTGGGAGGAGTAATAATATTTTCATAATGGGTTAATGGCTTTTCTTTCTTTGAGTGATGCAGAGAGCAAGAGGATTGAAGGCTATGGGGAGTCTGGAAAGCGACTCAGAATGACAGATGCTGAATTTTGATGAAGGAGAAGACAGTTTTCTTGATTCTGTTTTAGAAGAAGAAGATTAATGGAGTTGTTAGGCTTTTGTTGGGGTGGAAGGAAAATGATAAGTTATGCTTTTGTATAGAAAACTATGAGCAGTGTTTTAATCTATAATGAAAATGTATTTTAAATTTTTGTTGTTGATCAGTATTTTCTTGCAGATTGTTCTTACTTACCAAAAAACTTGTTTTGCTGTCATTGTGATCTGCACAATTTTATGGAGTATGTACCCAAGAAAATGTAAACTTGTGACAATTAGGAAGGAATAATCTGGTGGTAACTTGAATATCCGGAAAAGGTAAAAACAACATTAACAAAAGTGAAATATTCAAGTACAAAGTGAAGGTCAAATGTAGTTAACTCCTGTCTAATTATATGTCGTGGTAGCTTTAGCTAGCTGGCAATGCGCTTGAGTTTCTAAGTTGAAATGAGTTGGTAATCAATTATTCATGAGAATTTTCCTTACAGCCCTATTCCTTTCCTCATCGGGAATTTCTTTTTTCTTAAATTTTTTTAAAAAAATTTGTCCCAACTAAGTCTTGATCTAATTGTTAAGGAATCAATTAGCTATTTGTCTAATAATTATTTTTCTTTAAATACAATATATAGCCTAATTCACCGCTCAGACCTGGTCTAATCCACGTCTGCAATATGGTTATTTTAATAATGGAAGAACTATTACGTGATAAAAAGAAAGATTCATATAGTTATTTTAATTTCATATGAAGGGAAGAACTAAAATTGTTTTAGCCCGACCCCATGAATCGTGACCTCTCTTAATAGGAGGGTCATGCAAGAGGTTTCTAACTCAAGTTGTTAAGAGGGGCATTTATTGCAGCATCCAAAGTTCAAGGTTCAATTCCCCCTTTCTCAATATCACTTGAAGGTCATGGGGTGAAGCCATCACTGATTGGTTTACTGCATACATACCAAGATTAAAATTACAAAGATTATTTAGGAGGGAGTTTGTCTTAGATAGGCCAGACTAAGGTTACGTACGGGGTTAGCAAAGTAAACCAACTGTTGAGGGCTTTACCTTCGGATTAGGGATTGCCATTTGGCCCATGGGCCGATGGGAGCTCGGTCGGCTGGCCCGGCCCATTAGTTGGTAGGCTGGGCTTGTGCTTAGGTACTTAAAACTTGGCCCGACCCATAGGCCCGGCCTGTTTGAGCCCACGAAGGCCCAGCCCGGCCCGCCCATCAAAGCCTGGCCCATAGGCCCGGATTTAATTATATTATATATATAACTTATTATATTGTAACCTCTCTCATTGTAGGATGGTTTCTTCCATTCAAATTCAAGCATCTCCTTGCAAGGTTAGCGACTACCTGGATTTCTGTTTCAGAACCTTCCGCCAGAACTCGAGCATCAACAAAGTTAAACAGACGATCTTCTTGCATCGAGGTAATGAAATATGTGGCAAGACTTCTGTATTCTTTTTCTTGTGACCATGTTATTGCAGAAATTGGTTTTTGCCCCATCAAGAGCTCAACTAGGACCACTCCAAAGCTATAGACGTCACTTTTCACCATAAATTGGCTGGATTGAAAGTACTTTGGGTCCAAGTAACCAAATGTTCCATGTACACATGTGGTTAGATGAGTTTGGTCAATGGAAATTGATCTTGAAGTTCCAAAATCAGCAATTTTTGCTCTGTATTTTTCATCCAAAAGTATGTTGGTAGATTTGATGTCTCGGTGATAAATGGGAAAGGAAGCTGCACCGTGTAAGTAGGAAAGAGCTCCTGCAACTTCTGTGGCAATTTGCAACCGCATGTCCCATGTGAGTGGGAATTCCTCAATCTGCTCTTAGATATATTGAGAAAGAGTTCCATTCGGTATGATTTGTAGACCAAAAGTGGAACTTCGGTCTCTAAACAACAATCCATAATTTGAACCACATTTCTGTGGTTGATTTGTGAAAGAATTACAACCTCATTGATGAATTCTAAGAGCATGCTTTTGTCCACCATTTTGGACTTCAGATCGCAACAATTCTTCCATCCGCCAACATGCCTTTGTAAACGGTACCTTGATCTCCCTGACCATGAATTCTAGCAATACTAAAATTGTTGGTGGACTTTTCTAATTCTTATGAATTGAATAACTTTATTTTGTCAACATTAACTTTGCCTGACGATAAGCTGTTACTCAGTAACAACCGGTCCTAATTCAAGTTTAAAATATTAAATTATTAAGGTGAAGGGCGGTTATACCCGATTAAATTATTTGGATTTAAAAATTTGACTTTATTTTTCAGAAGGAATTTGGTGGAGCGGAGTGCAATCAGTTGCGTCGGCTCGTCGAAACGAGTCCGGTGGACGTGCGGAACACCCGATTCCCGAGCCCGAGCGAACGTTTAAAGGTCTAAAAACATTGGGGGCATTTTAGTAATTTCGAGGAAGGGATAAAAATTAAAAAGAAGGCGGCCAATCGGCCGCGCATGCCACACCCCTCCCAGCCGTCTTCAACCTCCCGATACCCTCTCTCTCTTTCGAACCAGTCACCACCAAGCCACATCTCGGCCGCGCCCCGGTCCGAGACCTCCACCAAGCTCCCCACACCTCCTCAGTCCATCCCACTCGCGATCGATTCAGCGAAGTCTCCTCCAGCTCCTCTGCAATCGCGAAATCATCCGGGAGACTTCGCCGTCGATTGCTCGATCCGGCCGCCAAACCTGCCGGCCAAGGTGAGTTTCTACACCTATTCTTGAGCTTTATTAGTTTTGAAACTTGGTTTGGAACGATTTCGAGGTTTGAGGCAGATTTGAGGAACCTAGGGTTCGGTTGGTTTCTTGAATTTTGACGGACTGTTGGCGGTTCTTGACCGGTTTCCTTGCCCAACGAACTCCCAAACGTCCATACGAGTCTAACGGTGTATGGATTGCGGAGTTAACTCAGATTTTTCATCGCCGGAAATTCTACTCTAGCCACCCAATCTGGCCGCGCGTGTGGCGGCGTGTGGGCCAGGTGGTGGCGGCTGTTTTTCGTGCCAAAATGCCTCCCGTAGTCTCCCGGAGCGCATAGGTATGCTCGAACAAATTTTTGGAAATCGTTTGACGAAGAACCAATGTTACCGGTTAGATTTAACTAGGGTTAACTTGGATTCGTTGAGTTTGAACCGTCGGATCGTAATGTGAAACTTGGAAGTTAAGTAATTGAGGATCTTAGAAACCTATAGGAACTTACGGATCGTCGTTTGGAGTTAGGGAACCCCTTGAATGCCCGGGTGGAACCAAACTAAAGTTTAATCGTTTATTTAATCCCGAGGCTTTTCCGACAATTTCAATTGTTAGATTTGAGGGTTTTAGAGCCTAGGAACGCCCCTCTTCTAGTTTGAACACATTTAGGCCCGGGGTCGGGATTTTTATTAAATTACTATGCCGAGCTATGGTTAATTAATAAATGGTTTCAATTTTGGAAATAGGTGCTCGAGCTTGAGGAGAATTTGCGGGAAGGACCCTCGAAGGAGTCGAGGCTATCTCGGACGCATCGTGAGTGGACTTTTATTTTATAAATGAATTTTTATGCAATAACTGTTTTATTAAATGCTTACCTATGAATTAATTAGAACTATGCTTTAAACTTTTTGTTGAGATTAAATGGAATTTTATTATTATTCGAATATGTTTTTATTCCGAGCCTATGAATGATTTATTAAATGGGATTTTTGGCTATGGGTATTGAATGACTCAAGGAAATTATGAAGGGATTTAAAGTATGTGATTTAAAGTATGAGACTGAATTTAATGGTTTTACTTGAAATATTTATTTTAAATATTGTTTCGAGCATAGAAATGAGTTTTATGTTTAATATTGTGGAACTTGAATGGCTCGGAAAGATAAAGATTGTTGTTTACGTATGAATGATTTAAGGAAGGTCTTAAACCACCTAGGTACCCTAGAAATGTTGCCTTCGGATAAATAAAGTTGCCTTCGAATATTTATGGATTTGGTGATTACCCGGTCTACGGACCTATTGCTGCCTTCGGTTTAAGTCTGCGCGCATGACTCACGCCCACGAGTCTTGGGGACGCCCGGACCGTGCGGAGCGAGGACGCGGCCTCGATTGACTACTGTGTCTCAGAGTCTAGCGAGGAATGGATTTGATGGAAAAGAAAATGGAATTGATTGGATTATATAAGGGTAGACCTAGGTGGATTTTCTAAGTTTGGATTTAAGATTAATTCTGTTTTTGAATAAGAATTTTTGCCTTAGTGAACTTTATAATATATATATATATATATATATATATATATATATACATGCCTTGATTTCTCGTTTGATTATAGAATTGTTTTCTAACGTTTTTATTGGTGGGGCTAACTTCTTGTTTTCAACTTTCTAAAACCTACCTTTTTGGTCAACTCACCCTTTAAATGTTTTCGCCTGTGCATGTAGGTTGTAGCCGAGCACCACCACCGGCCCGTCTTCACCACCTTCGCTCTCCCACAACTTGTGTAGGGTCTACGACCAGAAAGAACTTTGTATTTAACTACTTTAGTAGCTCTGAATTTTGCCCAAAATTTTGTGAGGGCCTGAGGCCGTACTCTTTATTTTCTGTTGGTGTGTGAACTTAAACTTGTGTGCTGGACGTTTGGGAGCTTTAAACTGTGCTTTTGCAGGTGTATTTAATTTGGGAATTGAGCCAATTACGGGAGACTACTGCCGAATTTTCGGCAGTCGAACAACTAAAACTCTGTTTTTCTCTTTTTCTTTTTAAAAAGGGCAAATTGGTCAAGTGTGTACGAGACCGACAGATGTCGGACACGGACAGGGCTTGGCCCAGTTCCAAAGCGGAATTAGGGTGGTCCTGTCATGCTCTAACAATAAACCACCATTTCGTTTGAAAAACATTTTCGTGCTTGCAATGATTTTCCTTTTCTTCACGATTTTGTGTACCCACCATGCACCAATGAGTAGTAACAACCGGAGCCAAGACCTGCATCAATAGGTTTCCGTAGGAGCTTATAATTTGGCTACAATTGAATTATACCCATTATCTTTTCTAAACACGAAAACAATTGAATAAACCCTTTTCAAGTCAAAAACATTTTGAACAATATTGTAACAAAAAAAACTTTAGAATAATATTACCATGGTGGAACATACATATATTATCACTTTAGAATAATTTCCAATGCGTTGAGTGTTATTATAATACCTGAAAGTTTAATTGCCTGTCATCTTTTCACCTTTTGATGAAAATTGAACTTGCGATTCTTTTGTTTGAGTTTGGACTGAAGCATATCTCTAATCATCATCATTTCAGATATTGATGAATGCAAAGGCAGTGTTAATGTGTGTAGCAGCGGTGTATGTGAGAACTATTTTGGGGGTTATAGATGCTACTCAAAAATAACTGGCGATACATGTTTGACTTTTGATTCTCTCGATGGTATCCATAATACTACTACAACATGCCATCACTTCAGCACCACATCGGGTCGGGCCTCTGAAATCAAAACTATTATTTTAGGTATACTACTCCTATCTTCTTACATCTCTCAAAATGATAATATATGTATGTTCCACCATGGGTAATATTATTCTAAAGTGTTTTTTTTGTTACAATATTGTTCAAAATGTTTTTGGCTTCGAAAAGGGTTTATTCAATTATTTTCGTGTTTAGAAAAGATAATGGGTATAATTCAATTGTAGCCAAATTATATGCTCATATGGAAACCTATTGATGTAGGTCTTGGCTCTGGTGTTGGGCTATTGTTACTACTCATTGGTGCATGGTGGGTACACAAAATCGTGAAGAAAAGGAAAATCATTGCAAGCAAGAAAATGTTTTTCAAACGAAATGGTGGTTTATTGTTAGAGCAACAGTTATCGTCAGGCAAAGTTAATGTTGACAAAATAAAGTTATTCAATTCAGAAGAATTAGAAAAGTCCACCAACAATTTTAGTATTGATAGAATTCTTGGTCAGGGAGGTCAAGGTACCGTTTACAAAGGCATGTTGGCGGATGGAAGAAGAATTGTTGCAGTAAAGAAGTCCAAAATGGTGGACAAAAGCATGCTCTCAGAATTCATCAATGAGGTTGTAATTCTTTCACAAATCAACCACAGAAATGTGGTTCAAATTATGGGTTGTTGTTTAGAGACCGAAGTTCCACTTTTGGTCTACGAATTCATACCGAATGGAACTCTTTCTCAATATATCCAAGAGCAGATTGAGGAATTCCCACTCACATGGGACATGCAGTTGCAAATTGCCACAGAAGTTGCAGGAGCTCTTTCCTACTTACACGGTGCAGCTTCCTTTCCCATTTATCACCAAGACATCAAATCTGCCAACATACTTTTGGATGAAAAATACAGAGCAAAAATTGCTGATTTTGGAACTTCAAGATCAATTTCCATTGACCAAACTCATCTAACCACATGTGTACATGGAGCATTTGGTTACTTGGACCCAGAGTACTTTCAATCCAGCCAATTTACGGCGAAAAGTGACGTCTATAGCTTTGGAGTGGTCCTAGTTGAGCTCTTGATGGGGAAAAAACCAATTTCTGCAGTAACATGGTCACAAGAAAAAGAATACAGAAGTCTTGCTACATATTTCATTACCTCGATGCAAGAAGATCGTCTGTTTAACTTTGTTGATGCTCGAGTTCTGGAGGAGGGTTCTGAAACAGAAATCTAGGTAATCGCTAACCTTGCAAGGAGATGCTTGAATTTGAATGGAAGAAACCGTCCTACAATGAGAGAGGTTACAATGTAATAAGTTATATATATATAATATAATTAAATCCAGGCCTATGGGCCGGGCTTTGATGGGCGGGACGGGCTGGGCCTTCGTGGGCTCAAACAGGACGGGCTTATGGGTCGGGCCAAGTTTTAAGTACCAAAGCACAAGCCCAGCCTACCAACTAATGGGCCGGGCCGGGCGGGCGCCTCCCATCGGCCCATGGGCCAAATGGTGATCCCTACTTCCACCTTCATCCATGTGGGCAGAAGTTTGAAATCTCAGACACCCAATGAATATTGTTGTAAACCCCCTACTCTCCCAATCGTTTGTACTAAAAAAAACATAAAAAATCTAAATCTAAAAGAAGAGATTAAGTTTTCTTATGATTAAAGTACTTTCAGATAACCAAAATCTCTTTTGAAAACATTTGGTGAAAAAAGTTTCTAGGAAGCACTTTAATCTGTATCAAAAAAATTTATTTGCATCTAACAAAAGCAATTTCTATAAAACTGTTTATGAGCAAAAGTGATTTCCACAAAATCATTTCCATATACGAGGCTCTCTAGTTTCTATCCAGAAAAAAGAGATTCACTTTGCGTACCTTGACAAGGTGGAGAAGATAAGGATTTCCTTCCGTGCCCGACTGACAGTCACAAATGATAATGGTCCGATCATACATGTCCCAAGAAGTCGAGTTGTTGCAAAGCGGTGTTGATTGGTTAGCACTCCGGTATGTTTTTCCTATGAACGTCTCACCATAGTCAAGTACGTTTAAGATCCAGTCTAGCACTATAGGAACGCTGCCCATATCCGTCACGTCTCGAAAATTCGATAAGTTTAAAGGGAACCAATCTCGCTCAACCAAAAAAATGCATACTTGCAATCGCCCATTGGATCTGATGTTGATAAATTTAATGTTATCTCAATACTAAAAGCGCTAGTGGGTTAATTTTCTGGAAGAGCATATTGGCAATAGTCAATACCATCCGAGCAAGCGGTGCGGCCTGTAATGTTTCTACAAATCGACCGGCAACCAGCGACCATACTATCTAACCTCACAGTGGTATAACGGCCACAACTCACTGCAATGAATATGTTTTCTAACGAAGAGTATATGAAAGGACTGCCCATCAAATTCTGGGGTTGGCGAGTTTCCTTTCCCTCGCAGCTGAAGAAAGTACTAGGGCTCTTAACTAGGCGGCCGACCCATTGAGAAAAAGCCCGACCCATTAGTTGGTGGGCTGGGCTTGGGCTTAGGTACCTAAAATCCGGCTCGGCACATTTGAGCCCACGAAGGCTCAGCCTGGCCCGCCCATCAAAGCCCGGCCCATAGGCTCAGATTTAATTATATTATATATATATATATATAAAACTTATTATATTGGGTTAATTATATTATATATATATACCTAAAAAATATAAGGAAATAAAGACTTCAACACACACAAGGGGTTTTGAACCCCTTCCACTTTCATTCCTCTCCAACACCCTATTAACCATGCTATAGACAACTTTGTGATTATGTGCTACACCATTTGACATTTATAATGTTTCTACATACAACTTTGTCCTTTCCTAATTTCACATGTCTTTTTCTTTCTAATTAAATTAAATTAAAAATTATACACTTAATTAAATTAAAAATTATTTTTGCTCTCCAACAACAGGTTAATATCAAGTTATATTCAAATTGTATATAGATAAACCTAATTGGGTGGTCAACTTAGAAGCACAGTTAGCTTCCCTCCAGGATAAAGTAGTTCAAAGATTTTTGTATGATTCTCTTGTAGAGATTTCATCAAACACCTTGCCACAACCGAATTCAAGCCATATCAATAATGTTGGAGCTAGCTACATCAGACTATGAAATATTGGGATTTTAGATAATTTTATGGGATTTTAGTATGAAATATTTGCTAAGTATGAAAAATGGTTTTTTAGAATAAGAAAACTTAAGATAATTTTTGGCGTCTTTTATTCCTTACACATCAAATAAGAAAACTTGATTTTATGGGATTTTAGAATGAAGTATATATTGACTTAATGAGCCATCATTTTTAGCCTACATCGTATTTTGCACTAAAACCAATTTTTCATATTTTGATTTGGTGGGAATTTGATTTTCTAATATTTTTATTTGAATCCAAATGGGGGGTACTTCATTATTTACATTGTAAACTTAAGTAAATGGAGTAATATAAAAATAAATAAAGTAAAATGCCAAAGACATTTACTTAAATGTTGAAAATGGAAATAAGGTAAGTTTCTAAGGAAAATACAAATACAAATTCGGAAACAAAATTAGGCCCATTCCGGCCCGGCCCAATAGACCAAACCAGGGCCCAGCTCGTTGGGCTTTCTCTAGGCTAGCCCATGGGGTGGGCTTGGGCTTTTAATTTTTCAAAAAAACCATGCCCGGCCCGGCCTATTGGTAATCCCTGCTCTTAACAAGAACTGATTGCACGCCTTCATTAACCGGAGAAATGCTTAGCAGCTCCAGGTTGACGCTCTTGAGGAAAGAGGCTTGCCTGCTGTAATTAGCTGAGGTTGTAGAGTTGGTGTGCTTGCAGTCTATTTGAAACCATTCATCTAAGTAACAATCTTTGTTAGGTCTAATCCCGAAAGGGTATGGGATGGGAACATCTCCACAATGTGTTGTGCAATTAGGCTTTGCTATAGGCGCTCCATAGCAATTACCACTTATTATTATTATGCGCCATAACAACAGAATGGATATGATCTTCATTATATTTATCAAACTGATTTGCAGGGTTTGATTTTTGCAGTGCAAAAGTACTTTGTACAAACATATGATCTACATTGTACTTTGAGAATTCAACCAGAAAAATAAATAGACTAGCATAGTATAGTATAGATGCATGACATTGACAACAAAAACTAACCTTTGATTCTTTGGTCACTTCAAGTTTATAATCTTTTGTCATTTTCGTGGGGTTGCGAGGTTGGGTTAGGATTTAATTGCAATTTAATCTTGCGAGGTTGTCTTTTTACTACTACAATACTGTAAAAAGACGATGCTAAATACACGACGGAACATCTAAAAACCGTCGCGGTGATTTAAAGCACGACAGTTGTTTTAGGGATCACCATTTGGCCCATGGGCCCATGGGGGCCCGCCTGGCCCATTGAGAAAATGCCCCTCCCGGCCCGGCCCATCTAAGTAACAATCTTTGTTAGGTCCAATCCCGAAAGAGTATGGGATGGGAACATCTCCACAATGTGTTGTGCAATTAGGCTTTGCTATAGGCGCTCCAAAGCAATTACCACTTGTTATTATTATGCTCCATAACAACATAATGGATACGATCTTCATTATATTTATCAAACTGATTTGCAGGGTTTGATTTTTGCAGTGCAAAAGTACTTTGTACAAACGTATGATCTACATTGTACTTTGAGAATTCAACCAAAAAAATAAATAGACTAGTATAGTATAGTATAGATGCATGACATTGACAACAAAAACTAATCTTTGATTCTTTGGTCGCTTCAAGTTTATAATCTTTTGTCATTTTCGAGGGGTTGCGAGGTTGGGTTAGGTTTTAATTGCAATTTAATCTTGTGAGGTAGTCTTTTGACCACTACAATACTATAAAAAGATGACGCTAAATACACGACGGGACATCTAAAAACCGTCACGGTGATTTAAAGCACGGCGGTTGTTTTAGGGATCACCATTTGGCCCATGGGCCGATAGGGGCCAGCCCGGCCTGGCCCGGCCCATCTAAGTAACAATCTTTGTTAGGTCCAATCCTGAAAGGGTATGGGATGAGAACATCTCCACAATGTGTTGTGCAATTAGGCTTTGCTATAGGCGCTCCATAGCAATTACCACTTATTATTATTATGCGCCATAACAACATAATGGATACGATCTTCATTATATTTATCAAACTAATTCTACGCCACAATGGAAAAACCGTCACAGTGATTTAAAGCACGATGGTTGCTTTAGGGATCGTCATTTGGCCCATGGGCCCATGGGCCGATGGGGGACTACCCGACCTATTGAGAAAAAGGGCTGCCTGACCTGGCCCATTAGTTGGTGGGCTTGGCTTGGGCTTAGGTACTTAAAACCCAGCTCGGCCCATAGGCCTGGCCCGTTTGAGCCCACAAAGGCCCAGCCCGGCCCGCCCATCAAAGCCCGGCCCATAGGCCCGAATTTAATTATATTATATATATAACTTATTATATTGGGTAAATTATATTATATATATACCTAAAAAATATAAGGAAATAAAGACTTCAGCACACACAAGGGGTTTCGAACCCCTTCCACTTTCATTCCTCTCCAACACCCTATTCACCATGCTATAGACAACTTTGTGATTATGTGCTACACCATTTGACATTTATAATGTTTCTACATACAACTTTGTCTTTTCCTAATTTCACATGTCTTTTTTCTTTCTAATTAAATTAAATTAAAAATTAATTTTGCTCTCCAACAACAGGTTAAAATCAAGTTATATTCAAATTGTTTATAGATAAACCTAATTGGGTGGTCAACTTAGAAGCACAATTAGCTTCCCTCCAGGATCAAGTAGTTCAAAGCTTCTGGTCTGTTTTTCATATGAATGTTTCACCATAGTCATGTACGTTTAAGATCTAGTCTAGCACTATAGGAATGCTGCCCCTATCCTTCACGTCTTGAAAATCCGATAAGTTCAAAAGGAACCAATCTCGCTCAACCAAAAATGCATACTTGCAATCGCCCATTGGATCTGATGTTGATAAATTTAATGGTATCTCAATACTAAAAGCGCTAGTGGGTTCATTTTCTGGAAGAGCATATTGGCAACAGTCAATACCATCCGAGCAGGCATTGCTGCCTATATTGTTTCCACAAATCGACCGGCAACCAGCGACCGTATTATCTGACCTCACAGTGGTATAAAGGCCACAACTCACTGCAATGAATATGTTTTATGTCAGAGAGTATATGAAAGGACTGCCCATCAAATTCTGGGGTTGGCGAGTTTCCTTTCCCTCACAGCTGAAGAAAGTAATAGGGCTCCTAACCAGAACCGATTGCACGCCTTCATTAATTGGAGAAATACATAGCAGCTCCAGGTTGACGCTCTTGAGGAAAGGCGCCTGCCTACTGTAATTAGTTGAGGTTGTAGAGTTGGTGTGCCTGCAGTCTATTTGAAACCATTCCTCTAAGTAACAATCTTTGTTAGGTCCAATCCCGAAAGGGTAGGGGATGGGAACATCTCCACAATGTGTTGTGCAATTAGGCTTTGCTATAGGCGCTCCATAGCAATTACCACTTATTATTATTATGCGCCATAACAACAGAATGGATACAATCTTCATTATATTTATGAAACTGATTTGCAGGGTTTGATTTTTGCAGTCCAAATTGATGTATATCAAACTTTATATAGCTCCGAAAAAAGGGACATGAATTGACTTAAGTAGGGTGCATTTTGTTGATTTGCGAACATGAATTTGCGTGGAAATTATTGTGTACATTATTTCTAGCTAGGCCCGGCCTGTTTGAGCACATGAAGGCCCGGCTTGGCCCGCCCATCAAAGCCCGGCCCATAGGCCCGGATTTAATTATATTATATAAATAACTTATTATATTGGGTTAATTATATTATATATATACCTAAAAATATAAGGAAATAAAGACTTTTGCATACACAAGGGGTTTCGAACCCCTTCCACTTTCATTCCTCTCCAACACCCAATCCACCATGCTATAGACAACTTTGTGATTATGTGCTACACCATTTGACATTTATAATGTTTCTACAGACAACTTTGTCTTTTCCTAATTTCACATGTCTTTTTTCTTTCTAATTAAATTAAATTAAAAATTATACACTTAATTAAATTAAAAATTATACACTTAATTAAATTAAAAATTATTTTTGCTCTCCAACAACATGTTAATATCAAGTTATATTCAAATTGTATATAGATAAACCTAATTGGGTGGTCAACTTAGAAGCACAGTTAGCTTCCCTCCATGATCAAGTAGTTCAAAGCTTCCGGTCTGTTTTTCCTATGAATGTTTCAGCATAGTCATGTACGTTTAAGATCCAGTCTAGCACTATAGGAACGCTGCCCATATCCTTCACGTCTCGAAAATCCGATAAATTCAAAAGGAACCAATCTTGCTAAACCAAAAATGCATACTTGCAATTGCCCATTGGATATGAAGTTGATAAATTTAATGGTATCTCAATACTAAAAGCGCTAGTGGGTTCATTTTCCACAAGAGCATATTGGCAACAGTCAATACCATTTGAGCAGGCGTAGAGGTCCGTAGTGTTTCCACAAATCGACTGGCAATCAGCGACCGTATTATCTAACCTCATAGTGGTATAACGGCCACAACTCACTGCAATGAATATGTTTTATGTCAGAGAGTATATGAAAGGACTGCTCGTCAAATTCTGGGGTTGGCGAGTTTCCTTTCCCTCGCAGTTGAAGAAAGTAATAGGGCTCTTAACTAGGGATCGCCATTTGGCCCATGGGCCCATGGATCGATGGGGGCTTGCACGGCCCATTGACAAAAAGCCCGGCCCTGCCCGTTATGGGCCATGGGCCGGGTCGGCCCATTTGTTGGTGGGCTAGGCTTGGGCTTAGGTGCTTAAAATTTGGCCAAGCCCGTTTGAGCCCACGAAGGCCCACTGGCCTGGCCATCAAAGCCCGGCCCATAGGCCCGGATTTAATTATATTATATATATAACTTATTATATTGGGTTAATTATATTATATATATATATATATATATATATATACCTAAAAATATAAGTAAATAAAGACTTCAAAGACACACAAGGAGTTTCGAACCCCTTCCACTTTCATTCCTCTCCGACACCCTATTCACCATGCTATAGACAACTTTGTGATTATGTGCTACCCCATTTGACATTTATAATGTTTCTACAGACAACTTTGTATTTTCCTAATTTCACATATCTTTTTCTTTCTAACTAAATTAAATTAAAAATTATACACTTAATTAAATTAAAAATTATTTTTGCTCTCCAACTACAGGTTAGTATCAAGTTATATTCAAATTGTATATAGATAAACCTAATTGGGTGGTCAACTTAGAAGCACAGTTAGCTTCCCTCTAGGATCAAGTAGTTCAAAGCTTTTTGTATGAATCTCTTGTGGAGATTTCATCAAACACCTTGCCACAACCGAATTCAAGCCATATCAATAATGTTGGAGCTAGATACATCAGACTATGAAATATTGGGATTTTAGTATGAAATATTGGGATTTTAGTATGAAATATTGTTAAAGTATGAAAAATGGTTTTTGGAATAAGAAAACTTAAGATAATTTTTGGCGGCTTTTATTTCTTACACATCAAATAAGAAAACTTGATTTTATAGGATTTTAGTATGAAGTATATATTGACTTAATGAGCCATCTTTTTTTGCCTAAATCGTATTTTGCACTAAAACCAATTTTTCATATTTTGATTTGGTGGGAATTTGATTTTCTAATATTTTTATTTGAATCCAAATGGGGGTTACTTCCTTATTGACATTGTAAATTTAGGTAAATGGAGTAATATAAAAATTAATAAAAGTAAATTGCCAAAGATATTTAATTAAATGTTGAAAATGGAAATAAGGTATGTTTCTGAGGAAAATACAAATACAAATTTAGAAACAAAATTAGGCCCATTCCGGCCCGGCCTTTTGGGCGTTCTCTAGGCTAGCCCATGGGGCGGGGTTGGGCTTTTAATTTTTCAAAAAAAACCCGGCCCGGCCCAGCTCGGTATTTTCTCTCTCCTCTTAAAGCCTAGTCCGACTCGGCCCAAGACTCATTAAATATGGGCTGGACTAGCCCCGCCCGGCCCATTGGTGATCCCTGCTCTTAACCAGAACCGATTGCACGCCTTCATTAACCGGAGAAATGCTTAGCAGCTCCAGGTTGACGCTCTTGAGGAAAGGCACTTGCCTGCTGTAATTAGCTGAGGTTGTAGAGTTGGTGTGCCTGCAGTCTATTTGAAACCATTCATCTAAGTAACAATCTTTGTTAGGTCCAATCCCGATAGGGTATGGGATGGGAACATCTCCACAATATGTTGTGCAATTAGGCTTTGCTATAGGCGCTCCATAGCAATTACCACTTATTATTATTATGTGCCATAACAACAGAATGGATACGATCTTCATTATATTTATCAAACTGATTTGCAGGGTTTGATTTTTGCTATCCAAATTGATGTGTATCAAACTTTATATAGCTCCGAAAAAGGGGCATGAATTGACTTTAGTAGGGTGCATTTTGTTGATTTGTGCACATGAATTTGCGTGGAAATTATTGTGTACATTATTTCTAGCTAGCTGCGTTTGAATTGTCAAGTAAATGATCATGTTTTGTATACACGTGTAGACTTCTAGTCAGTGGTATCTATTATTATTGACTACATATGTCAATGATTATTGTTATAGCCACATCTTCTTGTCAAAAGAAGATAAATCTGAACCCTACAAATTTTGATTTTCGTCCACTAGAATCCACTCGATTTAACTTTGTTTTCTACTCAAATATTGCTAATTTAAGATTTAACTTTGTTTTCTACTCAAATATTGCTAATTTAACTTTGTTTTCTACTCAAATATTGCTAATTTATATTGAATTATTATTACCATGTTATTTGTTCCAAAAGCACCCATTTATTTACGAAAATCAAAAGAAGTCACAAAGATGCTTTCACTCTGACACCTGCCATTCTCTCAATCTTTGCAAACAAGAATAAAGTTGGTTAGTTTGTTGTTGGGTTGGGTGTTTGAATGTGTTGAGTGAAAAAACAAGAGAGAAGAGGAAAGGCAAGGTTTAGAAAATCTTTGGCATGGGCAGGGTTGGAAAATAAACAATCAAAGGTTTTGTTTTTGAGTTGAGTATATTCTTTTCTAACACTCCCATTCCAACAAGTTCCAACTTCAAATGGCTTTGGCTTGGGACTCTATTTATTTATTTTATGCGATTAAATTTTTGATTCTTTGGTCACTTCAAGTTTATAATCTTTTGTCATTTTCAAGGGTTGCGAGGTTGGGTTGGGTTAGGTTTTAATTGCAATTTAATCTTGCGAGGTTGTCTTTTTACTACTATAATACTGTAAAAAGACGACGCTAAATACATGACAGAACATCTAAAAACCGTCGCGGTGATTTAAAGCACGACGGTTGTTTTAGGACCGTGGTAATAGGCTGTCAAATACACTACTTAACACAACAAGAGTTTAGTCGATTTAAGTTATACGACGGTTGTCTAGATGGACGGTCATAGATTTGAAAAACACGCTAAAAATGAATTACTTAAATTTGCTCCCATTCGAGCAAAAAAAGAATTCGCCCCAAATTTTTCAGAGCCCGCAAAAATTTCAGAATTCCCCCTTCATCACTACCCGAAAACCCTCCCTCCCACCCCTCTCTCTCTATCCCTTCTCACTGCGTGAAAACTCTCTCTCTCTCTCTCTCTCTCTCTCTCTCTCTCTCTCTCCTATCCTCACCTATGTCTACATCATCGAAGACATCTGTCGCACCCACCATCAAACGCCTCCATCTCCTTCCTGTAAGCTGCGTTTTTTAGTTCAAAAATATGTATCTTCTATGGTTTTGACCTAATTTTGTGCCATTTCAATTAGTAGAAATCGACATGTAGTGGGTTGTGCAGGTTTTGTGGATTTGTTGTATCAGATCTAGTCAAACATTCATGGATCTGTGAGATGTAGTACCAGATCTAGTGAGATCCTAGACCTACTCCAGCTATAAAAGAGGAAGGTAAGCCGATTGTGGAAGAAGCAACAAAAGTATAAGGGTTCACTAACTGAACGCTTGGTTGATAAGGGCTTCAACTTTTCAGATCATCTACTCAAAGGTTGTCTCCTTATAAGCCTTTACATTCTATCACTACTACAAAAATCGAAATAGACGTCGATAAAACAACGACGGACAAAATAAATATCGTTGTTAAATTTTAAACAACGACGGTAATATAAAAACCGACGTCAATTAGATACTAAAACACCTAAAAATTGGAAATTCATTTGGGTATTTTTAAAACACGACGCATGAAACTTTAAAAGCGTCGTCTTATGAAACATGCCAATCCGGTAAGAAAACAGATGACAAATAAACAATGTCGGTATGTGTAAATATCGACGTAGTAATTATAGACGACGTTTTACATATAATACCGACGTGTTAAACATCAAATAAACATGACGGTAATGTATTATTAATAGACGTATCGCATGTTAGAAATTATTTTTTTTAACCACGTCGGTTCTATTATAAATCATGACGTTTAATTGTAAACAATCAACGGCGGATAATATAATACTACTGTCGTATAGAGTTGTAGTAACCACATCGTTTTCCTTAAATGAGCGTCGTATTAATTTTTTATACGTCGGTGCCTATTTGTGAACCGTCGTTTTAAGTTTTTTAAAAGATTGTTTTCCATTGGTATCTACGTCGGTATCTTATAAATGAGGTCGTGTTATTTTACTTATACCACATCATGTTTTATAAATAGCGTCGTCTTATATAACAATTCGACATTATTTAAATATTTTGCTACTAAAGTTGCACTGTTTCGATTATCGAGAAAAATTTCACACTCCTCTCGTTTATCCTTCCCAAGTCGCCACTCTTCGTCTTCGTCCCTATCTGAAACTAATCCTCTTCCCACACTTCGCCTTCGTCACTGACCAGAACATACCACTTCAAAGACGAGAAAACCCGAGAAAACTTTCGTTGCAAGAAAAAGGTAACCATTGCTTCGTACTTTTTAAACTTTCGTTATATGTTTTATCGTTTGAAATGTTTATATGTTTTTCTTTTGAAAATCATTTTCGTTTTTCACTTTACGTACAAAGAAGGAAAGGGTATCGTACCAATACACTGTTTTTTGTATCTTGTTAATACGACGACGGTGCCGTCTTATTTGAGGCATTTGAAGTATATAATGACGACGGTATTTAAATAACAACGTCATAAAATAAATTCTACCATCGTTTTCTATGTTTGAAAATTATGAAATATTGCCATTTCCATGTTTTTTCTCAATAGCAATAGATGAAAATCATTATAAGTGTTAGTTTTGTAATTCATTTAATCTTTTCCAATTTGATATAATATAAAGAAAAATAACTAATTAGAAGTGAAAAAATAATCTGCTTTTTGTTGTTCATGTTAATAAGACGACGGTAACTGATTATTTACATCGTTTTATTAATTAAACCATGTCTGTAATTAACTACGACGTGATAAAACAGTAATAACGTCGGTGGTTAGTATATAGCGTCGTGTGAAACTAAATACTACGACGTGTTTTAAACTTACCGCCGTTTTTAGTATTGTAAAATATGAAATATTTTAAATTTAAGTTGCTTCCTTAAGTTCATGTTTGAAAATGATTATATTTTTTGTTCATATAATTATTTTACTTTTGTATAGTTTGAATTACATGCACACAGATTTTTTCCAATTCTAATAAATATACCCTATGTTTGAGTTCTTATCAATAAGACGACGGTGACATATTTTTTACGACGTGTTATGTATTTATCCACGTCGGTAAATAACTACCGACGTGATAAATTTAAATTACGTTATTACTTATTAGATAGCGTCGTTTGATGTTAAATACTACGTCGTATTATTAAAATTACCGTCGTGTTTAGTAGTTTATAATCTGAAATAATTTCACTTGCAGGTTTGATTTTTATTTGTAAACATGGTTTCTCAATCTCAAAGTAAGGCTTCTAGCTTGAGCAAAAGAAAGCTACCTTGGAAAAGAATCAAGGTAAAGATCTTGAAGTTTCACAAGCTACAACCAAATCCTCTAAGAAGATGAAGTTTGTATCTTCTGCTGATAAAGCTTCAGACGACGACTACTTTTGTTGAAGAACCAAATTCAGGGCGTGGTATAACCACAATGCCTCGTGTTGTGAAGAGAAAGTTTCAGAAAATCAAGCCAGTGATTGAGTACAACAAAAAGGGTCAACCATATGGCCTTGCAAATAAGGAGATGCAGTCCTACATTGGTGTCTTGGCACGCTCTAGAGTCCCACTTTCTGACCTTAAATGGAAACAAGTGGACAACGATGTAAAAGAGCAGATTTGAGAAGCCATTGCCATGGCTTTTGTTGTAGGCAAGGGGGGCAAGAACATGGTCTTATCTTCTGCTGGAAAGAAATGGAAGGATTTCAAGAATAAACTAACTAGGCAGCATATCCTTCCATTCATCAATGAGAAGGAGAAGTTAAATGAACCCCCTAAACTATATCCATTCATATTGAAAGCACAGTGGGATGCCTTTGTAGCTTCAAGGTTATCCAAAGAATTTGAGGCTGTGCATACTGAACAAAAACAGAGGAGGGAGAAATGCGAGTACAATCATCGGTTGTCTCGACGAGGATATGTTGGTTTGGAGGAGAGTTTGGAGGAAACCATGCCCGGGGTAGAAATCGATCGATCTACCTTATGGAAGAAAGCTAGAGAAGACAAACATGGTAACTTTCCCGATCCAAAAGTTGCAAAAAAGCAAAAATAATTGTAAGCTTCTAAATTTAGACAATTTGTGTTTTAAATTTGTAATAGACTGCATTTAATTTTTAATTAGACTTGCATATTGATATGACTTCCTGTTTTGTTGACTTTAATGTGTCTTTGTGTTAGGATGAATTGCAACAAAAAGTCTCTGAAGGCACTCTCACTGTATCGGGAAGCAATGATGTGTTGACTATGGCTTTGGGTCCCGAGCATCCAGGGAGAGTTAGAGCTGCAGAGACTGGGGTTTCCACTTTGAAATACTTCAATTTACCTTGACAACGGAGGGTAAAGTTTGAAGATAAATTCAAGAACGTCTCGTAACTATTGTGCAAGAAGAGCAACTGAAATTTGAGGCTAGAACACAACAATTGGTAGCAGTGAGAGGGAGAATATATCAATCAAGTGCGCCAACTGCTTCCAAATTTTGATGCCAACATGATCAAACAGTCAACTCCTCCATTTCCAATCCAAGCTCAAGAGCAAAGTCCCAAAAATCCAATGTCCGACAAAGCAAGCTGCTCTGGGGCAATTGGTGTGAAAGCCATCAATTTTGAGGAAGAAAATAACAATGCAACAAGTGGGGAAGAAAAAATGTTAAGTTAATTCGATTTAAATTTCTCTGTTTCTTAATTTTTAGACGTCGTTATTTATCTTTAGAGTCGTTATAAATGTAATACAACGACGGTTATTAGTTCCCGACGTTTTAAATCACACACCACGTCACAATTTTGAAAAAACCGTCGTTGAGATAGACATTCCACGACGGTATAGAGGGTGACCTATTTAGTTTACTTGTATCACAAGCTTTCTTCACATAGGTTATCCCACCATCTCTCTCTCTCTCTGTCATTCTAATTTTCTCTGCAATTGATTTTTTCTGTATTTCTGCTAAGAAAGTTGATAAACCTGAAATTTGTTAATCTGTGAATTTGAAAAAAGGAAAGTATTTTGCGTCGTAATTATAATATCCCACGTCGGTTTTAATTTACCGTCGTCTGAAATGTAATATAACGTCGGATTAGTTTAAGAAGCGATGTCTGTATATAAATACCACGTCGATTTTTGTATTCATGTAATTTTTTTGAACATCTATCTTTGTGTATTTTTAAAACAGAAGGCCAAGGTCATGGATGTTCCCGAGATGGAACAACAAGTGGGAGACTTGCCTTCTTCTCTACAAGCCCTTTGTTCTTATCTTTGAGACGACATTGAGGGTTCATGATAGGATTATGAGCTTTACAATTGAGAAGGAAGTGTTTGGAAATGATCGTGAAACCTTCATCTTGCCTGAAGATATTAGTCAAATTGCAGCAATGGAAGAAGTTGGAGCCACTGTCATTGCTGTATACATGAGGTAATTGTCCTTATCAAATTTTCATTTTAAACTTTTCTTTCTTTAAAAAGGAATAACTCATTGGATCATTTCATATATTTAGGTGCCTATTTGAAACATTGAAAACTTCAAATATGTTGAACATGGTTGGCCTTGTGGACCCCGCTCAAGTTAGTGCTAACTCTGGCTCATTAACTCAAAGATCACGTGCGTTAGCTACTAGACTTCAAAGGACAGATGGGGAACAGATTTTCTTGATGCCTTACAATCCAGGGTTATTTACCTTACCAAGATTTTATTTGTATGATGCATTGTACATTAAAGTGTTTAACCTTTATGTTTTTTTTTTGGTGTGTAGCTTTCATTGGGTCTTGTTCATTGTGAGAGCAAAGAGAGAGACTGTTTATTTTCTGGATCCACTGCCAAACCGAATGATTGATGACGAGTGCAAAAACATGGTGAACACGTAAGTTGATTTACTCATATGTGTTTGTATAGCAAGCTTTCTTCACTTAAGTGATCCCACTATCTCTCTCTCTCTCTCTCTCTCTCTCTCTCTCTCTCTCTCTCTCTTTCTCTCTCTCTGTGTCACTCTAATTTTCTCTGCAATTGATTTTATCTCGTATTTCTTCTAAGCTTAAGGATAAATCTGAAATTTGTTATTTTACGTCGTAATTATAACATACCACGTCGGTTCTAAGTTATCGTCGTCTTAATTGTCATATAACGTCATTTTATTTTAAGAACCGACGTCTGTATATAATTACCACGACGGTTTTGTTTGTTCAGTGTTTATTTTTATCAACTATGTTTCTGTATTTTCAATAACACTTTGTTGCCTTGAAACAGTGCTATCAAAACCTATAATACCCACATAGGCAGCACGACAGAAATCACCCATTTGGAAAACTCTAAAAGGCACTCCAAAGCAACCAAGCAATGTAGAGTGTGGGTACTATGTAATGCGCTTTATGAAAGACATCATCGAGGATCTTGCATTGGAATTTGAGAAGAAGGTAAAATGAAAAATTATATATTTTAACATTTAACATTTTATTTTTTTATTTTTCTTATTTAACATTTTATTTTTATTTTTTTATGGCTTGCAGTATCTTTGAGGGAAAAGATCAATCACCATACCCCCAAGAAGCCATTGATGAAGTCAGGCAGGAATGGGCAGAATTTGTAAGCCTTCATATGGATTAGGGAATTAGACAAACATTAATCACAAGAATTGACAATTTTTGTAAATATTTTGGTTATAATTTACATTTTCTTTTAGTATGAATTAAAATTTTGTATAAAATTATCAAATCACAAGAATTTTTTTAAAAAACACGACGGTACATAACCAAAATGATATGTATACAACCAAACCACGTCGATGCGTATCTGAAATGACATGTATACAAATATAACACGCGTTATATTAAAAAAAGGTTATTATTTTCATTCAAATAGACGTCAACAGATATTAAAACGTCGATATATTCAACAATAACGACGTCTAAAGATATTAAAACGGCGATATATAGAAAAATAATGCCGTATAAAGTTGTACTTAAAACGTTGGTAAATACAACGGCGATATTTTATTACCGACATCTATAGCTATTAAAACGGCGATATATTAAAAAATAATGCCGTATAAAGTTGCACTTAAAACGTTGGTAATATTTTTATTACCGACGTCGAAATCTATTAAAACGGCGATATATAGAAAAATAATGCCGTATAAAGTTGTACTTAAAACGTCGGTAAATACAATGGTCATATTTTCCTTCACACCGACGTGTAAAGTGATTAATACGGCGTCTATAAAAAAATAATGACGTTAAATGTTCTATTTAAAACGTCGGTACATACAACGGCTATATTTTAATTTACACCGACGTCTAATTATATTACAACGGCGGTTATGAATTCATAACGACGTGGTTTTATTTGATTTTAATTGAAATTATTTTATAATATTTGTAATAAATTTTAAAAAATTCCAAAAAAAAACAGAAATTAAAATGCTCTCATTGATATATTTTCTTACCACTAATGCTTTAAAAAATGTTTTTTGAGTAAAAATTTTAAATTTAATTCATGAGAAAAAATTTATTGATAAGTCACAACAACACTTATAGTTTCATAACATATTCTTATGGGGCTTGTGTCATCCATGGTTGTGATAAATTCAAATATATTAAAAATATGTTTTTATCATCCTAGTACACAAGGCATTGTAATAAGGAGTCCGTAGCAATTTTTGGTTAATTTTTCTTATGCTTTATAAATTTTTATAATATTTTAAAATTTATATAATTTAGGGTTTAGGGTTTAGGGTTTAGGGTTTAGGTTTTATTGAAAAGAAAACGGTTTTCTTTTTATTTTCGGTTTAGACAAAACCACCCTTAACCTTTTGTATTATTTTATTATTTTTTAATTTAAAATAATTTAGGGTTTAGGGTTTAGGGATTAGGGTTCGGTGTTCAGGATTTAGGGTTTAGGGTTTAGGGTTCAGGGTTCGGGGTTCGGGGTTTAGGGTTTAGGGTTAGGGTTTAGGTTTTATTGAAACGACGCCGGTTTTCTCTTTTGTTTTCTTTCAATTCCACCCATGCGACACCATTTCGAATCCCAGCAACACCAATCCTGGATACTTAATATTTTTGACGACTTTGTTATTATTTTAATGACGTCAAATTTTATTTAAAACGTCATATTTTATATATTTACCGTCGATTTAAATTACATAGATTTTATCAATTAGACGTCCATCTTTATTATATAGCGGCGTAGAAAATTGAAATAACGTCAAGATAAAAATAATAACTGTCGTTTAAAATTAACACTTTAACGACGGTTTTCTTTTGTTTCGTCGATGTTTAAAGAAGCGCGCAATCTTAAAATTTTACGCGTGACCTAAAATTTTCATTTTTCGCTCTAAGTGTTAAATAATTCACTTTCTTGCTTCAACTCTAATTTTTAGTTGTGCTCTCCACCTCTGTCAAATGCAATAAGTTCGAACCCTAATTCTCTAGCTCTAATTCTTAACCTATCACTCTGCGCTTACCTGTAAGTTCGAACCCTAATCTCTTCAGCTCTAATTTTTATTCATTTAATTATATTCTGTTCTGGTTCTTAAGTACAAACGTAATCTGACTTTGCTTTTATTCATTGAATGATGTTCTGTTGTACATCATTCAATGAATAAAAATTCATTTGCTATGCGTCCTCATAGGAATGGTTCTTGAGATAGGTTTTCTTAATCACTCTCTGTCGTGATAAGTCTTAATATTTGCATGCTTTTCATAAAAATTCATTTGCTATGGGTCTTAATCAATATTTTAGATACGTGTTATATTTATTTGGTTCTCAATTTGTTCTTGGATGTGGAATGGCAAAGGAGATTTATTTATTTATTTTTTTAGCATATGTTGTTTTATGTAAAAAAAACATCGTCTGTAATCTTAAAATACATCGTTTTATGTAAAAAACCGTCGTCTGTTTTATAAAATACGTCGTTTTATGTTAAAAACCGTCGTCTGTATCTTATACGTGTTATTTAAATTTATATAATCTGCTTTGTTCACTCTTTTCTTTTAGTAGCCTAAGACGACTGTTATTAAAAAAAACCGTCGTCTTCTTTTATAAAATACGTCGTTTTATGTAAAATACCGTTGTCTGTATCTTATACTTGTTATTTAAATGTATATAATCTGCTTTGTTCATTTTTTCTTTTAGTAGCCTAAGACGATCGTTATTACAAAAAACGTCGTCTGCTTTATAAAATACGTCGTTTTATATAAAAACCGTCGTTTGTATCTTATACTTATTTAAATTTATATAATCTTCTTTGTTCACTCTTTTCTTTTAGTAGCCTAAGACGACTGTTATTACAAAAAACCGTCGTCTGTTTTATAAAATACGTCGTTTTATGGAAAAAACCGTCGTCTGTAACTCATATTACTTGCTTTTAAAATGTACATAATATTCTGTAGTGATATTCATTGCTTGTCCTTTTACTTTATTATATATTATAGGTTATAGTGTCAGTGATGGATAAGTCATGGATGCATGCGGATAGAAGATCGAAGGCATATGAGTTAGGGGTGGAAGCATTTTTGGATTTTGCTGTAGGAAATCTTCTAACTACAACACATATTCATTGTCCATGTGTTAAATGTGGGAATTTTCGATTGTTTGGGGTTGGAATTATAAGGGACCACTTGTACTTTAATGGAGTTGACCAAAGCTATAAGAATTGGACATTTCACGGAGAACCTTGGCAGTCAACTACTAATGCTAGTAGAAATGTGGATGAAGATGATAACCATAGTAGGGATAGTTTTGTTTCTGAAGAAATAGATATGGGTGATAATGATTTAGGTGATGTTGGATCCGATCCTTATGAGTTTGCCAATGTGATTGGGGATGGAGATCAACCCTTGTACCCTGGTTGTAGTAAGTACACAAAGTTGTCGACATTAGTGAAGTTATACAATTTGAAAGCAAAACATGGGATGAGTGATGTCTGCTTTACGTAATTGTTGATACTTCAAGGAGATTTGCTTATAGAAGAAAATACAATACCTTCCTCTATGTATGAGGCAAAGAAGACTTTGTGTGCATTGGGGCTGAGTTATGAGAAAATCCATGCATGCCCCAATGACTGCATCTTGTATAGGAAGGATTATGAAGATTCAACTAATTGTCCTACTTGTGGTATCTCAAGGTGGAAGGAAGGCAAAGATTCAGTTTTGAAAGAGGGTGTCCCAGCAAAGGTGGTGTGGTATTTCCACCAATTCCAAGGTTTAGAAGGATGTTTCAATCAAGTAAGACATCTAAGAGTTTGACTTGGCATGCTGATAGAAAATCAATTGACGGTCAGATGTCTCATCCGGCGGATTCCCCGTCTTGGAAACTCGTTGATGATAAATGGCCCGAGTTTGGTAAAGAGCCGAGAAACTTGAGACTAGCTCTCTCATCTGATGGATTCAATCCCCATAGTTCTCCAAGTAGCGAATACGATTGTTGGCCAGTTATCTTAGTTACATATAATCTCACGCCATGGTTATGCATGAAATGAAAGTTCATGATGTTGACTTTATTGATTTACAGTCCTAAACAACCCGGAAATGATATAGACGTCTACTTAGAGCCTTTGATTGATGATTTAAAATCTTTGTGGGATGGGATTAGAGGAGTGTATGATGCACACATAGGAGAATACTTTACACTCAGAGCTGCACTACTGTGGACAATAAATGATTTTCCCGCCTATGGAAACTTATCTGGTTGTTTCGTTAAAGGATATAAAGCTTGTCCAATATGTGGCGATGATACGCCTAGTCACAAAGTTGAAAAATGGCCACAAAATCTGTTACATCGGGCATAGAAAATGGCTATCAACAAATCATCCATATCGGAGGCAGCGTGCAGCTTTTAATGGGGAACCTGAATATGACATGCCTCCAAAGCCATTAACCGGAGAAGAAGTGCTACAAAGGGTTGAAGGTATTAATTACAAATGGGGTCGAAAAAGGGGAGGTGGAGGTGAAAATGACAAAGTGAGGTTTGTTGGAAGAAGAAGTCAAATTCTTTGATCTCGAGTATTGGAAATACATTCTGTGAGGCATTCCCTCGATGTGATGCACATTGAGAAGAATATTTGCGATAGTATCATTGGTACGTTGTTGGAGATCCCGAAAAAATAAAGATGGGATTGCTGCTCGTTTAGATTTATTGAACATGGGAGTCAAGACTGATTTGCAACCCAGTATGGAGAAAGACGTGCTCGCTTGCCTCCAGGGTCTTGGAATTTGTCAAGAGCAGAGAAGAGAACGGTTTGCAATTCTTTCTATGGTATGAAGGTCCACTGAAGGTTATTCTTCAAACATAAAAATCTTGTATCTTTACAAGATTCAAGACTTCTTGGCCTAAAATCACATGATTGTCATACCTTGATGCAACAATTGCTCCGTGGCAATTCGTTACCATTTGGAAAAGCCCGCAAGGTATGCAATAACTCGATCGTGCTTCTTCTTCAATTCTATATGTGCAAAGACCGTGGATGTTTCCTCTCTAGATAAGTTGGAAGAAGATGTAGTAGTTACTTTATGTTTGCTTGAGAAATACTTTTCCCCTTCATTCTTCGATATCATGGTTCATCTAGTAGTACATCTTGTCGAGAAGTTCGTCTATGTGGGCCTGTTTATTTTAGATGGATGTATCCGTTCGAAAGATATATGAAAGTGCTAAAGGGGTATGTTCATAACCGTAATCATCATGAAGGTTGCATTGCTGAGTGCTATATAGGCAAGAAGGTGGAGTTTTGCATCGAGCATTTATCTCGATATTAGAACAATTGGAGTGCCATTAAACCGAGGAAGATGGGACTTTCAAAGCCACTATCAAAGTTGCTCGGTGACTTTAGTTGATTGGGACCTTTTGAACCAGGCACATCTATATGTGTTAGAGAATACAGAGAAGTCCAACCATATATCGAGTATGACTTTTAATCATTATATTTTAAATCATTCCTTATGTTTCTCTTAAATACAAGGACAAGAATACTAGAATTTTTCTGTGTCATGTAGGGAACATATGATCCACCTCAAGACCACTTATCCAAAATATAAAAAGAGAACAAAGTGGCTACAAGATAAGCACAACTTGACACTTTCATTCAATGGTTACGCTTTAAGGTATATGTTATTGAATAAAACATTGGAGTTTGATTTATTGTTATATCTATGTTGCATTGAATTAACATATGATTAATTTGCAGGTTCAAAGTGAAATCAATGAGAAAGAAAATAATGGCGTATCAGAAAATTTGAGGTGGCTAGCAAGTGGTCCAAGCATGGCGATTGCCATCATATAAGAGCTATCTTATTAAAGGTGTTAAATTTAACACCAAGGCACAAGATGATGTGCGGTTCAAAATAGTGGAGTTTATTTACTTGCAAATACTATGCAAGTTGCTAGTGCCAGGATAAAAACCCTATTGTCTCAAATATGGATTTTTATGGTGTCATTCAAGATATTTGGGATCTTGACTACCATAAAAATACAATCACAGCTTCTTTAGGTGTGATTGGATAGATAGCACTTCCGGCCTTGTAGTCGACAAACTCGGATTTACCCTTGTAGATCTGAGTAAAATTGGACATAGGAATGACCAATTTGTTTTGGCTTCTCAAGTCAAACAAGTTTTTTTGTTGACGACCCAATGCATCATAGTTGGTCGGTAGTGTTATCAATGCCTAATAGAGAATATAATGATGTTATTGGTGATGATGACTTAGGTGATGTTAGAATTGAGTGTGAGCCATTTACTAGAGGGATGCCAAATGTTGACACATTTGATGAACTAGCCCGTGAGTTTGGGAGTGAAAATATTCGAGATGGGTGTGAAGATTTATGGATTGAATGATGCTATTGTGATTTATGACATTATTTATGCCCTAAATGGCTGTGTATGACATTAATTTTGCAAGAAATTGTAATGTATTTCTTTCACTTTCATTATGCAGGTTTCTCTGCAACATAACTTTCGATAATAAAAAAGCTGTTCGAGATGCAAAACACGACGGTAATCTGAAAAATTGCAAAATAAGACGTCTCAATGATATTTAACGACGTTTACATCCATAATATATGTACCGACGCCTAAATAATAACTATCATAACCGGTCAATTCATTCAAAGATACGTAGATAACAATAGAACAACGGCGGTAATGTACGGACAAATCGTGGTAATGTTTAGTTAGACGTCATTCAACGAAGATCAATTTATAGTTTCCGTCGTGGTTACATCATATTAAGTTTATATTTTAGTAACTTACGACATTGTTTCTACTTTAAACGACGTAGGTTTTCTGAAAGGGTCGTCTAAGGTTATCAAAAGAGGATCTTTTAAAATTAAATTTTTCATTGAATAGACGTCGGTTTTTATCCGAATAAGACGTTGTCAATGCTAACAACGTCATATTTGTAAAACAAACTGACGTCTTTCTTCTTTAACAATGTTGGTTTTGATTAAAGATGTCGTCTTTTCAGTTTTGAAATTTATTTTGCACGTCGGTAAGACGTTAAGAACAGACGTCTAAAAGTATAATAACGACGGAATTAATTATATAATCGAAGTATAAAGTAGTAGCCACGTTTGAATTTCTATGACATAGGACATCTAAAGTCTTAACAACGTATTCTTTAGAAATAAATACGTCGTAGAAAAACGAAATAACGTCGGTTATGGTTTTATTCATGACGTGGATAGTTAAAATCACGTTGTTTTGGAAATTATTAATGCCGTGGTAATATAGATATAGACGTCAATTTTAAAAATAAAATGGCCATCTAATATTATTAACTACGTCGATCTACAGTTAAATTACTGACGTAAACTGACTTTTCAACGTCTCTAAGTTTATAATTTGTGTCGTGTTTACTTATGTTTACGGCTGTATTTTTGTAAATAATGACATTGTTCCTTTGTAAAACGACGTTTATTTTCTAAAAGTGACGTCTAAAGTTATCTAGGTTGTTTATTTTTGAGTGAATAGACATCGGGTTTTATTTGTGTACGACGTTGTATATTTTAACAACGTCAGGATTTTAAAATAAACCGTCGTGTTTAATTTATAACAACGGCGTATTTTATCAAATGTGTCGTATTTATTTGAATAGATGGCGGTGATTTACCGTCGTGGTTTTATGCATCAAAAGATGTCGGTCGATTCCACGACGGTTGAAAAACAGAATACACGACGGTAAATTACCGTCGTCTATCTTGATTTTTGTAGTAGTGTATTCTCCGTCTTTGTTCTGTTGGTTGAAGTCATTCTGTTCTTGCAGACTTCTTTCTAGAGTCGCGTACTACTTTTCATGTGGACCATTTCTCAGGTTCTGGATTAAAAAAAAGGATATGATCCTTGTTGAAGTATAAGTGTTTTAGCTGAAATTAGAGTGCATTTAGTTTAAGTTTTACAGCTTTAAATGTGAGCCATTGGATTACATTCCAACTGGACAGCTAAGATGTAGTCTTAGAGTAAGTGACAGCTTATGCCATGTGTCACTATCTTATAGGGTAGTTGAATGAATGGCTAGATTTGAGTGATGTAATATGGGAATATTCCTTTCCCAACGGTTATATGTGTGCACAGATTGTGTGTGCTAGTGTAAGGAAGTAAAAGTAAAGATTATGTTTGCTTCTTCTTAAGGCTCTCTCAGTCTCTAAATCTCTCTCTGCAATCTCTGAATATTTTCCAGTTTTCATTGTTGTAGATTGAGTTTTGTATACAGATAATAGTCTGGATTCTAACATGGTATCAGAGCCAGGTTTGATTGTTTAACTTTGGGCGATTAAATCTGTGAAGAAAACGAGCTGAAATTTGAAAAAGTGGTTTCGCGATCTGTGTCTAACATGGCAGGGTCTGGAGGTGGTGAGCTGAGAGCGCCGATCTTTGGCGGTGATAACTATGAGTTCTGGACCATAAGAATGAAAACCATTTTCAAATCTCATGGGCTTTGGGAATTGGTTGAGAAGGGAATAGAGTGCTCAGATTCGGAGGGAGCTGGCGAATCTGATGCAAAGAAGAAAGAATAGGAAGAATCGAGTGGTGCTGGGAAGATGACTCTCATCGAGTTACTCATGAAGGACGCTAAAGCTCTTGGTCTGATTCAAGGAGCAGTGTCCGATGAGATCTTTCCTCGAATCTCTCGTGAAGAAACCTCTAAGGGAGCTTGGGATATCTTGATGAAGGAATTCCATGGTGATAAACAGGTTAGAAGTGTTAAATTGCAAGGTCTACGTAGAGAATTTGAATATACGAGAATGAGAAATGATGAGTCCCTTTCTGCTTATCTTAACAAACTCTTTGATCTGATAAACCAAATGAGGATCTATGGAAAGGATTTAGCTAGACCAAGGATTGTTCAAAAATTACTAATCAGTTTGCCATCAGTTTATGATTCGATATGTTCTGTTATTGAGCATTCTAAGGATTTGGATGTAATTGAGGTACAAGAAGTGGTAGCCTCTTTGAAGAGTTTTGAATTAAGGCTAGATAGGCACTCTGGAGATAAGACTGAGAAAGCATTTGCTAGTCTTAGTGTGAATCCCAAATCAGAAAAATACAGTGGAAGTCAAAGTGGTTCTAAGGATCAAAAAAATTGGAAGACAAAAGGCAAAAAGTGGGATAATAAATCAACTGATGGAGCTAGAAACACCTGCAAACATTGTGGCAAACTACATTTTGGTGAGTGTCGATTTAAGGGCAAGCCAAAGTGTTACAACTGTGACAAGTTTGGTCACTTTGCCAAGGACTGTTATAGCAAGAAACCAGAGAAACAAGTTCAACATCTCAATTTTGTTACTCAGGTTGAATCTATACCTACTATGTTTTATGTTAGCAATAAGTCTCAAACTAGTGTAAAAGAATGTGAAGATGTGTGGTATCTAGATAGTGGATGTAGCAACCATATGACAGGTAGAGAGGATCTACTTGTTGGTATTGACAAAAATGTGACTGCAAAGGTTGAGATGGGTACTGGACATCTTGTTGATGTAACTGGAAAAGGGAACCTTGTGGTTGAAACCAAGATAGGCAAGCAATACATTAAGGAGGTGATGCTTGTACCTGGACTAAAAAAAAATCTACTTAGTGTGGGTCAAATGATGGAGCATGGCTACCGCTTGGTGTTTGGAGATTGCAAAGTAGAAATCTATGAAGACAGCTCATATTCCAACATGGTTGCAAGGGTACCAATGAAAGGAAATCGAAGTTTTCCAATGAAACTGCAGTCTAGAATATACACTGCCTACAAGGCAAGTGTATGTCATTCTACTACCATGTGGCATAGGCGGTTGGGACATGAGTAGTCTGAAACTAATGCAAGAACAAGAAATGGTGATAGGCTTACCGAGAAATCAAGATAGTTAAAGGAGTATGTGATGGCTGTGTTCTAGGTAAACAATGCAGGGAGACATTTCCAAGGGAAGCAACAACTAGACCAACTACTCCTCTAGAACTTATACACAGTGATGTTTGTGGTCCAATGCAAGCTGTTACAAAAGCTGGAAATAGGTATTTTCTCACTTTTATAGATGACTATACTAGGATGTGCTGGATTTATTTCTTGAGACATAAGTCCGAGGTATTCAATGTTTTCAAGAGGTTTAAGGCTACTGTCGAAGTGCAAAGTGGATATAAGTTGAGAAAATTGAGAAGTGACAGAGGGGGAGAGTATACATCTCTTGAATTCAACAAGTTTTGTGAGGAAATGGGAATGGAAAGGCAACTCACAGTGGCATATTCACCACAGCAGAACGGTGTGGCTGAAAGAAAGAACAGGACTATTGTGGAAATGGCTAAATGTATGATGTTTGAGAAGAAGATGCCATTGGAGTTTTGGGCTGAAGCTGTCAACACTGCAGTGTACCTGTTAAACAGGTGTCCAACTAAAGCCTTGGACAAGAAAACTCCATTAGAAGCCTATAGTGGAAGAAAGCCAGGAATTAAGCATTTAAGGGTGTTTGGTTCCTTGTGCTATGCACATGTCCCAAATCAACAGAGACAGAAGCTTGACTTGACTAGCACAAGATGTGTGTTTCTCGGGGTATGGAAGCTGTGAAAAAGGCTACAGGCTGTACAACATTGGATCTGGAAAAGTAGTCATTTCCAGAGATGTAGTATTCAATGAGGAAGCAAATTGGGATCGGACTACACAAAAAGAATGCAGCATCTCAATTTCATTTATTGATATGCCTATTAAGAAAGAAAAGGAGACTGCTGAAGCTAGCTTAACTCAAGCAGAGATTTCAGAAGAAGAACAAGTTGGAGTTGGCCCAGATTCACATGACATTGACCATACTCCTTTGAAATATAAAAGCATTGCAGATGTGTTTGCAAGATGTAATCTGTGCATTATTGAACTTGAGACATTTGAAGAAGCTGCCAAAGATGAATATTAGCAGAAGGCAATGGAGAATGAGATTGCAATGATAGAGAAGAACAATACTTGGGAATTGGTTAGTAGACCATCTGATAAACCAGTAATTGGTGTCAAATGGGTCGATAAAACCAAGTTGAATCTTGATGGCTCGGTTTAGAAAGACAAAGCAAGGCTAGTTGCAAAGGGTTACTCTCAAAAGCCTGGAATAGAATTTAATGAGACCTTTGCACCAGTTGCTAGGCTTGATACAATCAGAACATTAGTTGCTCTGGCTGCACGAGAAAGGATGGAAGCTGTTTCAACTAGATGTGAAATCAGCATTTTTGAATGGAGTGCTACATGAAGAGGTATATGTTGATCAACCCCTGGTTTTGTGATTAAGAACAAAGAAGATAAAGTTTACAAACTCAAGAAAGCTCTATATGGTCTTAAACAAGCTCCAAGAGCTTGGTATGAAGAAATCAATTCCTACTTCACAAAGGCTAGTTTTCAAAGAAGTCCAAGTGAAACAACATTATATGTGAAGGCTGCAGAAAGTGGAATACTTATTGTTTCCCTATATGTGGATGATATTATCTATACTGGAAGTTCAAAGGAATTAATAATGGAATTCAAAACTGAGATGATGAGACAATATGAAATGACTGATCTTGGGTTACTTCACCATTTCTTGTGGGGTTAGGAGTGATACAAACTGAGTCTTACATTTTCTTGCACCATAAGAAATATGCTAAGACATTGCTAGACAAATTTGGCTTCAAGGATTGTAAAGCAGTGGCTACTCCTCTTGCAATGAATGAAAAGCTATCCAAGGAAGATGGAAGTGAACAAGGCGATGAAGGGGTTTATAGGCGAGATAGTTGGAAGTTTGTTGTACTTGACTACAACAAGGCCGGACATTATGTTTGCAACAAGTCTTTTGGCTAGATTTATGCATGGACCGACTAGAAAACATATGGGAACTGCCAAAAGGGTACTGTGGTACATTCAAGGGCACATTTGATTATGGCATAGCATATGAGAAAGGAAAAGAAGCAAGGCTCATTGGCTACTGTGACAATGATTGGTCAGGGAGTGAGGATGACATGAGAAGCACCTCTGGATATGCATTTAATCTTGGATCAGATGTGTTTTCCTAGGCTTCAGTCAAGCAAAGTAGTGTAGCTCTATCTACTGTAGAGGTAGAGTATGTTAGTGTAGCGGAAGCTCCTGCACAAGCAATCTGGTTGCATTTTGTTCTCCTAGACTTTGGTGAAGAACAAGGGGGTGCTACTACAATTCTATGTGATAATACCTCTGCTATTGCCATAACCAAGAATCCTGTGCATCATCATAAGACAAGGCATATCAACAGGAGATTTCATTTCATCCGTGATGCTTTGCAAAATGGAGAGATTGACTTGTTATATTGCAAAACTGAAGAGCAGAATGCAGATATTTTTACCAAGGCATTGGCCAGGGATCGTTTCGAATATCTGAGAAGAAAGCTTGGAGAAATCTCAGCTAAACACTTAGAAGGGAGTGTTGAAGTATAAGTGTTTTAGCTGAAATTAGAGTGCATTTAGTTTAAGTTTTACAGCTTTAAATGTGAGCCATTGGATTACATTCCAACTGGACAGCTAAGATGTAATCTTAGAGTAAGTGACAACTTATGCCATGTGTCACTATCTTATAGGGTAGTTGAATGAATGGCTAGATTTGAGTGATGTAATATGGGAATATTGTTGGAGATTTGGCTCACCATAGATGCAAGCAGAGGAGGGAATTCTGAAGTGTTCGCAGGATGCGACCGGTCGCAAGGTTTGTGCGACCGGTCGTTTTCAGACAGAGTCGAAAACTTGGTTTTTCGCAGGATGCGACCGGTCGCAAGGTTGGTGCGACCGGTCGCTTTCAGACAGAGTTGAAGCTCCAGTTTTCTGCAGGTTGCGACCGGTCGCAGATTCCTAGCGACCGGTCGCGCAAATGTGCTGTTTCAGTTTCCACGCGTTTTCAAGATGCTTTTTCACATGGGTCATTGTCCTACCCAACTCCATGTGCCTCCAAGAGACTTTTATGAGTGCTAGGACATGGGGGGCTACTAGGGAAAGTCTGAAACAACATAAAGTATAGTTTGGTGGGTTGTTTGATTGCCTACCACTTGTGCTTTCCTTGAATCATGGATCTGGTTTTTGGGTGGCTGGTTTGCCACATGTTGGAGACTTTTACAGGGTGGCTAATGATGTAGGGAGGCTTCTCACTTGTCTACTTAAGTGGGAAGTGCAGACATTGCATATGAGAGGCTCAAGAGAGGAGCCAAGTGCTAGAGTTTGAGAGCAAAGGCTTGAAGAGCACAAGGGGAGCTTCTAGCCCCAAGTGGGGGCTGGGAGTTCCAAGTGCTAAGAGAGCAAGAGAGCTGAAAATGCAAGGTGTCCAAGAGAGCTAAGGCAAGAGGGCTGAGGCTATGGGGCAAAGGGGAAACACAAGGAAACAAGCATTGTAAGCTTTGCAAGAGGGCAAAGCAGGGGCATCAAGGGTTTGAGCAAGGGTGTGAGAGAAAAGTGAGCTTGGGGAGAGAGTAGTGTTCTAAGGGGTTTTCTGTGTAAAACAAAGTTGTAACATACTCTTTCATTAGTGAAATTTCTCAAGGGGAGGACCAAGAGGATGTAGGCAAGAGTTGGCCGAACCTCTATAAATCTTTGTGTCCATGGTTGTATGCTTGTTCCGGAGGTGTTTGCATTCAATTCATCCGTGTATGTTTGTGTGTGTGCCAGTCGCAAAGTCCATTGATAACAAGTTCTTGGGGAGTTTCCGCAATCCAAGAGGTCTTGGAATGCTCTGTCGCTCACCGAGTGGCATCCGGGCTCGTTGGTCTAAACGAGAAGGTGCCAAGGAGTCTCGTGTTGGAAGCGAATTGCACAACAAATATTCCTTTCCTAACGGTTATATGTGTTCACAGATTGTGTGTGCTAGTGTAAGCAAGTAAAAGTAAAGATTTCGTTTGCTTCTTCTTAAAGCTCTCTCACTCTCTAAATCTCTCTCTGCAATCTCTGAATATTTTCCAGTTTTCATTGTTGTAGATTGAGTTTTGTATACAGATAATAGTCTGGATTCTAACAATCCTCGCAAGGATCTTGATTCTCGAATGTGATTTATATTAGAACAAGATCTTGCACATATATATTATTTAGTATCTGTCCACTTTTGTTTGACTTTTGCATATAATTTTCTGTTTTCGGTGTGCATAAAACTATTCTTGCCTTTCATGTGCAAGCTCACAGACTATCATGATTATGGATGTTATCTTCATTTTAGTTTACATTTATGTCTGCTTTAGCAGATATCAGAAAATTGATTTTCGAGTCAGACCACCATTACAGAGTTACGGTGATGCTAATTCAGCCAATCAGTAAGTTTCTCTTCAAAGTCTTCCTTTTGATTTTTATTTTTGCTTCAGATTTGCAATCTACTGTAACTACTGCAGGACGTAGTCAAAATGTGTTTTCTACGAGTGTTCATGATTGGCCTTTTTCTTGCTGTTTTAGTTCATTAAGGACCTTCAATACTTTCCATTGAATTCAGCTCATTAAGAAAAGCAATGCTTAGTTCTGACAGAATTGTCCAGAAACTACTTGTTGGGAAAAATCAATCATCTTAGCTCTGTACCGATCATAGTTTTTAGTTGGGAAGAAAATTTTGGAAATGTCACTTGACTTATACACCATTTTCAATTGGTCACTACATAAGATTTCAGAAAAGAAGAAAAAAAATAAAAGATAAGAGCTCTCAAATACACTTTCGTAGAGAGCTGAATCCCACGTCGCTTTTGTCAAATAAATCGTTGTAGAAATCTTACTCCCACGTCGTTTCTCTCAACTAACCCGTCATAGAAACATGATTCCCACGACAGTGTTCTCAAATTAACTGTCGTCGAATACGAATGTCCACGTCGTTTATTAAATCGCAAATGTCATCTTCTGTGTCTTAAGATGACGGTTCAGGCACAACATCTTCAATGTTGCCAGTTTGCAGAAGTCAATATACGACGGTTTTTACATGGAAACCGTCGTCGAATATGATTTTCCACGACGGTAATTCACTGTCGTAGTTTAATAACTCAAAGCATGGCGGTCGATTAGACGATGGTTGGACACCTTAAACCACGATGGTGGATAACCGTCGTCGTTTTCAATTTTTGTAATAGTTTGGTGTGTTATTATCTATGTTTTAATATCATAATTTTGTTTTTAAGGGAACAGGAGTGAGATAGAATTCAACCAGAGATATATCCCATTTGAGTATCTAACTCTGATGACATTCAAGATTTTTTAGTGCGATGTGCTATATAGTATAGCATTATTGAAGTCAAGATTTAAAAAAATATTCATGGCTAATGTGAATGATTAGGTACCACAAGAACAAGTGATGCTATGATTTAAATAATATTTCATTAATCATTTCTCGTGGACCATTATAACATTAATAAACTCATAGATGTCGGTTAGCCTTAATTTGACTTTGATTTAGTTATGACTAATAATTGAGGAAAAAAAACTTATCTTATTAAACAAAGTTATGCAATTTATAAAATGATCATGTTAGATATAAAGAAAAATTAGGATTTGACTTGTTTAGATATACTAGTTACGTATTGGACTCACGTGGTAGACTGGTCTAATTTTTATGAAGGATATGATTAACATTATAAAGAAAAAAAAAGAGTTGAAAACTTTGGAGGACTTATGGACTTGTTCAAGCATTTTCTTTCAAGCATTGTGCAAACAGAATGAAACTCCAAAAAAAATCTAAGAGGATGAAAGTGGAAATTCATATAAACTACAAGGATGATTCCTTCAATTTGGCCAAAATTAGAAACATAATTATTTTTCTGTTTGACTCATGACAGACAAATGTCTGTTTTGTTAGAGTTTTGTACAGAGCAAATGCTAATGGACGAGAAAATGCAGAGAGAAAAAAATGGAGCTAAGAGAGAATCAAATTCGTGTGTGTGTGTATTTTTTATTTCATGCTCTGACAAAAATAGAGCAAGCTCAGCATGAGCTATATATCCGTTAAAGAGAATAGCTGGATTCTCTTACATCACTAAGAATCACAGCCTTACATCCAAAACTGCTCTCTAGGAGCATTACACGTGGCTATCACACCTTTGCAATACTAACGCCTAACACTTGTCAATTTTAGTGACTAAGTGAATACACCATTTAGCTTAATAGGCCTAACTACATTTCTATCAGCTCACTACTTACATTTCAACACTCCCCTTTAAGTTGTGAGCTGCTTTCACACCAAGTTTCTCTCTAAGATAGCAGAAACGATCCTTAGCCAAAGCCTTTGTAAAAATATTTGCTAACTGCTCATTTGTAGGACAATAAATCAAGTCCACAGTTCTTTCTTGCAAAGCATATTTAATAAAATGGTACCTCCGATCAATGTGCTTGGTTTTCTGATGGAACACAGGGTTCTTTATAATGGAAATAGCTGAGATGTTGTCATAATGTAGAGGTGTGGCCTCTGTCTGAAATTCTCCAAAATCTTCTAAAACAAATCTCAACCAAATAGCTTGTGTTATTGCTTCAGAGGCACTAATGTATTCTGCTTCTGCAGTAGAAAGTGCAACACATTTTTGCTTGATAGAAGCCCAAGCAAACACTCCACTGCCAAAAGAAAAAGCATATCCAAAAGTGCTCTTGCTATCATCCACTGAACCACTCCAATCACTGTCACAATAGCCAATTAGAACTGCCTCTTTTCCCTTCACATACTCCGGACCATAATCCAAAGTTCCCTTCACATATCTAAGAACACGTTTTGCTGTTCCAAGATGTTTGCTAGTGGGGCAATGCATAAACCTTGCAAGCAAACTAGCTGCAAACATAATGTGAGGTCTAGTAGCTGTGAGATACAGCAAACTTCCAACAATCTTCCTGTATTGCTCCTCACTTGTTGCACCACTCCCATCATTCTTACTTTGCTTCTCTGAGGTGACCAGAGGAATTGATACAGGCTTACACTCATTCAAGCCAAATCTGCTTAACATAGTTGTTGCATATTTCTTCTGATGAATGAATATGCTTGTTGGTGTTTGGATTACTCCCATTCCCAAGAAGTGATGCAAAAGCCCCAGATCTATCATCTCATATTTCTCCTTCATATCCTGCTTGAAATCTTTTAACATTTCTTGATCATTTCCAGTGTAAACTATGTCATCTACATAAATAGATACTATCAAAATGCTTGCTTCCCCTCTAGTCTTGACATAAAGAGTAGCCTCACTTTGACTCTTTGTGAAATTACGCTGAGCAAAATAACTGTCAATCTCACTGTACCAAGCTCTTGACGCCTGTTTCAAACCATATAGAGCTTTGTCCAGTCTGTAAACTTTGCTTTCACTTCCCTGCACCACAAATCCCTCTGGTTGATCTACATACACTTCTTCTTCTAAAATGCCATTTAGAAAAGCTGACTTAACATCTAATTGGTATAGCTTCCAACTCTTCTGTGCTGCTAGAGCAATTAGAGTTCGAATTGTGTCTAGTCTAGCCACTGGTGCAAATGTTTCATTGTAGTCCACTCCTAGTTTATGAGAATACCCTTTAGCCACTAGCCTTGCCTTATTCTTCTGCATTGAACCATCCAGATTTAACTTAGTTTTAAACACCCATTTAACTCCAATCACTGGTTTATCCATAGGTCTGTCAACAAGCTCCCATGTAGCATTCTTCTCTATCATTGACAACTCATCTTTCATTGCCTTTATCCATGACTCAGCCTTCACAGCTTCCTCAAACTTGTCAGGCTCCATTATGCACATATTGCATTGAGCTAAAACATCATCCAACTTTCTCCATTTCAATGGAGTATGATCAAAGTTCTGAGTAACTTCCATTCTGCTATTTGCTTTGCTTGATTCCCAATGAAAAACTGAGTCTCTTGATATGAAACCAGAATTCTGATTTTTCTACAAGTGTTTCAAATATTTCTGCTTCAGAATTCCTAGGCTGCTCTTCATAGTTCATCACAACCATTGAATTCTCAGTCACTTCCTTCCAATTCCAGGTTGCTCCTTCATCAAATACAACATCTCTTGACAGTAGTAGTTTTCTACTGACAGGATCAAAAATTCTATAGCCTTTCTCACATGTTACATATCCAACAAACACTCCCCTTGTGCTTTTGGCATCCAATTTTTGTCTTCCTTCATCTGGTTTATGCACAAAACACACACTGCCAAACACCTTCAAATGAGCAACACCTGGTTTTCTTGTACTATAAGCTTCAAAAGGAGTTTTGTTTCTAAAAGCCTTGGTAGGACATCTGTTCAAAATATACAGTGCAGTGTGCACAGCTTCTGCCCACAAATAATAGGGTAACTCCTTCTCATGTAGCATAGCCTTAGCCATTTCTACCACTGTCCTATTCTTTCTTTCTACCACTCCATTCTGTTGGGTTGTGTAAGCCATGGAGAGTTGTCTTTGAATTCCTGCATCTTCACACAGTTTATTGAATTCACTAGATGTGAACTCACCTCTTCTATCACTTCTTACACATTTCACTTTAAAACCACTCTGCAACTTTACCATAGACTTGAACTTTCGAAAACAATTTAGTGCATCAGACTTGTATCTCAAGAAATAGACCCAAATCATCCTTGTACAATCATCTATGAGAAGCATGAAGTATTTGTTACCTGCTAGAGACTCATTTTGCATAGGTCCACACAAGTCCATGTGAATTAACTCAAGAGGTGTGCTTGCTCTCCATGCTTGATCCTTTGGAAACCACTCTCTGTGTTGCTTTCCAAATTGACAGCCTCCACATACTTCATTTACATTCTCCAGATGTGGCAAACCATGCACCATCTCTTTTTCCTTAAGCTGCAGAAGTCCTTTCAGATGCAAATGTCCCATTCTTCTGTGCCAAATCCAAGTAGAATTAGATACACTAGCTCTCAATGCAACATAGTCATTCGAAGACAATGTCAATGGATAACATCTATTCTTCCTCATTTCCACCTTCATGATGAGGTTCTCCAGTGAAGAACCATCATAGATACTGCATATGCTTCCTCCAAACACCAAATGATAACCATGTTCATCCATTTGACCCACACTCAACAGGTTTTCATTCAAACCAGGCAAATACATGACTTCTCTGATATACTTTGTACCAGAGCTTGTGTCAAGTACTAAGGTACCCATGCCAGTTATGTTTATAAGCTCCCCTGTTGGCATTTGCACCTTGCCTGTCACATGTGTGTTTATGTCGATTAACAACTCCTTGTTTCCAGTCATATGGTTACTGCAACCACTGTCTACATACCACTCTTCATTTTCACTCTTCTTTGAGATTGCACAGTTTGCATAGAACAAATTTCCTCTTACTTATACTTGGCTTGCATTATTTGCTTTCTGCACACTTTTGTTTGCAATACACTCCCGAGCCCACACTTATAGCACTTAGATTGGCCCTTATATCTGCATTCTCCAAAGTGAAACTTAGAGCATAATTTGCATTGAGGTTTCACTCCATCTTGATGCACATATTGTGATCCAATTGAACTCTGTGCAGCACCAACTTGTTGTGGCTTGGATCTAGATTCCCAAGGCTTGTTGCTAGATTTCCAATTTTTCTGAGACTTAGCATAACCAATTTGAGTACTATTCTTGTTCTGCCCTTTTGTAATGACTGAGGAGCCAAATGCCTTCTCACCGAGTCCACATTATGCATGTCAAAACGTTACTCTTGGCACTTCAATATTGCAATAACCTCCTGTAATTCAATAGTCTCCAAACTCTTTGTATTTTCAATCACCAAACAGATAGGGTCACACACTTTACTTAGACTGATTAACACTTTTTGAACCAACCTCTTGTTTGATAACACTTCTCCAAATGTCTTCATTTGATTTATCAATTCATTTAACCGAGTAAGACATGCAGTTAATTGTTCACCTTCACGCATCCTCATATACTCAAATTCTCGTATGAGATTCTGAAGTTTTACATATCTGACCTGGTCACCACCATGATACACACTGTAGAGCAAGTTCCATGCCATTTTAGCTGAATCAGCATTGGCGATTCGAGGAAAGATCTGGTTAGATACAGCGTTCTGTATGATTCCCAGAGCCTTCGCGTCCTTCATGAGCACTGCGATCATCTCTTCATCAACTTCCTCTTCCGATGTTTCTTCAGCTGTCTTCTTCTTCTTCAAATCAGAGGCTGGAATCCCCTTTTCTACCAGATTCCACAACCCAAAAGATTTAAATACTATCACCATTTTAATCCTCCAGAACTCGTAGTTCTCGCTGGAGAATATTGGAGTTCTTACATCCGATCCTCCAGATCCAAACATCTTTGTTTTGGACAAGAGATTTCTTCTTCTCAGATGATAACGAACTTCGGCAACCTTCACAATCCTTCAGATGAGCTTCGATTGAACTCAGTGACTTCACAGATTATGCCCAGATCTAAACGATCCAACCTGGCTCTGAGGCCATGTTAGAGTTTTGTACAGAGCAAATGCTAATGGAAGAGAAATTGCAGAGAGAACAAAAATGGAGCTAAGAGAGAATCAAATTCGTGTGTGTGTATTTTTATTTCATGCTCTGACAAAAATAGAGCAAGCTCAGCATGAGCTATATATCCGTTAGAGAGAATAGCTAGATTCTCTTACATCACTAAGAATCACATCCTTACATCCAAAACTGCTCTCTAGGAGCATTACATGTGGCTATCACACCTTTACAATACTAACGCCTAACACTTATCAATTTTAGTGACTAAGTGAATACACCATTTAGCTTAATAGGCCTAACTACATTTCTATCAACTCACTACTTACATTTCAACATGTTTGTTCTCTTTTCTGCTAGGCTCTAAGCAAATGAGTTCCATTTTTGGTTGCCCAATCCACCTATGTAGGCTGTAAAATTGACTAAAAATCCTTTTTTAAAATAAAAAATAAAAAAGTGAAAATATATTTTTATGTAAAATATTTATTAATCAAAAGTGTATGCTCAACACTATCTTTAAAACATGTCATATGTCTTTTTGTTAAATTCAATTAGAGATTGTGGTTACTCACCATTGGATATAAATTCAAGGGTTCAAGAAAAAGGGGGGAAAGAGAGAAAAAGAGTAAGAGAGAAAGAGGGAAAAGAGGGGGAGAGAGAAGACGGAAGGGTGAGTGCATAATGGAGAAGAGTCAGAGGGTGGCTGGGGTTTGGGATACTTTTGGTTGGTTTAAAAATATTTTGTTTAGAGAATTCTTTATTATTTTTTTCACACATCATCCCAAGTTATAGTGAGCTAGGAAAGAGTGATAGCAAAGAACAGTTCTTTATTAATTTCCTTGCCATGGATGTACACGTTTCCATCTGCTTTAATAAAGTTTGCTTTTGTGTTGGGATGAAGAAAGAGTTTGAGTAGTGATAGAGAAATTGTCAAAAGCAATGCTTTAATAAAGTTTGCTTTCGTGTTTGAGATGAAGAAAGAGTTTGAGTAGTGATAGAGAAATTGTCATAAGCAACGCTTCAATAAAGTTTGCAGTTGTGTTGGAGATGAAGAAATAGTTTGAGTAGTGATAGAGAAATTGCGAAAAGCAGAAAGAAGAATTGGAAGAAGAAAAAAAAAACATAAGTGAAGTATGAAGAAGAAGATGACGTGAGAGAAAGAACGTTAATGCTTTTAGATTTAGAATGTTGTGAAAACATAAATGAAGAGAGAAAAACATAAATCATTGCTATTCAATTTTATCTAGGAATCCTGATTCCTCTTTTCTCTGTCATCTCTTTGAAGATGCTAGGACTCTTTTGAGTCAATGCTAGGACTTGTCTTATCCTTGTCTTCTCATTCTCGCTGTCTGCATGCTGGGGCTCTCTCTGTACGAAATTATGGAGGAGGTTATCAATATGTTTACAGCGAGCATTGTCTTATCTGAGAAGGAAAAAGTTGAGGTGTTTGTCAGTGATGCTGCTACCGAACGAAGCCGATGTACTAAAGACTTTCTGGTGGGAAAGGTGTTATCGTCCAAACCAGTTAACAAAGGTGCTTTCATCAGTGTTATGAAAGGTCTGTGGCGTTCGAAGGCCATAGTTGAGATCGTTAGTATTCGCGATGTTCGTTTTCTTTTTGCTTTCACTAATGATGTTGATCTGCAGGGTATTTTGGATGGTGGCCCTTGGACTTTTGGAAGAGACTTGCTGGTCTTGGCCAAGGTTCATCGTTCTGCCATCCCGGCGTCGGTCCCCCTCCTTACTCAGGAGTCCATGGACCTATCCATTTCATGACGAAAACCATGGGGGAAGAATTGGGAAGTTCGCTGGGAAAAGTTTTGAAGGTGAAATGTGATAGGTCCGAGTGGCTTTGGATATCTCTGTGCCTCTTCGTCGAGGTTTGCAGGTGCACATGCCATCTTCGGATGGGGGTGAATCATTCTGGGTTATGTTACAGTACGAAAGACTACCTTCCTATTGTCTCCTATGTGGTTGTTTTGATCATAAAACTAGCACGTGTGCATTATTCAATGAGCTCTGGTTGATGAGTGATGGGCATATTTTATATTATATATTTAACCCTATTCTTAGTACATTTTGGTTAATATTTTGGAAGAATTTTGATACTTTGAATTATATTCGCAATATAGGACTTTCGACTTCATCTGGAGCAAAACATAATCAAATGGACGAATTTTGGAGTAATTCCAGTTGGAGGACATGCGTGAGTCACTTAGCTTTATCGTATCAAAATTTCAGATTTTTCTACCAAGCGATTATTTTCTGGCAGTCAATTAAAGGAGCAGTCTGCTGTGCGGGAAAAGTGACGTTTTGGGCTTTTCTGCGTTTTTGGAGCCCAAGATGACCTCGGATGGGTTCGTGACCTTCTGGAGAAGTGTTCAGAATATTTTTATCTTCAAAATAAGCTATCTTGGGCCTGATTTGGAGCAGTTTTGATCCCAGAACGTGGCTGGGCAGATTTTGAGCGAATTTCCGTAATCCTATTTGGATTTTGCTTCCTAGTATTACTTTATTTTAATTAGTTTCCTAGTGGGAAAAGAAAAGCTGCAATTGGGCAGCTAGGTTTTAGGTAGTATTTAAGTTTCTTTTCACAACAATTCTAGGATCCGATTCTATCTTCTTTTTACTTCTTAAACGCGACAAGGGTTCTTGAAGATCTTCAACTTCAAGGTGTATTCAATCTTTTTCTATGATTTCAATTATAATTATGCGTAACTAATTCCTTTTGCTAGGGTGAAACCTTAGCCTTAGCATGAATATGTGATTTTATTAATTTGCTTATGAATGAATGCATGTTTGCTTTGAATTATTAATCACTGCGTTTGAAACTATCTATTTGTTTTAATGACTGATCACCATTATAAAATTTAGACAAGTAATTTGATACAATTTCTGTTGGAACATCACCCTGAAATTGAGGAGGGCTTCTTGTGATTAGTAAGTGTAAGTTCACTTCAGGCGAACATCACGCTCTTAAGGGTTGCATGGTTTTTCAAAGGGTTTTCACAAAGCTTAATGAGTCTTGCATGTTTATATTTGATCTGAACATCACAGACGAATTGCATGTTAGATATATGTTTTCGCTTGAACATCACAAGGAAAATATGCAATAGGAAAACCTAACCTTCAAAGCATATATGTTGAAATTCATAAGTAATTGGTAAAAATTCATATGATTGCTAGGTGACGGTGGAACCCTAGTACTTTTATAAATTGATATCTAAAACTCGTTTCTTTAATTGTGTTTTTAATTAAATTCGTTTTTAGCTTTAACAAATTCAAAATCAAATCAACTTTCTATACTTTTTATTTTAGTTAATTGGAAACCGTTTTTACATAAATGGCTTAATAGTCCCTGAGGAGATCGACCTTGCATGAGCATTTATACTACAATAACCTTGTATTCTTGCAAGTATTTTATGTGATTTTAACCCTGTTTTTCCAGGTACTAAAAATCCTATCAATGAGTTCAAGTCCCCTTTTGGAATTTGGCTACGTCTTTGAAAGACCCCCTCTGGGAACTATATAGGGTACCCCCAGGAGATATGGTTTCTCGCACCCTCATTCTTCTTCGGGAGCCTCCCGGACTTGGGCACTGTGGGGGAAGACGATCATTCCATCCGTCGCGATCTTGGCGTGGATTTGCTTGCGGGTACAGGACCGTTGCCCCAATTCCAGGTAGTGCGATTGTTTGCTGTCCTTTGAGTGCGGCTACACATGCCGAAACTAGGGAACCCCACTTGCCGATTTAAATATTGGTCCTGCGAGCACGCCAATGGAAGTGGAGTTATGCTAACGGAAGTGGCGAATCCCCAAAATTCTTTAAATTTGGATATTTTTGCGCCTAATTCTGTCCCTATGCAAGACGGCAACGGCTATGGTACACCAGGCGGATCGATCTGCCCTTTGTCTTTAATAAACCATGTGCAAGTCACATGGTCATTATTTTGTACAGGAAATGAAACAAAACCTGCTACAGCAGGTGAAGGTTAGGTATGAAGTTTGGGTATAAATCTTTACGTATGCAATCGCCAAAGCGTAAGGGGGTATTTGCAGCTCGAGTACGTACTTGGCATGCAATTGGCATACAATTGGTAGGCTTTTGCATTTTTAGAATCCAATTACCAACTGAGTAGTCTGTTATTACAATTAACGTAATGAAAATGGCATGATATTTGTAGGCTTGCAAATTGGTAATAGGAATGCAAGAGGTACTTGGAGACATAAATTTTGAATCCAAATTGTTCACAAATTTGCAGAATGCCTATGTCCATAATGTTGTGAAAATGGTTCACATAAATGATGCATAAGGAAAGCAAGCAATCGACAAACAAGATATTTGAAATTGCAAACGATGAATACAATTGTCAAACGGTACGTTGGAAATTGCAAAAAAAGAATGCAATTCAGAAACATGTCGTTATCTTTGTAAATTAGTTTCCCAACATCCCTATTTACGTTGATATAGTAAAACATGTCGTTATCTTTGTAAATTATGAGATTACAATCTCAACGATGGGTTATACAATATTATGGAACATAGCTCTCGTAAACTTAGTAAAATCAAACCTTACTCTTGTAAACATCCATGTTTACAACTACAACGAACGAATTTACTTTTTCAACATCCCTACTTACCTTCGTATTGTAATACATGTCGTTAACTTTGTAAATTACGATATTACAACATTAACGATGGGTTTTACAATGTTATGGAACATAGCTCTTGTAAACTTAGTAAATTCAGACATTACTCTTGTAAACATCCATATTTACAACTACAACGAACGAATTTACTTTCCCAACGTCCCTACTTACGTTTATATTGTAAAACATGTCGTTATCTTTGTAAATTATGAGATTACAACATTAACGATGGGATTTACAATGTTATGGAACATAGCTCTTGTAAACTTTGTAAATTCAGACCTTACTCTTGTAAACATCTATGTTTACAACTACAACGAACGAATTTACTTTCCCAACGTCCCTACTTATGTTTATATTGTAAAACATGCCGTTATCTTTGTAAATTATGAGATTACAAAATTAACGATGGGTTTTACAATGTTAAGGAACATAGCTATTGTAAACTTTGTAAATTCAGACCTTACTCTCGTAAACATCCATGTTTACAACTACAACGAACAAATTTACTTTCCCAACGTCCCTACTTACGTTTATATTGTAAAACATGTCGTTATCTTTGTAAATTATGAGATTACAAAATTAACGATGGGTTTTACAATGTTAAGGAACATAGCTATTGTAAACTTTGTAAATTCAGACCTTACTCTCGTAAACATCCATGTTTACAACTACAACGAACGAATTTACTTTCCCAACGTCCCTACTTACGTTTATATTGTAAAACATGTCGTTATCTTTGTGAATTATGAGATTACAAAATTAACGATGGGTTTTACAATGTTAAGGAACATAGCTATTGTAAACTTTGTAAATTCAGACCTTACTCTCGTAAACATCCATGTTTACAACTACAACGAACGAATTTACTTTCCCAACGTCCCTACTTACGTTTATATTGTAAAACATGTCGTTATCTTTGTGAATTATGAGATTACAAAATTAACGATGGATTTTACAATGTTAAGGAACATAGCTATTGTAAACTTTGTAAATTCAGACCTTACTCTCGTAAACATCCATGTTTACAACTACAACGAACGAATTTACTTTCCCAACGTCCCTACTTACGTTGATATTGTAAAACATGTCGTTATCTTTGTAAATTATGAGATTACAAAATTAACGATGGGATTTACAATGTTAAGGAACATAGCTGTTGTAAACTTTGTAAATTCAGACCTTACGCTCGTAAACATCCATGTTTACAACTACAACGAACGAATTTACTTTCCCAACGTCCCTACTTACGTTGATATTGTAAAACATGTCGTTATCTTTGTAAATTATAGATTACAACATTAACGATGGGATTTACAATGTTAAGGAACATAGCTGTTGTAAACTTTGTAAATTCAGACCTTACTCTCGTAAACATCCATGTTGACAACTACAACGAACGAATTTACTTTCCCAACGTCCCTACTTACGTTTATATTGTAAAACATGTCGTTATCTTTGTAAATTATGAGATTACAACATTAACGATGGGTTTTTACAATGTTAAGGAATATAGCTGTTGTAAACTTTGTAAATTCAGACCTTACTCTCGTAAACATCCATGTTTACAACTACAACGAACGAATTTACTTTCCCAACGTCCCTACTTACGTTAATATTGTAAAACATGTCGTTATCTTTGTAAATTATGAGATTACAAAATTAACGATGGGTTTTACAATGTTAAGGAACATAGCTATTGTAAACTTTGTAAATTCAGAACTTACTCTCGTAAACATCCATGTTTACAACTACAACGAACGAATTTACTTTCCCAACGTCCCTACTTACGTTTATATTGTAAAACATGTCGTTATCTTTGTAAATTATGAGATTACAAAATTAACGATGGGTTTTACAATGTTAAGGAACATAGCTATTGTAAACTTTGTAAATTCAGACCTTACTCTCGTAAACATCCATGTTTACAACTACAACGAACGAATTTACTTTCACAACGTCCCTACTTACATTTATATTGTAAAACATGTCGTTATCTTTGTAAATTATGAGATTACAACATTAACGATGGGATTTACTATGTTGGAACATAGCTCTTGTAAACTTTGTAAATTCAGACCTTACTCTTGTAAACATCTATGTTTACAACTACAACGAACGAATTTACTTTCCCAACGTCCCTACTTACGTTAATATTGTAAAACATGTCGTTATCTTTGTAAATTATGAGATTACAAAATTAACGATGGGTTTTACAATGTTAAGGAACATAGCTATTGTAAACTTTGTAAATTCAGACCTTACTCTCGTAAACATCCATGTTTACAACTACAACGAACGAATTTACTTTTTCAACATCCCTACTTACCTTCGTATTGTAATACATGTCGTTAGCTTTGTAAATTACGATATTACAACATTAACGATGGGTTTTACAATGTTATGGAACATAGCTCTCGTAAACTTAATAAATTCAGACCTTACTCTTGTAAACATCCATGTTTACAACTACAACGAACGAATTTACTTTCCCAACCTCCCTACTTACGTTGATATTGTAAAACATGTCGTTATCCTTGTAAATTATGAGATTACAATCTCAACGATGGGTTTTACAAATTTAACGAACATGCCTCTCATAAACAGAGTAAGCGCATACGTTGCATCTTTCCAAAGGATTGTTTGTCAATTTCATTATTCGCTTGCAATTTGTAACTATTCGTTTGTCAATTGTATACGTCGTTTGCAATTTGCTACAAACTGTTTATCAATTTTTCTTTACTTTTCATGTTATATGAGCCAATTTTCCCAACCCCATTATAATTCTTCAATGATGATGGAAAGGCTCTGGGGTGAGAACTACTTTGCCCTAGCTACCAATAAATGAACCAACAAGAACACTTGTGCTGCTACCTTTAGGTATGGTTGTTCATTGTCAACAACATGGTTGTCAATTATAGTACGGCAATTGTAACCCAATTTAGTATTATGGTAATTATAGCTCCCGTTAGGGATAGAATGTGTCGGTTACCTTAGGGTTATGGTAAATGTCAGTTCCATTATGGTCAGTATAGAAAAATGGTGATGCTAACAGTTACAGTAATTATATGTTACTACAATGTACCGAATACATTTATATTAGTGGGGTTGTTTTAGTGACATAACTCATTTCAACATGATGTTATATTTTTGGGTTTGTGGTAGTGAATTCTCTCATTTGCACATACAGTTATATCATTGGGTTTGTTTCAAGCAATGTCTTCAATTTTGATAATATCGCAGAACTGTAGGCGATAAATCATTTTGTTTTTTTGCAGCTCTGATATTTGGGCAATATCCCATGTATATAGCGTAAAAATTGCTATATGTCGTGCGATATTGTCGACCTAAATATCGTGAAGATGTTTTCCATAATTGACAACGTCTTACTAGTAAATATAGTGAGGATATATCTTGAAAATTCCAAATTATCACCACTCTCTCGAATACAAAATAAAGCCAACATCACGTACAATTGAACATAAGAAGTTTCTAACCCAGGTTTTAGCCCAATTCATGCGAACATTCATGTATCTCTGAACCACCCACTATGTTGCCATTTTCTTGTCATTATAGTATCTGAAATAAATGGAAACACGTCAATTGCATTTTTACAAGTATAAACATACAATTACTTATGAATGATTTGTCATTACTAAGAGATTCTAGGTTACATAATTGCACACAGATAATGGCAATAACACGACTGGAATGCAAATGTGATTAGTTTGTTTGTCAATTGCAAGACTATAATCCAATTTGAGCTACCTGTTTGTCAAACTCATCCCCACTTCACATTTTCAACTTGCATTCTCAAAATTGAAGACCATACTAATTGAAAATTTGGATTCAAAATTTACGTCTCCAAGTACCTCTTGCATTCCTATTACCAATTTGCAAGCCTACAAATTTCATGTCATTTTCATTACATTAATTGTAATAACAGACTACTCCATTGGTAATTGCATTCTGAAAATGCAAAAGCCTACCAATTGTATGCCAATTGCATGCCAAGCACGTACTCAAGCTGCAAATACCCACTTACGCTTTGGCAATTGCATACTTAAAGATTTATACAAAAGTTCAGTATAATAAAACAATTTAGACAGGATGAATTGATGATGAAGCCTATGAACTAAATGTCAAAGCTCATACATGGAATTTCTCTTTGTTCATATGACCACACTTGTGTCAAATACAGAGTGGGTTTGCCTTTAGTGTTGTGAAATATAATCAAAGTGAGTTTCTTGTTTGTAAACAACTGAAACTACAATGGGTTCTTTTAAGCCCAACAGAAACTCAAGAACCCTCGAGACAAAATGGAATTTTTTTACTCACAGTGACTTTAAGATGCACGAATTGTTATCCACCACTTGCCCTTCCTTAAATTATGCTCAACTAAAGAAGAGAGAAACAACAATGGAGATGATGATGCTGATGAAGCCGAGAGCCGAGAGGTTTGAAGAATAAGAAGATGTTGATGAACTAGAGAGCTGAGAGAGACTCGTCTTTGAAGAATAAGAAGATTGAGAATTGTTTATTCTCTTTACCTGAAACAACCCTTTTAACCGGTTACCAAATTTGAACGGTTTAGATTAGCCCTTATGACACAACAATGATCCAACGGTCTTCATAAGTGGCGGATGGTAGAATTTCCCCTCCATTACAAGCTTAAGGTAAGGATGGATCTTGGAGATGTAAAAGTGGTCCTTATTATTGTAAACACAAGGGTTTACAGTATTAAGAACCCATTTTACAATGTTTTGGACCTCAACATTCCATAAACTTGTAAAGTGTATCCATAAACTTGTAATAACATAATTATAATAGAACGATCTCCATTACAAGCTTAAGGTAAGGGTGGATCTTGGAGATGTAAAAGTGGTCCTTAATCTTGTAAACACAAGGGTTTACAGTATTAAGAACCCATTTTACAATGTTTTGGACCTCAACGTTCCATAAACTTGTAAAGTGTATCCATAAGCTTGTAATATCATAAATTACAATAGAAACGATCTCCATTACAAGCTTAAGGTCAAGATGGATCTTGAAGATGTAAAAGTGGTCCTTATTATTGTAAATGCAACAGCTTACAACATTAAGGACTTGTAAATAAAAACAAAATAAATAACAAGTACATGAGGGAAAAAAACTGAACTACAATCAAGATCTGAAGCCTAAATAACAATAGTAGAAATAGAAAAAAATTAACTACAATATAATGACTCATATTACAGTGTTTGGGACATGAGCGTTTCATAACATTGTAACATTATCCCTGTTCTTGTAGATTACAAGATTTAGGTTCAAATGTACAAGATTTGACGTTGCCTTTACAACTTTAAGATTAACTTTAATCCATAATATTTTAATAGCCTAATTTACAATTAAAAGGATCTCAATTACAATATTAAGGTATTGTTGTACCTTGATGAAGCAAAATTGGGTCTTTAATCTTTTAAAAACTAGGGTTTACAACAGTAAGTACTCATGTTAAACTGTTTTGGACATGAGAATTTCATAAACTTGTAAATTGTAACCATAAACTCGTATGAGTAATTTGGAGCTCAAATGACAAAGCTCATTTTGCAATTGCCACTCGGGCAGTCGGTTTTCGCAAATTGGAAGTGCAATTACGTGGTTACTGTTTGTCGATTGCCAACTTGATGTGGCTAAGTAAAAGTAAAATAGGCAATTTCACTAATTTGTAACAAAAAAAAAAACAATAAAACTTGGGTAGCTTTATATAAATCCAAATAGCCAAACTGAAATTGTTTTTGTTAACTTGTAACAATAAACAATAAATAAATAAAAATAAAAACCTTTGGAAATTGTTTTTGTTCGAAAAAGTAGTATGATACAACATTTACAGGGAAAATATAATTTCGACCAAAAAAATGAGGAAAATATAATTGCATCCATGTTTAATCATGAGTACATAACAAAATTTATATGCAGAGCTGGCACATTAATTTAGTGTGCGCACAGATAATGGCAATTGCGCGACTGGAATGCAAATGAGAGTACTTTGTTTGTCAATTGCACGATAGGAATACAAATAGCACTACCTGTTTGTCAATTGCATTCACAAATCGCATATTGTATTTACATTCTCAAAATTGAAAAGGCTACCAATTAACAGTCAAATTTACTTTACAAGCTTATTCTCAATGGTACTATATCCTCATCAAAGGCAACATAAACTTCATTCATGTAATTGAAAGTATTGTTCAATACATTCACTGTATAAAATCTCAAGTCATTATGTATAAATAAAAAAAAATACTATCTCCAGATACAATGAAAATATTACAAATTCAAGTAGCCAAATAAATAGACTCCAAAATAGTATATTAGTCTTGTACTTCGCCTAATTCTTTACCCCAACCTGAAAAACAATCACAAAACCATTAATAAAATGATTAACTGATGTTTTTGGATCATGAATTAAACATGTTTTAAAAAAACACTGAATTATTATGATTTAACACAACACCCTGCACAAGAAAACTTTAATCTTTGGATCAAAACTTTCTCTAGGACTAAAATGCATAAATGATTGCAACCAAGTTTGCAATAATGTACATAAAATGCAATTGCCAGGACAAAAGTTATGAATTGAAAAGAAAAATACAATTGCATTCTATTAAGCAATGTTTTTATGCATTCTATTAAGTTTTTTTGCACATGTTTTTATGAATATCAAACAAAAAGTGCAAAGAAAGCAGCCAAAAGTTGAGACTAGCTTCAACCATTATCTCCAAGGCCATGTACAATTGCCACTCAAGCAGTCGGTTTTCGCAAATTGAAAATGCAATTACGTTGTTCCTATTTGTCAATTGCAAACTTGATGTGGCTGAGTGAATGCAAAATAGGCAAACTTGGAACTAAAAAATAATAAAACTTGGGTAGGCATAAGCTAGGGAAGAGCAGCAAAAATCAAAAACTGTACCTGTTCTCGACATCAAGCACACAAAAAACGAGGGAAACAAAAAGGTCTTGTGAGAATTAAATCATTTTGCAGGATATATCTTGAAAATAATTAAGAACAAAAGGAAATAGTATTGATAATTACCTGTTAACGTTATCAGTGCCTGCCTACTATAGTACTATACCCAGCTTCGAGTACACATCAAGGCAAACCATTTGCAAAGAATTGTATGCTCATAAGTCAGAAGCAACCATCAGGATAGAAGTATCGTATAAACGATGGAAAATGCGCATTTACAATGTGAGTTTTATATTTGATTATGAAGAACTTTTAAGCAGCACACATCCCCTACCTAATCCTTGCTGATAGCTAGAATTTATACCACCAACTTTAAACAATTGTTCTATAGTGTACTGCATAGGAATGGAAAAGGACTCATCGAGAAATTAACAGCGTTGTATTGATGGAGAACAACACTAACAGTTCTGTCATTAATTTTACAACATGCAAAATTTTGAAGTTATATATGATAATAAAACTCCAGTTTGGTAGGGAAACCAAGAAAATGAAAGGAAGAGTCGAAGAAAGAGAAGGGAGGACTAGCTTCTTTCTTCTTTTTTTCCCTTTCAATTTTGTTGTTGATAAGAAGAAAAAATGGATTGCAATTCATAAGAAAATAAAAGGGGTAGAAAGCTCTGTGGAACATTAATTAGTAATATTAACAAATTAAAGTTTTTGAGGTTTCTACATCAACCAAAACAGAGATGGACAATTTCTGTGCTCAAGTTTGAGATCATTAATTTGAGTATAAATTAAGTTAAAATATATGGTACAAGCAAGCAATTCTATTGTGCCCAGTCAAACCAATTCTATTTGTGCATACCTATAAAGAGTTCCTCTCCATTCCCAAACACCCATTCACTGCAGATGTCATATCCAAAATAGAAAATCGCACAAAAGGAAGTACACGACATATCTATCTGGACTAGGAGAGATAGGAATCAAACACCAACATAAATGAGTATTTAACTAAATATTGAAAGGATAATCTAGCTCAAATAGTTGTTTCCCCCTAACAAGGAAACAATCCAGCAAGTAATATTATTTGAGCAAACCCCTGCAATTCCTAAAATGACCAAGTAATTAAAAAAAACCATTATGGAGGAAGAAAAAAAAGCTACGTCCAATAAAACAGCAGACATCAATCCTCCCCCTCTATCATATATGTTTATTATTTCCACTCCCAAAAGACTTGAGAAAGAAGAGGCAAATTCTATGCTTGAAAATCTAGGATAACAAACAATATTATGCATGTATCAACAGTAATAATGCAGAAAATCAACAATGAATAAGATATGGTGTGTCAATCAAAATTAAAATACTAACTATCAAGTAATTATACACATACTCATAAAATGGAGTTTTCCAAACAAATGAAGGCAAAGAAAGCATAAAAAGTGCAGACCCCAGTTAAAGGAAACAAATCTAGCATCTTCAGAGTTCATAGGATTTATAAAAAATTTGAAATTTTTGACATGCTGGATCACATACTCATTGTTTGTTCTTTCTGGATGGTACATTATCCAATTTGCAGGATGAAGCAAAACAAGTACAAGAAGGCCAAGAATATACCATCTCAAACTTTAATTGGAAATGAAGGTGGACATAGTCCAGCTAAGAATCATCCTTCAATTCATCTCAATCTGAATCACTTGCATTATAACCTGCCAAAGGTGCGTAAGACCAAACAGAGGCACATTCAATAACGGAAATGATGATTGACACAATGGTAAATGCAAAGAGAGAAGTCAACCTGGCTGCTTATCACTAACTTTCCAAATCAAGATCGCGTCCTTGACGCTCTTGTAATCCATATTCTTCCCTGCATTCACAAAGACCAAAAATTATTAGTAGAAGTACAAATCACAATTCAATCACAACCAAAGCTTTAATTATGGGAGACAAGTCCAATTTGCTATCAATATTCTAAACATTTGCAATACAACCATATACTTTTTGTAATCCATATTCTAAACTTTCAAACTCCAATTTGTAATGCCTTTGGTGCTTACTTGGCCAACAAAAACTATATGGTCATGATGATACCAAACACAAGCTTGCAACTTTAGCATAACAAGAGCAAAACAAAACGCTTACAACTCTATCTAATTTAATTAGGATAAGAGCATGAAAGCAAGATCAGAAAACAAAAAGCTTATAACTTTAAGCCTAAACACCAAACCCCACCGAGAAACCAACAAAACCAAAGAAATTAAAACAAACCCAATAAAGCACACCATATGGGCATCTCTGGGAACACCATAACCGTTATAATACATCTGACCCGTCAAGACCTGCATGTTAATATCGCCGGCTTTGGCCTCTTTAAGCGTGTCTTTGAACCACACTATTATGCTCATTTCAGCGTAACTTTGGCTTTAAACTCAGATGGGGTTCTCTTGCTTTCATTCAAGTACTCAATCCTAATTTGAGGATTTTAAAGTGAGGTTGATCATAAGCCCACTAACCCTAACCCCAAATCAATTGATTAAAAGTTAGCTCCAAAACTGAAGAACCCTAAATTGACCCATAGAAGCATAACTAGAGAGAAAGAGGAAGGAAAAGACTCACCCGATGACAGATCGATTTCCAAAGCACATAGAATGATGAAGTGAACAGACAGAGACGGAGAGTGAGAGCAAGAGGGAGCGAGAGCAAGAGAGTGACTTCAAGATCGACAAATTGATATACAACAGTTGCCATTGTTCGAACCAAGAAGCCCAATCAAGAAAAGAGAGCAACAATGGAACAAAGACTGATTGCCAAGAAGAAGAAGAGAGGAGTCGCAGAGCGTTCTTTCATTTGTTTTGTTATCGTTTCAGATTTTTTCTTTTGTTTTGTTTTGGTTTTGGTTTTCTTTTACCTGGAGCAACCCATTTAACCGATCACTCACTATCAATGGTGTAGATTAGCCCACATCCCACAATAGCTTATCCAAAGGTCTATAATGGTGGCGCATCCATGCGCCAGCGGATTGTAGAATTTGCCTATGCAAGACAATATCCAACTCTCTTTAGCTTTCAATCCCATGTTAGCACATAGTGATCCTTTGCTGGCGGTCCCACCTGACCCTTCCATTCCACTTCCAATATTCCTTTTCTTAATACTTTCCATTCTTTTTCCACTTTTGGGAATGGGAACTGTGCTTCGCTTGATTCTCGTGTCACCTCTGACAACCAGGCTGGAATCCCATGTGCAAATGATCTTTTGTTTTTGGGTGGGAGCTCACATGCTGATGTTTGTGGGGAGGAAATTACTGGTGTCCAGGTGCCCTCTGACAGTTCCATTGGTGAGAAGGACTCTGGTGTATCCTCTGAGTTATTGCCTTCCGCTTGGTGGAAGAAGAACCCTTTGAGCTTGGTCCAGTTTTTAACAGGTCATCGGTCCCGGCTCGAGTGGTGGGTAAAAAATGTCCCGGTGAACGTAGACGAAAGTTGGGCTCTTATAAGAAACGAGGAAGAAAGAATGACAATGGAAAATGCAAGTGTTTAGAGTCTTTTGTGTCAAGGAAATGGGCACCAACCATTTTTTTTGGTTAAAAATAAGGGGTGCCTAACTTAGGCAATTATCAATGGAGGTGCATAACCATTGTCTAATTTCTTGCCTAAATTCCACCAACCCATGTTTTTGAAGCCTATATAAATCCCTTAGCTCTCATTTGTAGAGCATCTCCCAAAAATTAGAGAATTAGAGAATTAGAGAGAGTTTGAGAGAAAAGATTAAGAGAAAAGGCTTGTGAAAGAATTTTTTGTGAGGAAAAATTCTTAGTATAATTCGGGGTAGGTTGTGAGTTGTGAGTGTTGTAAACACTTTGTATATTTTCTCCCTTTAGTAAAATGATCTGCAGTAGGTCCGGAGATGTAAGCACAATTGGGCGAACTCCGTTATCAAATTTGTGTGTGTTATTTCCTCTGTTATTTCGCATTCTCACTAATCTGGTTTATAGGGAAATTTGCGTAATTTCCTAACAACTGGTATCAGAGCATTTGGTGGTGAATTCTGTCAGTTTTCTGCGAGGAATTGTCAGAAACGATCCATAGGAAGTCATATTCGAGTGGGAGCGATGGCTGCAGACGAAGGGAAGGTGAAAATTGAAAAGTTTGATGGTGCGGACTTCGGCTTTTGGAAGATGCAGATCGAAGATTATCTGTATCAGAAAAAGCTTTATCAACCTCTTTCAGAAAATAAGCCAGAGGGTATGAATGATGAAGACTGGACTCTTCTTGACAGACACGCCCATGGAGCTATCCGATTGATGCTATCCCGCAATGTTGCTTTCAACATAACAAAGGAAAAAACCATAGCGGGTCTCATGGCGGCTCTTTCCAATATGTATGAGAAACCATCGGCCTCTAACAAAGTTCACTTGATGAGGCGGTTATTCAATTTGCGAATGACGGAAGGCGCATCAGTAGCTCAACATCTCAATGAACTCAATACAGTCACAACCCAGTTGAGTTCAGTTGGAATTGAATTTGATGAAGAAGTACGAGCATTGATACTTTTGTCTTCTCTACCAGAAAGTTGGAATGCTACTATCACGGCTATGAGTAGCTCATCGGGAAGCAATAAGTTGACATTTGATGATGTTCGTGATCTGGTTCTCAGTGAAGAGATCCGACGGAGAGAGTCCGTGAATCGTCAACCTCTTCTGTTTTGCATACAGAGTCAAGAGGAAGAAATTCAACCAGAGGGAATGGACGCGGCAGATCCAACTACCGAGGTATATCAAAGGATAGGAGGTCCAAATCCAGGAATCCTAATAATTCCCATAGCTCGAAGACCGTCGAGTGTTGGAACTGCAGGAAGACCAGGCACTATAAAAATCAATGCAATAGTGCACTGAAGGACCATGAGGCCAAGGCAGAGGCAAATGTTACTTCCACCTCAGGAGGAGATGATGCGTTGATATGCTCTTTGGAGAGCAATGAAGAGTCTTGGGTGTTAGACTCTGGAGCATCATTCCACGCTACTTCGTAGAAACAATTCTTCGAGAGGTATGTCCCCGAAAACCTTGGAAAGGTATACCTTGGTGATGATCAACCTTGTGCTATTATTGGTAAAGGTGTAGTGAAGATTAAGTTGAACGGATCTGTTTGGGAGTTGAAGGATGTCAGGCATATTCCCGACCTGAGAAAGAACTTAATCTCAGTAAGGCAGTTGGCTAGCGAAGGCTACACTACGATATTTCATGGTGATGATTGGAAGATTTCAAAGGGCGCAATGATGGTTGCTCGAGGCAAAAAGAGTGGTACTCTTTACAAGACAGCAGGGGCGCGCTATTCAATTGCAATTACAGCAGGAAATGAAAATCCCAATATGTGGCACCAGAGACTTGGCCACATGAGTGAGAAGGGGATGAAAATTATGCACTCGAAGGGGAAACTTCCAGGTCTACAGTCAGTTGAGATAGACATGTGCGAAGATTGCATATTTGGAAAACAAAAGAGGGTCAGCTTTCAGACAAGTGGCAGAACCCCAAAGAAGGAAAGGCTAGAGCTCGTTCACTCTTATGTTTGGGGACCAACGACCATTTCATCCATTGGTGGGAAACACTACTTCGTGACTTTAATCGATGATCACTCTCGGAAGATATGGGTTTACTTTCTAAAGCATAAGTCTGAAGTGTTTGAGGTTTTCAGGAGATGGAAAGCTATGGTTGAAAATGAGACAGGTCTGAAGATTAAAAGGCTCAGAACCGACAATGGTGGTGAATATGAAGAAACCAAATTCAAGAAGTTCTGCAATGAGCAAGGAATCAGAATGGAGAGAACCGTACCGGGTACGCCTCAACACAATGGTGTAGCTGAGCGTATAAACGGAACGTTGACAGAAAGAGCCAGAAGCATTCGTATACAGTCAGGTCTACCGAAGCAATTTTGGGCAGAAGCAGTCAACACAGCAGCTTACTTGATCAACCGAGGCCCATCGGTTCCATTGGAGCATAGAATACTATAGGAGGTATGGAGCGGAAAAGAGATAAAACTATCACATCTAAAAGTTTTCGGTTGTGTAGCATATGTGCATATTAGTGATCAAGGCAGGAATAAGCTTGATCCCAAATCTAAGAAATGCACCTTCATCAGTTATGGCGAGGATGAGTTTGGCTACCGCATTTGGGATAACGAAAACAAGAAGGTGATCCGCAGCAGAGATGAGATTTTTAATGAAAGACTAATGTACAAGGACAGGCATAAAAACGACGCCAGCGACACAGAGGAGAGTGGGCCAATATTTGTAGATACATATGATGTCCCAGATAGTCTCGTGACGGAGCCGATGGTAGCAAGTCCTCAGCTTGAGGAACTCGTTGGACAGAGCAGTGCGTAGCAGTCCGACATACTACAGCCTCCTACTCCAGCTCTTGTATTGAGAAGGTCTTCTTGGCCTCATGTGCCTAATAGGAGATACATGAACAATTTGTTGCTGACTGATGGAGGGGAGCCTGAATGCTATGATGAAGCTTGTCAGATTGGAGATGCTAGCAAGTGGGAGCTTGCCATGAAAGACGAGATGAAGTCTCTGATCTCCAACCAGACATGGGAACTAGCTGAGTTACTCGTGGGGAAGAAGGCACTTCACAACAAATGGGTGTACCGGGTGAAAGAATAGCATGATGGTTCTAAGAGACACAAAGCCCGACTAGTTATCAAAGGATTCCAGCAGAAGGAAGGAGTTGACTATACTGACATTTTTGATCCCGTTGTGAAGCTCAATACTATCATATCAGTGTTGAGTATTATTGCCGTTGAAGATCTTTATCTTGAACAGTTAGACGTGAAGACCGCATTTCTTCACGGAGACTTGGATAAGGAGATACACATGCACCAGCCAGAAGGTTTCTCAGAAAGAGGGAAGAAGAACATGGTGTGCAGACTTCAGAAAAGTTTGTATGGCCTGAAACAAGCTCGAAGACAGTGGTATAGAAAGTTTGACGGTTTCATGCACAAGGAAGGTTTCCAGAAGTGTAACGCCGACCACTGTTGCTACTTCAAAAGATATAGGTCCAGTTATATCATTTTACTACTTTATGTCGATGATATGTTAGTAGCAGGTTCAAATATGAATGATATCAGAAGGTTGAAGCAGCAATTGTCAAAGGAGTTTGACATGAAGGACTTGGGTCCAACAAAGAAGATTCTTGGAATGCAAATCACAAGAGATAAGCATAGAGGGATTTTACAGTTATCTAAGGCAGAGTACATCAACCGTGTTTTGCATAGATTCAACATGGGTGACGCCAAGCCAGTCAACACACCCTTGGCAAGTCACTTTCACTTATCCAAGGATCAGTCCCCTCAGACGGAGGAAGAAAGAGATTTCATGGCTAAGGTTCCTTATGCCTCAGCCATTGGGAGTTTGATGTACACGATGGTCTGTACGAGACCAGACATTGGCCATGCAATGGGTGTTGTTAGTAGGTTTATGTCAAATCTAGGGAAAGCTCATTGGGAAACAGTAAAGTGGATTTTGAGGTATCTACAAGGCACCACAGAGAAATGTTTGTACTTTGGTAAGGGTGAGTTAAAAGTACAAGGCTACGTAGACGTAGACTTTAGAGGTGAAGTCGATCACAGAAAAAGCACCACCGGTTATATATTCACTGTTGGAAATACAGATGTTAGTTGGATGTCACTGTTACAGAAGATTGTCACTCTATCCACTACAGAGGCTAAGCATGTAGCAGTGACTGAAGCCAGTAAAGAGATGATATGGCTTTAAGGTTTGTTAACTGAGTTGGGATTCAAATGGGAAAAGAATGTTTTGCATAGTGATAGTCAGAGTGCAATACACTTGGCAAAGAATTCAGCATTTCATTCCAGAACCAAGCATATTGGACTTCGTTATCACTTTATCATATCTTTATTAGAAGATGGGGTGTTAATACTGGAGAAGATCCAAGGAAGCAAGAATCCAGCATATATGTTGACAAAGACGGTGACTATCAACAAACTGAAGTTGTGTTCAACTTCAGTTGGCCTGCAAGAGTAACAAGATTGGAAAGATCTACTGCATAGATCGAGGTGTGAAGACAGATTGAAATCAGTCTTTAAGTGGGAGATTGTCAAGGAAATGGGCACCAACCATTTTTTTGGTTAAAAATAAGGGGTGCCTAACTTAGGCAATTATCAATGGAGGTGCATAACCATTGTCTAATTTCTTGCCTAAATTCCACCAACCCATGTTTTTTTAAGCCTATATAAATCCCTTAGCTCTCATTTGTAGAGCATCCCCCAAAAATTAGAGAATTAGAGAATTAGAGAGAGTTTGAGAGAAAAGCTTAAGAGAAAAGGCTTGTGAAAGAATTTTTTGTGAGGAAAAATTCTTAGTATAATTCAGGGTGGGTTGTGAGTTGTGAGTGTTGTAAACACTTTGTATATTTTCTCCCTTTAGTAAAATGATCTGCAGCAGGTCTGGAGATGTAGGCATAATTGGCTGAACTCCGTTATCAAATTTGTGTGTGTTATTTCCTCTATTATTTCGCATTCTCACTAATCTGGTTTATAGGGAAATCTGCGTAATTTCCTAACATTATGGAGATGAAGTTTTGCCAATTTCTAAGAAGCATTGTTCCTCTCCTACTACCTCAGTTACGAGGCTTGAAGCGGCGGAGGCTGGCCAGGTCCAGTCTCGCCGAGAGCCATGAATATATTAAGTTTGGAGGCTGGCAAGGTCCTATGACCGGGTCGAATGGTCCTTCCTTAGGGCTATGATGGCTCGTCTAGGCTTTAATTCCCACTGGGTCAATATGCTTATGAGATGTGTTACCTTCGTCTCTTACTCTTTCCTGATTAATGGCTCGCCTTTTGGTTTTGTTACTCCTACTCGTGGCTTGTGACAAGGACCCCATCTCTCCCTATTTATTCTTAATGTGCGTTGAAGGCTTGTCTGCTCTGATTTCTCACCGGAGAGGGAGGGTCTGATCAATGGTGTTAAAATTTGTGCTGCTGCCCCTAGCATTCACCATCTCCTTTTTGCTGATGATAGCTTTATTTTTGCTAAAGCTTCCCAGGCTGAGTCTTCAGGTTTTAAGGATCTTCCATACTTACGAATTGGCTTCAGGCCAAGCAGTTAACCTCCATAAAAGCAGCGTGGTTTTCAGTAAGAATGTGAGGGAGAACACCCAGCTCGCTCTCACGAGTATTTTGGGTATGGATCGTGTTTAGGTACATGACAAGTATTTGGGTCTCCCAACCTTTGTGGGGCGTTCCAAACGTCTTATCTTTAGTTCCTTGAAGGATAAGCTGGGGAATAAGTTGGATGGGTGGAAAGGCAAGCTTTTGAGTGGTGCGGGTAAGGAGCTTTTGATCAAGGCTGTGGCTCTGGCACTCCCAGCTTATACTATGAATTGTTTCCTCCTTCCCAAATCCTTTTGTGAGGAATTAAATAGCCTAACGGCTAAGTTTTGGTGGAGTGGTGATAAGGAAAAGCGTAAAATTCACTGGTTATCTTGGCAAAATCTGTGCACCTCTAAAACTCACGGCGGTTTGGCTTTCCGAGATTTGAGAGCCTTTAACTTTGCTCTTTTGGCCAAACAAGGGTGGCGTCTTTGTCAGCAGCCGAATTCTTTGGTGGCTCGGCTTTTTCATGCTAAATACAATCCTGATTCTACCTTTTGGGAGGCTCAGCCAAGAGCAAATTCCTCTTACTGTTGGCGTAGTATTTTGCTGCCAAGCCAGTCCTTGACAAAGCACCAGATGGCAGATCGGCAACGGTTCTGCGATTAATGTGTGGTCTGACAAGTGGATCCCTTGTCTCGTTCCCTTCTATATTTTGCCTCCCCCTCCATTCGAATCTTTACGCAATATGAAGGTAAGGGATTTGATTGACCCTATAGGCCATTGGAACTTCAGTACATCCGAACTTTGTTCCCCCCTGACATTGCGATGCTTATTTGTTTTATTCCTTTAAGCTTTCGTATGCCCCCCGATCTTATCATTTGGGATCATGATCAGAATGGGACTTGCAGTGTGTGAAGTGCTTATGAGGTGGCATGCCTTTGGCTCGATGTGGCAACGTGGATCCAGGTTCTATCACTATCGGGGGTGAGGCTCTCAAGCCTTTTTGGTCTGCTATTTGGAAAACTAAAGTCCCACCAAAAGTCAAAACTTGTGCATGGAAGATTTCTCGTGATATCATCCCAACTAGAGTGAATTTGGCCCGTCGGAAAGTGTACCGTGTTTCTGACCGTATCAGATGTATTGCTGCGGAGGAATCTGCCTTGCACGTCTTCGTGGAGTGCCCCTATGCTGCTGCGGTGTGGTCTGCTTCCCCTTTTGGTGCTCGTGTAAATTGTCTTCCTGCCAATAATATGCTGGAATGGCTCAAGTTAATTTTTGAGCGGCTGGCCTCCTCTAGTTTTCCTTAGTGTTAATGATCTTATGGGCTTTGTGGAAAGATCGCAACTCCCGTATTGCCTAACAAAGTGGAGAAGGTATTGTGCTTGAAATACTTGGGCAGGAGGCCCCCAGCAGAGTCCGGTAAGTTCCAAACAAACCAAACGCAAGCCTACACGGACCAACTATCAGTCACTAGACACCAAATTCACTAAATAGAAGCACTCAAGAAACCAATACAGTATATGGAAATGAAAAGCACATTCAAAATAATCTAATTTCGATTGCAAGAACATTAAAAAATATATATTCACGTTAGCTATCTCTGGATATTGCTAAGGGATTAAATAAATTCATAACATTTACCAGTACAACTAACATACATAAAATTGCACAATAATTAGTGAGTTTTATAATAGCAACCGGCCAAGTTCCAAAACTGTTTCAAAACAGGTTAAAACATGATTTAGCTGTATATGGGAAAAAAAAGGTTGTGCATGGCAGCATAAAATTCATAGTGATTGGCAAAAGAGTTCGGGATAAGAGAAGGACCGAATTGTATTGTAATCACAAACTGACTAGGTTCTCTAAATGAATTCTATTTAACTTGGGTATTCATGGCATATTGTTAGGTGTCACTAATAGTTTATGGAAGTCCTGTAAAGACTAATTATAATTAGTCTTCACTTATAGGGAGAATTGTAAGGAGGGATATACAGTTTACATTCGGTTTTAAAGAAATCATTATTACTCACGACCTCGCTAATTAGAACTTATAAGATCGCACACCGAAAATGTATTGATCAAGAATTAAAAAGAGAATAAATGATTTTGTGGCTTGGTCAAAGTCAAAGTCAAGGTCAAAATCAAAAAGTCAAAGGTCAAGTCATTGACCCGACACTAGACATGGTCAACTGAGGTTGACCGGGACCAACACTTGTTAGACAAGTAAGATACTTAATTTGTTAAGTCATTTTAAATTAATTAGATTAGTTTAATTATCCAATTAAAGTTAAAGTTATCGAACTTTAGTTAGGGTCCCACATGACTTAGAAATTTATAGAAATGAACCATACAGATTTAGGCAAAGTGTGACACATTATGAGATAATCGTGGTAGAGTGAAGGAGCCCAAAAAGTGGCCATTACATAGGGGGTGCAACCCATGTGGGTTTATGCCCATGTGTATCACAAAGTGTGACACATGTGGCCCTATAAATAGAAAGTCATAGCTTCGCACCACCTTAGGGTTTTCAAGTTGGATATAGAAAAACCAAAACCTCTCTCAAATCCCTTGGGCACGCCAACTTGGAGAAGAAGAGGCTAGCACCCATCTTCTCTCCAAGCTTCCTTATTCTCCTCCATCCTTGGTGAAGATTCTTTTGGGAGGTGCACCCTTAGTGTGCCTATTTGGAGATCAAGTGTGGAGAATCAACATCTAAGGGACCAATTCCTCTACTTGAACACCATCCTTGGTTTCAAGATTTGCTCCAAGGGTATGTGCTCTTTAAACCTTCTCTCAATAGTTTTATTAGAGAGTCTTTGGTGCAAGTTTTCATAAGACTAAAAGATTGGGACCTAAAATGGGACTTGTATAAATCTCTAGCTTTTATTCATGCTTCCACTTTATTTTAATTTCATATTAGATATGTTTGTGCTAGATGATTTGTTCTCCTATGTTATAACTAGGATTTTGAAATCCCTACCCAATATTTTCCCTTCAACTCTAACCATCCAACCAAGCCCTCTCTCTCTCTCTCTCTCTCTCTCAAAATACTCTAGTTTGAGTGACCAAACATATATACATGGAGTTACGTGCCCTATGACATAATTCAGCAAAAAACACCAATAGTCTTAAATGACCAATACAAACTAGCCACAAATGGCCCTATGATATAGACATTGAGTTTAAATATAATTTATCGGATTGCTCAATTAAAATATTTTTTTTTCATATTAGATGATTAATTTATTTTGTTCATATAAAACCAATTTAATATATCTATCACATAAAAATCGAATTTTCAAGTAGTCCCTAAGCATACCGTCAAGTTTGAGTTAATTTGAAGGAAAAAACGAATTTGCTCCTAAATATCACTCCAATTTATCATTCTAGTGATTGTTACCAAATTTTCCTAAAAACGAATCTGCACCTAAAATTCACTCCAATTTGATGAAATTTAACGGATAGGATAGAGAATGTCAATGTACCAATTGAATTGGTAAAATAAAAGTACTAAAAAAAAGGTTAATTTCAATTTAATACCCCGAACTCTTACCTTTAAGGCGTGTTGGCATATGCACTCTCAAATTTAACGATTACATACCCTAATCTTTTCAATTTTTTACAATTTGGTTCCAGTGTTAACTTCAACATTAAAATTTCGATCTCACCTATTCACTTATTTCAATGTTAGTTGATAAGTATTTTCGAGTAATCGGTGTTTTCCCGCCCATTAAGAACACATTACACGCATTAATACCAAACCTATCAACTACATTGCACAGACACGCCACCTAGCTGCCATGTCGGAGTGTTGGACACTCAGACACTGCTCGGACACGTGTGTCCACTAGTCAATGCCGTGTCCAAGGTCAAGACACAACTTTAAAAAAAGGGGAAAATTTTATGTGTTGTTGAGAAGGCGTTGTGCACTTGGGGAAGAAGACAACGCATACTTCGAATTAGATTCTTGAAAGAAAGAGAGAGGGAGAGCAGAAGAAGAAAGAAATATGAGAGAGAGAGAGAGAGAGAGAGAGAGAGAGAGAGAGAGAGAGAGGCAGATATGGAGAGATAGAGCAAGGAGAGAAGAAAGAAAAGAGGAAGAGAGGAAGAAGACGGAAAAGGAAAAGGATAAAGGATAAAGGAAGAGAAAGAGAGAAGAGGAAAAATAAAAAAATAAAGAAAGAGAAAGAGAAAGGGAGAGAGAAGAGAAAAAGAATAAACAAAGGGGTTAAGATTTTTTTATATTTTGTCTGGTGCACTGCTCAACAAAAATAATATGTTTTTATTTTATTTTATTGAGTATGCATTTTAAAAAAATATATAACTATATAATTATAATTTTATTATAATTTATTATTATGTTAATTGTCATGTCCATGTCCTTATTTTTAGAATTTTATTTTTTAAAATTTTCCGTATTGCCGAGTTACATTTTCGTGTTCTCGTATCCATGCAATATAGTCTATCAACTAACATTAAAATAAGTGAATAAGTAGGATCCATGCCTACCACACAAATTTTGCCAATGAAATTAACACCGAAACAAAATCGCAAAAAATTGAAAAGATTAGTTTATGTAATCCTTAAAATTGAGAATATATGGTCAAACATGTTTTAAGGGTTAGAGTATAGGATACTAAATTGAAAGTAACTAAAAAAACAAGAAATGTAGCAATCTTGATGAATTCACTAATAATAAAACCATACTAATAAACACTGATTTAATCGATAATAACACATGGGTTTTCTAATCCCAATCTAAATCTACGAAAATTCTAATGTTTAACAAGAAGAAAAAAGAACAGAGAATTTCACCCAAAAAAACAAAATACAAATATGGAGATCCATTCAATCAATCAGAGTGTGAATTGGTGGTGTAGGCAGAGAGATCGTCGGAAGAATCATGGGAAGAATCTTCATCGTCATCATCGTCTTCGGAAGAGGATGAGGAGGAAAGATAAGGAAGGCATATGAAGGCGACCAAACGACGTCGTAGTTGGTGGAAAGGGAAGCAGAAGAGGAGGTGCAGCACTTGGTGGCTACTCAATCTCTCAGGGTTGCACGCTATGTATTGGCATATATTTGCTGATATATTTGCTACTCTGACCACAACGTTGCTGTTCAACACCATCTCAGGCAGCCGCTCTCTCTCTCTCTCTCTCTCTCTCTCTCTCTCTCTCTCTCTCTCTCTCTCTCTCTCTCTCTCTCTCTCGTTTGTTTGTTTGTTTTGGAATTGGATCTGAGAAAGAAAAGAAAATCAATTAATGGTTTTTATTTTTGGTAATTAGTTTGGTCCGGGCAGAAGGGGCCAAGGCCTGCGAGACCCACCACGCAGCAAGCAGCCCGGGCAGGTGATGAGCTCCACAAGCCTGGGCAGGCCCAGAGATAAGAACAGTCCGAATTATTGTCTGAGGACGATAAAATCAGCATTGACGTCATCAACATAAATTAAAAAAAAGGATCAAAAATTCTGAAAAATTCCAAAAATTCAGAAACATTTTTTTTATAAATACCTAGAAATTTTATTATTATTAATCTCATACATATAAATAAAATGTGAATAGTAGTTGTCTCAATTGCTACATGTTTCTCTTTGTAACGGTCGCTTTGACATTCACCACCAAAACTAAAACGTATATAGTTTTTGTAGCATTGGATTTCTAATAAAAATAATATATTGGTTGATAAAAATACTAACAAAATTAATGCTTTTCATCAAATTAAAATAATTTTTTATTTGTGTAGTGTGTGTAATTTTAGTATATCGCTTTTCTCAATAATAAAAGTTTTCAAAAAATAAAAATAAAAATAAATTTTCATATACCCAAATGACTGAAAAGCCGTCAAAATACCAAATACTGCCTAAGCGGATTAGTTAGTTTGTTTCATTTTCCTTTCCCTTGTTTGTATCACTTTTACATTTTTTTCCTTTCATGTGCAATGCAAGTGTTGAGCGTTTCTGATGTGTCGGTGCAAATAGCACCTTTAGCTTTAGCTGGTGTTTGGAACAAAATTGACTATGGGCCAATTCTATGGCCCTGAAAAAAATAAATGTTATTTTGGGCGTGGGACTTTGTTCTCAAAAGAAAGGGATTTGTTTGGGCAGATTTTGTTAAGTTTTTTACCACGAATGATCCCTGAATTATTCACAAGTCCTCGTTTGAGTCCTTAAGCTTTCAATTCAATCAATGTAGTCATAAGTCTTTTGATCCACACATCAGTTTGGTCCATATTGCATTCCACCAAAATCTTTAAAGGGATATTTTCTTGAATATACAACCTATTCACCTCGACACAAAGTAACAATGCTATATGCTCTCTTTGACGGACCCCAAATGCAAAAGGTAGTTGGAGAGAATATGGCCTTATTGAGCAAAATCATGAACTTTAAGACTAAAATGAGCTATATTGAGATGACAATTTCCTTAAAATTGGTTACCCAAGAGTTTTATTGAGAATTTTGTTGGAATGCGATAACAACATCCTTAAAATTGCTGTATTTTTTTTTTTGCTTTCAAACATTATTTCATAACATCAAATTAACGTGCCTTTTCCAAGTCCTGCTACAAAAGTTTAGTGGTTTGCTACTCTGTATCATTTGCATCAAGGTAATTTTGGTTGCAATTCTTTTTCAATTGATGAAACCGTTGTGGTTTACATCCGTTACCAATTTTCACCAGTTTGTGTTACTTCTCATCCATTCCCTTGTTGTCTGCATCGGCTACCAATTTGAGTAAAATCTCTAGAATATATAGAATGACTTTTTCATTTGTTGAGTGAAAAGATTTGGTTTGATGGTTAACCAGGCTCACACTGAGATTATGAAAAGTATCTAAATCACAGCAGGAACTACTTGGTTCCTTTTTAACGATTTGAAACTGAATATGTTTCTCTTTAAAGAACAAATTATAAGAATTAGCCGCATAATGTTCTGCTAATTCGAAACTGTGGAACTCCCAATTTCTCACCCTATATAGTATATACCTCTAAACAAAATATATTAACCAAAAATATGTACTCGCAATTTAGTACCTACTAACCCACCACAAGATTCCCAGGTGGTCTTAGAGAAGGATTGATCCAACTAATCGTGTTTTGAATGAAATATTTTAACTCGAAAGTGACGGATTGACTGAGATCCAAGGCTAAGTGAAGAAAGGTAAATCACTCAACTTGAAGAAATCCTCTCTCCTCCAAGTAGGACACTACTTGGCCTGCCAAGGCAGCAGGCTTGGGGCAAACTCCGTCTTTCTGTTCTATTTCTATCTGACAAAATAAGGGTAAACTTTTCAGTTCGATTGGCATAAATACAGGGCACTAGTAAAGTCTCAGAATTAAACAATGTCAAGAAGCAGATCCATGATGACATGGCCATTAATTTTTATACTCCACGAAATGCATACCTCACAGTTCAATGGTCGTTCATATGGATCATCTATTCCAGTAAAACCTGCCATCAGAAAATAAAATAAAATAAAATACTTGAAAATTGGCTGAAAGAAACCAAAGACTTAAGATGAACGTGTTAATGAGAAAGATTCGGCTGCATGTACATGCACTAATGCTCATTGAACTAATGAAGATTGATGACTGTAATACAGTTCTGGCATCAAACAGGTTAGGGAGTAAAAGGAAATGATATTGCATGCTCTAGTTAATGACAAAGTCTTTCATGTTCTGTGTTGGACATTTGGAGGGCCAAAGAAAAAACAAGGCACGGTAAAATAAGTGTCAGAAGCCAGAACTCCCAGGACCACCCATTTGAGTATTATAATGCTACCTTTGCACTCACAAATGCATAGTGCAGGAAGCTAATATATGAGTTGCCCTCCTTGTAAGGAACCAAATAAAATGGCATTTCTTCTATATGAATTTTGAACTTAGTGATTTCCATGTAATAACATATACAGTCATCTTTTGATACAAACCATATTAATATTGGGCTTCTATATTTGTTTTTACTTTTATTTTATTCCTTTAAAAATGGGACATAGAACAGTCCATGGACAGTTCAAAAGTGCACCTTTAATCTTTCCAGCACGTGCAAGCTTGTAAAGGCCTTTTGCATCTCTTGACTCACATAATTCTAGGGGCATGTTCATGAAAACCTGTTGACATGGATAAAACAAAAATCAATCTTCTTGGTTTAAAATAGGTGGACCTGTTATACCAGAGTATAAGAATAAGAGCCATATGAAGGAGTCTTGCCTCAATAAAATTTGGTTCTGGTAACATTGCACGGCAAGCATCGCGATCTTTCCTATAAGGAGATATCAGACTAGCAATACAGATCAATCCAGCATCCGCAAACAATTTTGCTACCTCCCCTACATTGAAAACTTAATAGCTTACTTGCGTCGTTATTAATAGTGATAAAATAGATGCATATGCAAATCTGACACACTATATTTAGCTTTAATAACTGAAAATCCAGAATACAGTCGTTGTAGCACTGAACAATCTTTAAGAAAGAATTAAAAGATTTAAAATTCCAATCCCAGCTATGCTTGTTCAAATTTAGGGGTTCATCATCAAATATTTAGCACTAAATGTAAATGACAGCAATTCTTTTATTGGGAACGAAACAATATAAATGATAACAATTAAACAGGAAGATCACACGTCCATCATTTGGGTGAGATATAAACCTGCCTTTAATGATACACACACGACCACACACTTAAGTGCCCTCATGCATACTACACACATCCAATTGTGCATGCGCAACACGGGCACTGAAATCCTGATTCAAAAAGTTAAGCATGCCAGAATAGGTTTGGCCCTACCAAAACTACATTAAATTAAATTAAATACACATGCTCAGTGTGGGCTATATCCAATATCAGCTTACATGTCTTATGTGTTATCCTAGATTAATTTAATTTACGTTTCCCTATCAGAATTCTTTGTTGTCAAGAAAAACATACCAACTCTGCGTATATTTTCAGTCCTGTCTTCTGCTTTGAAACCAAGATCCTTGTTCAGACCATGCCGAAGGTTGTCTCCATCGAGGATATATGACAGCTTTCCCTTGGATTGCAGTTCTCTACTTACTGAGCATGCCAGTGTACTTTTCCCTGATTCCAGGAAAGAATGAAGAAGGCATTTAGTAAATGCATAGACTGGAGTGAATAATGAAAGAAATTAAAGTTCTTGTGATTTTCCTCTTGTGTGTGAAGTGTTAGTTGACTCAGAGTTAGTCCAGAAGCCTTGGTGTGATGCCAAAGGCCAGTGTGTTCTGAGGCTTCTTCCAATCTCTCTCTAGGAAGGGTCCAAGACATAATTGGCGTGATCGTAAATTCTGAAATGAGTTTGGATCTCTCCTCTCTTCCTTCCCCTTACTCTGCCATGCATTCATCACTCTCTCTTCTCTCATCTCTCTCCCCTCTCTTTCATTTTCTTTTGAGCAGAAAACGATAAACAAAAACACTACCAAACTGGGCATTAGAATTTTAATCATTAAAAATATTTCCAAATATTATGAAAGTTAGAAATGCAGATATTGACCAATGGCTGGATCAGTGACCCACTTGGGGGTTCACATCCAATTGAAGCATGCAACTCTTATTGGTCCATATACTCACTACAGATCAAAAAGCCATCAGAACTTCTCCCTGCCTTGACAACATTCCATTAGTCCTCCTTTTGCAGCTCCTTAAACTACAAAACTGCACTCCTTTTTGCGGATTTGGACGTTCAGTCATTTGCCTCCATTGAACATTGCCGAACCACCTCTAACAACTTTCTCTCGTTACCTCCACCTTCACGAGAAAGCATATTAAATTTCTTATTCAGTCTGACGATCTTCAATGGCTGGTCATTCCTTCAGCAACATGATTATAGAATTGCTCATCCTATATACGTGCAACATGATTATAGAATTGCTCATCCTATATACGTGCAGTTAGATGTTCAGTTACCATAAAGCATATTGGTCTACTGGCTACATAGTTCCAATTTGTGCAGATTTTGAACTATGCCTCAATCCCCACTTTCCACTTCATATGCACTACAATAAGCAATGCCTACTACGCTCACTGCTTATGGATTGATCAATCCAAAATAACCAACAGTGTGTTTTCTCTGGTACCTTATATACTCCACACCTTATTTTCAACAAAAAGAATACTCTAACTATCAGAACCTTATTTATTAAAGACCACAAAACACATGCTCCCAAACGATGAAGAACATTAGCAGAATATTGTTTTTCTGACCATTCACGCTACTCTAAACAGGGGAACTCTGACTTTCAGAGCCACAGAGGAGCCTCGTTAAAGAATAATCCCTCAATACATTTAAATTCCAAAGGTCCCTCTAGAGACATGATAAAACTGGGAAGATTTATCAATCCATTCACGCTATTGCAATACGATGTAAGCAATTCCATCTTATCACCCTAGTCTAGTACCAGTGACTAACCAATGGAAATGATAAATATCCAATGACAAATCAATGTAGGACATCAAGAGGTGTTAATCCTTTCCACCATAGGAGCTTAGGAGGGAGGTTTAAATTTGATCTAAACACATGTTAAGTCCACACGCTTGCAATTAACCAAGCTGAGAATTTGAAGATCATACCAAATAATGGTCAGATATCATATTAGCAAATTGCCATGCCAGGCAAAAAATAAAATCCAGTCCCTTAACAGTGTTGTTGTACAAATGTCTGATGAAAATCATTAATGAAGACAAAAAACCACAAAACAAAACGATAATGTAGAAAGAAACGTAAGCTCAAAGAAAGATTTATTCTCATGTGTAGCTTTATTTGGTTCCCTAAAAGAAAAAAATGGATATGCAAGTCAGTTAAAAAAGAACCTGATCCACTGAGACCCGTAATCCATACAACACATCCCTTTTGGTTGAGTAGTTTCTGCCTTTCAACCTTCCCAACAGGACATTCTTGCCAAAATATATTTGTTGAATTGTTCAGAGTAGACATCAGATAATATTTTTCTGTTTCATTAAAACAATAAAATCATTGAAGGGAAACCAGAAATGTACTCAACACATTCAATATTTACAATGAGCAAAAACAAAATCTTACTAACAAACACTTGTTTAAGATACAGTTTAACGTTTTTAAAAATAGGTTCTTCTAGATTTTGAATGACGTAATGGTGATTAGTTCAGCTAATTGCAAAACAAAGTTGATGTAAGGAACACCAATTGTGTCATAGTTGATTGTTGGGTTCTTGCTTGCTTCATGGTAAATTTTATTTTAAACAAAAGTTACTAATAGCCTTGTAAGAATACAAAGTTGTTGACAAGTAGTCCACTACATTCAACAGAAGAAACATAATTTCCTATTAAAAAAAAGCCCCAACCAACATAAATACAAAACCATGATGAAGCCTATTTAAATGCGGTCCTCCAAGCTGCAACAACAACAGAAAGAGATATATCCAGAAACTCAGGCAAAAACCGAAGCCAAATGAAGCCCGAAATCTTACACTACGACAAAGACTTTCCTCCTCGTCTCCTATATAAATTCATAAAAGCGTTTTGATTGCTCTATAGCGATGATGATCAACCTTTATTACTACTTTTTGCTTGTTAGACTTGGGAGTTACAGCTATCCGCAACTTATACAGAACCGCTAACAGTGACAGAGATCACAATGTAATCCAAACTCCTCACTCCAGGCCCCCAAAATGCAAATTTTCTAAAATTTCATTTGAACAAGAAATTGACCAAGCAATCAAAAATTTCAAGAGCAATTGATTGTCTTTGAAAAAACCCAATGTACCATTAACCAAAATCCATTAAAACAGCAAAACAACAACAGGAACTAACGATCATGATCATAATACCTTAACAGACAGAACCTACATTACAACCATATTACAAATATAAATTTAGCCAGACCCATCTAGAAAAACCAAGAAGCAGATAAAGAGATATTGAAAGAGATGTACAACACCTGACAAGTGTTTGCTTATTTTCCCGAGAGAAAGAATAAGATGGCCGAGGCTTGGGAGGGCCAAACCCAAAAGCTAAAGTGTTATACTAGAGAAGAGAGAGGAGGGCAAAGCCAAAAATAGAAGAAGCGAGGAGAAGAAGGGCATGGAAATGGAAATGGCCACCAATGTCCCTGTTTTCAAGGCACCTTGTTTGGTTTTTGCCTTTTTGGTACTCTTAATGAATCTGGACGCATCCTCCTCCTCCATTGCTAATTTGCTACGACGTAGAAATCACTCTCACTCACTCACTAATTTCCTGTTACCACGTGCGATGCGACCATTTAGCATTTATGTAGACTTGTCACTGCTCCGTCAAATAGTCGTCGGATGAAAGTGCCTTTGCCTTTCTGCCTTCGCTGACGTGGTATTATCGTGGCGTTGGGTCATTGGACAATTGGGTGAGTCAGTCGTCCACTTAGGCGACGTTGTTTTGTCAAGATGGTGATGTAGATTTTTCTATGAAATTTCCGTCTCATAACGTTTTTTAAAATTATTTTTGTAATGAGGAGCTAATTTGCATTTTTAAGATTCTAGAATGCGTTTAAAAAACCAAGAATAATAAATATAAATATAGCAACAATATTGGGTCGGAACATTGTCGTAACTAAAGTATTTATATATGCCTAATAATAAATTAGCATATTATTCTTGAAAAGAATAATTTAAACTAAGGAGTTTGTGACAGGATCCGACCCGGATTCTACCTCAGAATCCGTGTCGGACCCTGCTAGTTTGCCGACATCAACCCATGTCGGGCCCACATACTAAAAGAAACCCTCATCCCGAGACAAAGAAAAAGGGATCGAGACTTCTGCCGAAAATCGGGCAGAGTCTCCCCTGAAATATGAACATTCCCAAATGTCCAACCTGTCAGCAAATAACAGAAAAGAATATCTCAACTGCCAGCATGCATACAAATACACATCACAGGCCTCAGGCCATCAAATTCAATCCTAATAGGTGATACAGAGCATATCTAAAGTATTCAAAGTAAAGTAGCAGATTAAGGGTTTACATAATAGAGACAAGTGCCCTACAGTCAAGTCTAGCACGAGAAGCGGAGTGCTCGGCCGAACAACTCAGATGCTACGACTACGGCCTGGTGGGGCGCAAAACAGAAAGAGTGTGAGTGGACAAAAACATAGTTTTAGTAATTCAAAACAACGTACTAACCCCACCATTTCAAAGACGATGCAGAAATCATGCAGTTCAAATCATTTATATACATAATCATTCAAATTCCAATAAACGCAATATAACAATATAATACTCATATCATAGTACAGTTTTCCATTCTTTCCCACTCTCACATAATCACATGCCCGAGACAATATAAGCAAGGAAGGATCCTCACTAAAAGAAATATGAATAAGGAGATAATAATACGTACATATAGTAATATAGATCCTCAACGCCAACACACGTGTACCGGGAAACCATCCAATAGGGGATCACTTGAAGAGACACCAGGACAGCGCCATAGTGGCCTCGTGCCCTGGGTTGAGCCTTCCAAAAAGGAACTAAGCTAGCCGGCACGTATGGCAGAAACCTCAATACCACTACATCCGTGACAAGTACTGCGCGCGGACTACCCCGTTAAGGGTCTACAGCTACACCCCGTTAAGGCATGCACCGGGTATCCGACATAACCAAGTAACCGTATCCAACGTAATCATATCCAATAATCAATATTCGCATATTCGTTCATAATCCACTTTCTCATACACACGCAGGTACCCAACCCCAAAACAATAGACACCTAGACATGTATACGTCCAACAATTCAATAATCATCATATATACTCAAAATAAGGATATCACCATCCCAAACATACATATCCATACTCAAAATAGTCACAATCACCAAAAATCCATATTAAAATCGTATTTAAATCTCAAATCAAGAAAACATCAAATCATATGCATGGTTGTTTATTCATTGAAAGATATGTACATTAAAAATAAAGTCTACTCATAGATAGTCCCAAGCAGCATAACCCTACGAGGGTCCCGCCTAATGATCACGAGAAGCCTAAGAATCTAATTCAAGAATACGAGGATTAGTTAACAAACTGAACCTTGAACGATAACCTTAAAAATCAACCCTAACTAATCCCGACTCAAGTGTACTATTACGTCGTACGAAGAATTCTAAGGTCAACAATGTTCGTTAGAAGACGAATCGACCTCGGGAGACTCTCGGTCAACCCTAGTCAAACTTGGCCAAACTATCCCGAATAGGTCAAACCGGGGCTCGTGGGTCCCACGACCTCCAAACTTAGATCCGAAAGTTCCTATAGGTTCACTAAGGCTTAAAGAACAAGTCCTGAAAGTTTGGTCTCGATCGGACGGTCGGATCGCTCACGATTGCACGATCGGATGGTTACGGTTTAATTCAAACTTAAAGTCATTGATCCGGAGCATCCGGGGCTCCAAATCACGATCCGTCAATTCCTACACGATCCTAAAAATATGGGGAACAACATACTAAGAAGTGGGATAGATCCGACGGTCCGAACACATCAAACCCCGATAACGCGCAATAGGTGTAAATCCGTTCAATTGTCATACGAACTCCAAATTGGGATCCAAGCGCACCTACGCACTCGTGACGACGTAAGGGTAATTTAGGAATGAAGATTGAAAGCTAAAAGCGATACCGTCAGTCGAAAAAACTTCAAACAAACAGCCATCCTTCCTGGGGTAGCTAGAACTCAACCTCCTAAGCATTTTATTCAACTACGGGAACGTCCCAAATGGACGGCAAGTGGCCGGAAATTCAACCCAAAAACCGGCCAAATATGGGTATATTGAACGAACTACAAAACCCCAAAATTGATCTACAATACCTACATAAATGGATAGAGCACGAAGAGTAGATGAAGTTTCATACCTCACTCGACGGAAATGGTGGCCGGGTCGAAAAACGCGTTGGAAACTTCGAGAACCACCGAACTTTCAGTCGTTCCAGTTTAAAATCAGTGGGCTTTTGAGCTGAGAAATTGGGTAGGCTAGGTAGAGGATGAAGAGACGAAGATTTTGGGACTGGTATCACCCAAAACGGACATCGGTGGAGGGAGAAATGTCCAATCAAAGTGAAGGGAGAAGAAATGAGGGAGAGTTGGAGAAGAAGAAGAAACACGAAAAATCCGAAAATCCGAAACGTACTGTAGCAATTTGGGACTGGTATCACCCAAAACGACTGTAGCAATTTTACTGTAGCTGCTACAGTAAAATCCAAAATTCGTTTTTAATTTTTTAATTTTTATTTATTATTATTTTTTCTTTAAACCGTTACGTGTTCGTTACAACTCAAAATTGGGAGTTCCGCATATCCACGAACTCGTTTCGACGAGCCGGACGCAATGGCATAACTTGTTTCGCCAAATTCCGTTTTGAAATTAAAATGACCTTTTTGCCCTTCATTAATTATTTTCAATATTAAATTCCAATTTTTCTTCTTTTAATTACCCATTTTTAATAACTCCTTTTATTTAATTTAATTTATTTAAAATTAGGTCAGGGACATTACAGTTTGGGTCATTTAGTAATAACATTTTCATTGATCTGACGGCTATTAAGAACATCTCCAACAGTAGTAGCAAAAAAAACTCTTCAAATTGAAGTTTGTTGACCTACGTGGCAATTTAAAAAGCATTATTTGCTACTTGAATAATTTTTACTCCAACAGACTATTCAATTCAATCAATGCAATATCATGAAAAAGAATGAAAAATATGAAAACATGTGAAAAATGTCTATGTATTTATTATATGAAAAGAAAAAATTCATGTTTTTTATATTTTCAAGGTAGATTTTGTTTTTCCAAAGTAAAATTAAATATTTGAAAAGTCAAAGTCAACTTACCAGTCCTGAAGAGAGAGAAAGAGGTTGCATCTTTGATGACTGAGGTTGAAGAGACTGTTGGAGAGAGTTTTTCTGATGTGACTCACCTATTTTAGAATTCCAAAGTTGTTGAAGAGGTTGTTGGAGATACTCTAAGGATGCCCTCACTATAAGCCTTCATTATAGCCTCACACAAAACAAACATATCCAGAGTGACGTAATTGAAACATTGGGAATATTAAATTTTATTTGTATTGACCTTTGCCTTTTCGATAAGAAATACTTTACTGCAATAACTTCACAAACTTATACAATTATTATTGTTTGTACCATATCTGACCCGCCTCTCATGCCATGACACGTGAAAAGGGTATGACACTAAGGAAGGCCACATGGCTACGTTAGAAAGCCCAGTCTTACGAATCGGTAGGTGCTCTCGCACCATCCGCCGATTTTTCACCCGACATGGCTTTGTAGCCCAAGCCGGCAGGTCCAGTCTTACAATTGGTAGGCACCTCCAGCACCACCCGCCAACTGTTCACCGACCGGCCCACGGGCAGCAAGTGCACTCGGCAGGCCTTGCCGATCCTACGCCCTAGAAGGCATCTTGCAGGACATTCTCGGGTTCCCCACTAGGATATTTGCTGGGACGCGTGTCAGCCTCGGAAGGCACTCCCACGAGTCCCACATTGAAACTAAGTACCAAGAGAACACCCAGAACTCCTTATAAATGGAGCCCCTCACCCAAGATACAAGGTAAGACTTTCTACTTGACACTTACGCCCTTGCATTATCTATAGCTTGCGCTCATCCCCTTTAGCTAACTTTAGCATCGGAGGGCCTTCGGCCGATATCACATCGGTACTTTAGGCCTCATCTGCTGTTTTCTCTCCTTGGCTCAGATCTTGCATCGCCAGTTGAAGAGGAACGTGCTTACTGAAGGCACATTCGGTCCCTCGACGGTCCACATCATCTGTAAGTTGGTCTTTCTATTATCTGTTAGTTTTAGCACCAAAAATTATGTTAAATATCAATATTGAAATTATAAATATAGTTTGTTCAACATTTACACCTTAATATTGGATAAAAAAAACATTTACACTTTAATAGAGCATATTTTTCCTTTCATTCTTTTAAGGGTGAAGGTAGAAGTACATATATTATCATGTACACCTTAATATCTTTTTTGTCAATAAAAGATTTCATTGAAAAGCCAAGAGCATAGACATGGCATTTGTGTCGTGTTTGTAGTGTTCGTCTCATGTTCGTGTCAACCTGCTTTTCTTAACGGGTTGACACGACACGTTAAGAAAATGGATAAAAAATATCAAACACAAACACGACCCGTTTCACCCGTTAAGAAGAATAATAATAATAAAATAAAACATAAAATAAAAACAAAAAAAAGATCTAGCACATTTGCGATGCCTTTGGTGGGGAGGAAATAGATCTGGCTCAAGAAAGAGAGAGAGATGGATGTTAAGAGATAGCAACACAATCAAAACCAGGGAATATGAATATGAAGGGTTTCTACATGCAAAGGAAAAGCATTAGCATCGGTGGAATCTCTAAGAAGAACAAATCTCAATTGACCACTCACCCATCTGCTGCCTCTTTCGGCTCAGATGTCACCCAACCCACCGCCCTTATTGCATATGGGGATGGGGATTTCAATTCCTTTTTGTGGGAATGGTGATGGTGATTTTTGCTCAGGTGAGTAGTTTGATACTGAACATGGAAGCCATGGCTAGCTAACTGAGTGAATATGTTCTTGTTGTCTAACGGGTCGGGAGAGAGAAGGAAAAAAAACACAAAGAGACAAATATGAAATTACAAAAATGCCCAAGAACTTAATGGGTTAATAGGTATTCGCGAATTGACACGACACGACACGTTAACTTAACGTGTGACTAACTGGTCAACATTATATCAACACGACACAATAACTCGGACCCGAATACTGATTTTTTTTTTTTACGAATTCGTGTCGTGTACGATATTATCAGGTCTACAAGGGCATGAAAGGATACAAAACCACTAGGGTCCTACATCATCTCAACGGTGATAACTTCAGAGAAGCAGACAAACTTCCCAAGACATATATTGTAAGCCAAAATACAATATCAAACTGGTGGTGTGGGTAAGCCGTCCCTTAATAGAACACTGACCAAAGAGTGAGGGGGTCTAGTCTAGAGACCCAAACATGATGGCGCACCCTCGCAAAGGCCAAAGCTACAGCATGATGAGCTGCTTCATTTGCTTTCCTAACAATCCAACTCCATCGAATTGTCTCGAAGAAAGAAACATGCTTCCATATTTCCTTAACAATCGAATATATCCTACATATAACATTAAGCTGCTTCTTAGAAACACACTCGAGAACACACTTAGCATCACTTTCAATAATAGTAAGCTTGTATTCCCTTGTTGGAAACCTTACAGGACTGTGACTGTTGGTTCACACATCTACTTAAGTGGAAACAATATCATACGTATTCTACAAGTTTCATGGCACCCTAACAGTGACACCCATCTGGGAATTCTTTCCTCTGATTCAGTTTTCAGGTATGATTATGAAATCCTTTTCCATTCATACATCGTCAGGATAGTTTGTGTTATAACCACAGAAACGGTTAGACTTGGAAAATTATGATACAAGTAAAGGATAAAACTTCTTAAATTGATCAATGGGTTCAAACTTTGTAGACCATGAGAAGGGTTTCAATATAATGCAGTGATCACAGGAAAAGCTTGGCATGGTTTGGTTGGAAAAGAATAGGCCTGATTAGTTTCATTTTATTCTTTCTAGGCAAATTTATTAAGTTTCAATTGGTAAGGTTTATCTTATAGAGACATCCTACATAGCATGTGATTTTATAATACATTTAGGAAACATGGTTTGATCATATTTACGTCCTAAAGTTCTATTAGCTTGTAAATATGGCTTCTTATTCATGTCAGACCAAATAAAAAACCCGTGTCCAAGTTCGGTAAATGTAACTTTGAATTTAATCGAATTATTCTGTTTTAAACAACTGGTGTCCTTTTGTTTATTTTTATATACCTTCACTTTTTTGTAGAATATTTGATTTGTCTTCGGATCTTATTCAGCCCGAGCAAGAATATTATCTACAGCCTGTGCAACCAGGTAGATCCAGAAATGCAGCATCAATTTACCCGGTGGACTTCTCATTTGGGAGTGATCACCTGTGGGACTCGTTTAGGGTAAGTTCATAGAAAAGATGACTTTGATAAGATCTTGTATGCATGTGAGTTTTGTTCAATCACTGATGCAAGCGTCATTTTATGTATCCGTCTGTAATCTGATTTTTTCTTGAGATAGATTGTTCTGGCTCTATGGTAATATCTTGCTTGACTTTATATATTAGGATTGTACATAGCTTATCTTTGTTTCATCTATTATATTGCTATGCTCATTCTTATTAGGCAAATTGAGTTTTTCATTTTCACCCTCTAACTGTTTTATCATGTAATGTACTTGATTCACATTCATATGCTATTGTACAGGTTTTCATTTTGTTCAATGATGGTTCAGTTTACATCATGTGTCCTATTATACCATTTGGATGGTAATTTATTCTTCATGTCCTGCCCTTTTGTATTGCATTTTGAAATGTTTAAGGCTTATAGTTTTCTTCATATAAGGGGGAACTACAGGTAGGGACCAAGGTATATCTAATGTGTTTAAAAGCACAAGAACCATGAGGGCAGGATGGTTTCAAGTATCATTTGGTAAGACACATGTCATGATGAACCGTTAGGAGCCTTTTTAGAAAGATTAGTTTATAGCGACGACTTAATTAAGTTGTCCTAATATTGAATTTTCTTTGGAACTATATGACGTAATATTCCTCCATCTATATGTGTTTCTTTGTCACGTATAAGGCTGTGAAGTTCTGGTCATTTCTTTGTCCGGTATTATACATTTGTGACAGATTAAAACTGAAGATGGTCTAGTATTATAGATCGATCGAAACCACTTGACTGATAGTCTCTTCCCCTTGCATCTCTGCCCCTTTGTTTTTTTCCATTGATAAGCATCTTGATGTTTTCTTGGAAAATTTCATACCAGTTTGCCTGTTATATCCTAACTGATCTTTGTATTGGGTGTTGAGTGTAATTAATATTTCTTATTTTATAGCAGTGCCTACAAATGGGAATCCATAGTAGAGATCTATAATGACGCTCAGACATTTGGCCTGAAGTCACCCAACTCAGTGGCTGTTAATAATTCAAATCTAGCTATTTCTTGGTTGGAAGCAACATTTCCCACAATTGCAGACCAAGAAACAGAAGGATCAGATCTATATGTCTTAAGAGCTCATCCTTATGCTTTATTTGATGCATCACTCTCACTGTAGGTACCTTTATTCTCTTACCTATAGGCATGCGGTAGTTGCTTGTGCTATATGGATGCTCCTGAGTAGTGCCTAAATCGGCAATGTCAAACAGAGCATGACATTATAATTAGCAATATGCGTTGGACATCTACTGATTGTGCATGATCTAAACATTGGAAAGGGATGTAAAACTTATAATTATACTCATACTCATACAAAATGACTCAATTCTGGTGACTGCCTGGAGTGGTGGGCAATTGCAAATAGATGCTCTGGCTGATGAAATCCAACCGGTGTGGAATGTCGGCAGCCCACCTCGATTTCATGTTGTTTGGACCCGAAATTTGTACATTAAGCCCAAAAGAAATTGCAAAACTTAAGTACATAAATTATTTTCCGAAATGGAGAATAACCATGTACTTGAAGAGGCAGAAGCATTAAGATAGAATTAGTTGCCACTAAATGGCGATTAATTAAAAATTAAGCGACTTCCAGAAATTGGGCCAGGCCATTTCCATCTTCAAAAATAGAGGAACCATGTTGGGCCAAACGTATAAAGAAAGGAAAGCCCAAAGCCCAAGCATCAAAACAGGTTCAGAATTAAACAGAGTAGTTGATTACACAAGTTTCAAAAAACTGACTGAATAAATCTGATAATTAAGAAGGAAGATTCACAGGGATATTTTCACAGATAGAGGGCTTCTTCTCAAAAAAGCAAAGGTCTCATTAAAGCCAGAAAGTTTTTCAAAACAAGTTTCAAAAAGTAGGCTGACGGTGAGAAATTCTTACTTTTCCCTCTGCACAAAAGTAGAAAGGATGTTTCTTAGAGAACAAGTTACGAGGAGGAGAAAGAAGCTTCCATTCACAGCCAAAAGTTGATTGCAACTACTTCCTATCTGAGGCCAATTATTTCCTTTCTTAGAGCTAAAAATATCTTGGGGATATTTTGGGGGTATTTGTTAAAAAGAAAGTCTCTATAAAAGGAAATGAAAACCAAAGGAAAAAGAACAATCATCCAATCAACAAAAACAAACTCTCAGTCAAAACTGAACAAAAAAGATCTCTCTCACAACCTCAAAGCAAGGCAAGCTTTTGCAAAAGCCAAGAATATTATTTTACAAAGTCCAGATAGGCAGAACTCAGTTTATCTCATTATATGAAAACCTCAACAAATTTCCAATAGCCTTTATAGCCTTCAAAGCATCCCAAAAAGCTATCCTTAAGGCAATCTAGCTCGGAATAGAAGTTTCTTTGAGAGAAAATCAGTCAGAACTCAGGTTTCTGCTATTACAAATTCGGTTCAGCAGCCAGAACAAGCGATTTCGAAGCAGATCCAGCCCAGATGCTGTCAAACCTCGAAGAAAACCAGGATAATCATTTCAGTCCAGACCAATCCAGGTGAAGATAGTCCATCCAGAACAGCCAAAACAGACGTAGACTCTCAGTTCTGCCCGCACACTCAGCTTCTCTACGACTCAAATAGATGAAAAGCTCTGCCAATCACCAGCGTTGGTATTGATTCCTAGCTAACATCTGTTAGTTGAAGTGTTGTTACATGAACTCCTGCGCAAGAAGGTTTAGATCAAGCAGTTCTGCTTGAATTTTATTATCTTTATGTAAGAATATTTTGCTAGAATTTCCCAATTTATAAACTGTGAAAATTATGAAGTCCTCACCTGTCTGAGACATAGAAAAGAACTTACTTGGGAGATATTCCACACACAAATGCACAATCGCTTGAGTTTTATTAAAAGACTTGGGGCGCAAGTTATTTAATTCTCAAGTCTGTTAGAATTTTAAATTGCTAACAGTGGCACGCTTGACATACAAAGAAAGTTGATTTATTGACCAAATCATGTCTTTGAATTAATGGGGAACATTGCCCTGCCATCATAGGTACTAAACAAAAAGGGGTGAACACATGTTGATTCCAATGATCATATACGGGGTCTGGCAATGATTTGTGAGCCAACCCCAGGTAAGGTTTCACCGGTGAAGCTTGATCAACGTCTTGATAGCACTCCTTGGTTGGGGCACTCTCCCCCTCTGTTGAGACGGGCTATTGTGGATCTGGCTCTGCCTAGGAAAACAAAAGGCGGTTCTCTTATTATGATGTTTATTGATCCCCTCATGCCGGAAAGAATATTCACCCTTCATGATGGAGGGATAGATTCAATAGTGTTGCATTATCTCCCGTTTACAAATCAGATCAGTGGCAAGAATGAGACCTTGAGAACTCCTTCGGTGCATCCTGTTCTAAGCACATGCCAGGGAGAAAACTCCTCGCTATCTCCACTTTCTGGTTTTGAGTCATTATCAGATTCATTCGGGTGTTCATGGATTGTGGGAGTCACTGGTTCTCGAGAATGTATTGTGCTGGAGATGAAGACTTGGAACCTGTTGCTTCCTTTTCAAGTTGACATGGAGAACAAATCCCTTCGCCTAGAAGAACCAAAAGAGAAAGATATGCTAGATATGATAAGCAAAGAGCTCCTTGTTGGACCTAAGGCGGTTCTTGTTCCTCAGACCTCACCAAATGTGTGTTCTGTTTCTGCTGATTCTATTGAAGGTTGATCAATGCTTCATGATTACTTCAAGCTTTTTCATGAAAATTATGTGGAGTATGCACATAAGGTAAGAATATGCCAAGTGATTCACATACAAACCTTGTTTACTCGTGTCAAACCTACTTTCTTCTTGTGGAAAATGGTTTTTATTTTTTATTTTTTTCATATAGATAGTTTTTCTGTATTTCACAAGTTGTTTACAAGTGTATGGAGCCGTGGACAGTTTTCTGCCTTTAGGAAAGGAAGCTTTCAGCCATAGCGTGCTCGCATTCAAAACATTTGCTGGTTATAATTTCCAAATAACTTATGATACACAAGTTCTGTACAAAGAAGAAAAAAAACTACATTACTTAAATGATTAGCAAAACTATATGAGTTTCAGCTAGTTTGTCCCTTTAATTGAAAAAAAAAAACCCACATATAGCCAATTAGCGACAATGGAAGAGAGCACAATAACTGCTACTGCATTGGTAATTGTTGTTGATGCATGAGAGGGACCTATCTAAAGTGTCTAAGAGGTCATCCAGCACCACCAATGTCATCAAATTGTTTCTCAATCAGGCCAGATAATCTATATAAGCTTTTTGAGAGGTTAAATTTATTTTACCTTATAAGTGATTTAGAAAGAAGATTGGGCAATATTCTTATGTTTTCTGGATTTAGTAGTTGATATTTTACTGAATTTATGAATTTTTCCTCCTACTTTCTAGGTTTACTTTGAACTGAAGCATCATGAACCTCTCTTAAAGAAGATAATTAATGACCAGCATGCTCGCTTAGGCGATGCACAATAGAGGCTCTTGCAAGTAGAGGAGAAACAATCAAAATTGGAGAACAGGATTGATAGTGCAATCCATCTGCACAATGTTCTGGAGGAGTGGTTGAAACGTCTGCAGAACTTGCTTGGGCCTCATAAAAAACCATTGTCCAGAGCTGAGCGAGAATTCAAGTCTGAGCTTGGTAATGATTTATTTTCAACAATAAGTGTACTAATATAACCTTTTGCAATATGAATTAGCTTGGTAGTTATTCATCATAATACATTTATGCTTAAGTTACCAGCCTATAGGTTTTGTTTTTTTTTTTGTTATGGTGGTTTCATATCTTGCATGGCCAGAACTACCTGTTCACTTTTAACATACATTTTTATTGCTAAGCATACCTCTTTTCCGGAGTTGAGTAGGACGCATTATGTTCTTCCGTGAATGCTGTAACTGCAAGGTTGAGAAGGCACGCACAATCGCCTAAGGGCAGTACATCAAACCAACAAAGGCTGATATCAAGGAGGAAAGATGCTGTGCAAGAATCTCAAGTGCCCCAGCTGAAATCCTCAATTGAGAAACTTTCACTGGTCAATAGTGAATGTTAGTATGAAATCTGTATTGTCATTTCCTAGACTCTAGCATAGGTTGGGAATTAGTGAGTGAATATTGTCTACTGGAAGTTTTGGTGCAACACATTCAATACCGGATTTTCAAATCATGACTTGATCGTATGGGGAACTTGATTTCAGGTAAATCATGACATAATCATGCATTCATTATAGGATTCCTAGTTGGAGTTATTTTCACTCAAACACTTTTATGTTAGTCCTATGGTTAATAGGATTAGATTTTATCTCTTGAGATTACTCTCCTAGTTGGACTCTATTTTGATTTAAGTTAAAATATTATCTTTTCCTATTATGACTTGCATGTTGAACTTAGTTCCTACTTAATTGGTCTAATTAATTTGTTTTAGGAGATATTGGGCGTCAATAAATAAAAAGGCATGACTACTATTAAAACATTATCTTTTCCTACCTATTTGGCGTCTTTTACTTGTGAGTCCATATTGCTTCACAATTGAGACTCATGCAAGTAATATTAATTGACATTTTGACGTATGTGACTGGTGTCCATATTGCATAACATTTGAAGTCATAATTGATTGGTGTGCAAGTCATAAGCTGACGAAATCAGCTTGGATTCCTAGAGTATGAAATTGAATAAATGTCTAGATATTGTTTTTGTGGTGGTGTGCACTTCCGGGAAAATAATAGAATGGGTTTTGTTTAAAACATGGGGTGCATCTCTTTGTATACAGAGCTTTCGACATATTTGGTTTTGAGCATATAGAATTTCCAAGAAAAGCTACTGTGCATATTTGAGATAAATCATCAAGTGTTCCATGTTTACTTAGTGATTTATCAAATCCTTTTATCATTCATACTGCATTCATTTGCATTGTTCGGTGATTCATACGATTGAGGGCATCAGACTGTGGTGGCGGTTTTACTCCGGCGAGCTTGAAGCAATCGTGGCTAGTATTGTGTTCAACATAAGGAGTGTCGAAGATCATCCCGTGACAGAAGTTGAGTTACGAAGAAGTCGGTAAACATTATCTAGAAGGTGTCTAGGATAAGTGTGTGAGTACTTCTTGTAATCATCGTTTTATAGTGGATTTGAGTTGGACTGAGGAGTCCCGTGGATTTTCCCCAGAGGTAGGGTTTTACCACGTAAAATAATTCTCTGCGTGTTCCTTTATTTTACGTTCAGCGTGTTTCAGGATTGATAAGCCATATCAATCCTGCTACCAAAGTTTATTTTTTGTTTATTGGTTATAATCTTTAATTGGCCTAATCCCCCCTCTAGGCATATTTAGTCATTCTACAGGTAATTTCAGTGAGATTTCAAAAAGGTTAAGCTTGTTGCATCTGCTTTAAGAAGTCGGGAAAGCAGCAGATCCTGAGACCTACTTTGTTTTTTAATCTGCCATTTAATTATGGTAACTCGGATGGATGCAAGTTTTGAACCTGTGGCAGGGCACATTCTGTCTGCCACTCTATTAGAGCAAGTGCAGCGGTACAAGCCCTGGGTGTGGGACCCAGGCCCGAGCCCAAAACCAGTTCCGGGCCAGGTAGGGGGAGCCGTGGGAGAGCGGGACCCACGCGAATCGGGCAGGCCCGCGGGGAGGGAGCCCGAGGCCCAGCCTGGGTGACGTCAGCAGTCGGTCAACAATCGCCACGTGTCTACGCCGTGGTGGCTCCGATCGTTTTTTGAAATCCAACGGCTACAAAGTGATTTTGGGCCAAAAAATCTTTAAAAATTCAAAAATACTTAAAAAGTATGCAATTTTTTTCTATAAATACCAACCAATATCCTTCACTTTCAACACCAAATACTCATATATTTTCATCTCCTTCTAATATTTTTCACTTTCTACACAACATTTTCTTCACTTTCAAGTGTCATTTTTTCCCATCTTATGGCATCATCCGCCGGAGTTCCATGGTCAACCATTGAAGATGTTTTGTTGTGTGAGTCTTGGTCCACGTTAGTCATTGTCCGATCACGGGCAATGAGATGAAGTTCTCTTCATGTGGAAAAAAATTCATGCCGAATTTTTTGAAAGATCCGGTCGATCTGCACGGAAATGGCATTGGCTAGTAGGTGGAAGCTTTTGAATAAAGAGTTGGGCAAATGGAGAGATGCGTTGGCAAACCGATGGACAACCATCGGCGCCAAAATCTTAGCGATGAGGTATATTATTTGTAATTTCCGTTTTATTAAATTTAATGTCCTCATTTTTGCTATGCTTCTTGCATTTCTAATACTTTTTTGAATGTATGTTGCAACCCTAATATAAAAATTAATGTTTCTTGCAATTTTAATAGTTTTTGAAATGTATGTTGCAACTCTAATTTTTTTTTATAATGTTTTCTTGCATTTCCATAATATTTGTAATGTTTCTTGCATTTCCACTATTTTTTTTTTAATGTTTCTTGTATTTGCATTTTTATTTTACTTGGGCCTTGCATAACTTGCATTTCCTTTTTTTTTTTTTTATAACTATTTCTTGATTTCCATTATAATTTTTTAATAGATTATGCAAGCACAAATGTGGTTTGGTGCTATTGGGCAAGGGAAAAAAACTTCAACCATGAGCAATGTTGGGAGGTGGTGAAGAATTGTAAAAGATTCCAAATTATTCCCACGGCCCGGCCGTCGTGTTGAACGAGACGCCCTCCATAATTCAACGGCATCGGATTCACCTATGGAATCCCCGATGAGTGAAGACTCACTAATTGAAAAGGCCCCGAGGCCTATTGGGGAGAAAAGCAAAGGCGAAGGCGAAGAAAGGGAGTAATGATACATCTAAATTTTGGAAGACATTGCAAGGCAAAGTGCAATGAGAATTGACATAGACTTGAAGACCCAAGAATACTAGAGGGCAATTCAAGTAGAATATGCAAAGAAAGAGAGTTTGCACGCAAAGAAAGGATTGAGAAGAATGACCGAGAAACCATGGCCATGGATACAACCCATATGTCCCTCGAAACAAAACAATATTGGAAGTTAGAACGAAGGGATGTTATGAGAAGAAGACTTTTCCGTGACCAAGACGATGGACCTAGCAACACGGATTGGTTAAATAATCAAAACCATTAAGTTAGTTTGCAATAGTTGTAATTCATGTATTTTATTTAATTAGTAGTAATTTTTAATTACTTGTATTGGTTTTATTTAATTAGTAGTAATTTTTAATTACTTGTATTGGTTTTATTTGAGTCATTAAAGAAAACATTCAATAAAACATCTTTTCATTCAAAATATTCCATACATTAAACAAAACATAATTAAAAATAAAAACCACAACCAAAGCATCCCTTAAAATAAAAACATAATCTAAACATAATTAAAAGTAAAACTTCTTAACTTCACTTCATTCACCATCATTGCCATTCACCGCCCATAAATGCTCCATCAAGTCAACTTGACGTCTGTCAGAATATAAGACGATTGCATCACCGTATATCGAATCAATCATACGGTCCATGAAACGTCCGTCCCTAACCAACGGTCAAAGCTCCAATGGTTCTCCACTTGGTCCCACGGCCTTTCATAAACTCTTGTCAAGGCCGTGTTCATGGGATCCGGTTCGTGACACCTCTACAGATCGTAATCATACTCATCCTCCACAATCATGTTATGAAGGATGATGCAAGTCATCATTATGCTCCTCAGCACCTCCTCATCAAGCATGCGCCGCACCCTAATAATAAGCCACCGGCTTGGAGGATACCAAAACACCTCTCCACATCTTTTTCAGAACCTTTCTTGATAGGCAGCAAATAACTTTTTGCTTCTCGATTGGGGATGGGGAATTGATTTCACAAATGTAGTCCACCTCGGTAGATGCCATCTCGCAAGATAATACTGGTCCTGGTAGACTCGTATTGTTGATTTCGTAGGTGATTTTCTTTGTCGCACTCCGCCAAAACGCCGCTGGAACACCTGCGATTGACCCAAAGACGCTCAAGTCGCTTTTGAGATCCGCAACTCAAGAAAGCATGCCAAACCCATGTATCAAATCCAAGAACGGCTTCAAGGATGATACTTTTTTGCCCTTTTCGATTCCCATAGTCTCCTTGTTGCCAAGCTTGGGCAATTTTTCCATTGCTGCTGCATGCAATGATGCTACCAATCATTCCCTGAAATCCTCGAGCTTTGGCTTTTTGTAAAAGCCGTGGAGGTCCATGGGCGTAGGTCTCGCGCAGTATTCTCGGGTGTACGTGAGAGTTTCAACCGCGTCACAAAATCTTACCAAGCTCTCTAACGTAGTGGACTTCTATCCGGAAATCTCATCCACCGATCGCGAGATGCACCATACGCCAACATTCGTATAACAAATTGTAAGCTTTGCTCTGGAAGAAGTCCCGCAACCCCAAAGAAAGATCACACTTTTGAACAAAGTAGTCATCATAGTTGCAAATAGCATGCATGATTTTATTGAACAAATGGGGTTTCATTCTAAATCGCTTCGAAAATCAACAACATCGAATACGTGAAGTTGGGATAAAATAATCTTCAATAAGATTCTTACCCCGAGAATGCCTATGTCTCCGTCCACATTCGGGCCACGACCAACTTGTGAACCACGGCACCGTTTTCTTTTCATCAAGCATTGCCACTGCTTATGACAATTTGCTGATCTAGGTCTCTCTGCCTTTTTGCCTGCAGCCTCTTCTACGCCTTTCTTTCTCTAGTTTCTCGCTCTTGCTCTATCCAAGATCTCGTCAATGTCCGACATTGAGAATGGAGTATGAATTCTAAAATATGAGAAATGAAAATATAGAGAAGAGCCTCTGGTTTGAGAATGGTGTGAGAGGTATGAGTCTGAGCTCTCCTGGTTTTATAGAAAATTTAGGCAGAGATAGATGACATGTGGCGCGATTTTAGAGGGTGAAAATCTTATCCGAAATTTGAAATTAAATGAAATTTATCCGAAATTTGAAATTCGATGAAATTTTTTTGAAATTTGGAATTGAGATGAAATTTATCTAAATTTGAAATTGATGAAATTTATCTCAAATTTGGAAATTCGGGATTAAATTTATCTCAAATTTGAAATTCAGATTAAATTTTTTGAAATTTGGAATTCATATGAAATTTATCTCAAATTTGAAACCGAAAATCTTAATAAATATTGACACGCATTTAATCCAAAATCTTATCCGAAAATATTATCCAAATTACTTGTTTAGGTTACAAAAAAAAAAAAAAAAAAAATGAATAGTAGTTGCCATGGCAAAGGGCAACGGGTGGAAATACATATTACTATTTGCAAGGGGACACTATTCACATTTGAATAGTAGCCCCCTAGCTCCCCCTCCCCTGCTATATGGCAACCCCCCAACGGGTGGAGTTGCTCTTAGAGGGTTGCATTTTGAACGGTATTGCCAGTCAGATGTTCGAGCTGAGTGGACGTTTCTAGAAAAGTCAAGCGGGGGCACCAACAGCTGTAGTTTTGCTGGTATGCTAGTAGTGGCAGATGCTCTGATTGTGTAGTGTACAGGCGCCCTATATTGCTCTAGGTTTTTTTAACTGTTTTTTCTTAATGCTCGATGGTTTTTTTTTTATTGAATTCTGATTCCTTGAACTTCTTTCTGATGATATATGTTAAATTTACCAAATGATAACATATTGAATTATTGAATATGTTGATAACCTGCTTTATCTTTATTTATTTATAATCATGGCTGATGGCTTCATTCTGTTTGGAAACATCAAACAAGTTTATATCAATGGCATGGCATCTGGGTTTTGCCATCAATACTCCGTACCAAATGTAAGCCATTAATACTCACTATCCTAGACAAAATTCAGGTCATTATACTTATAGCCGTAATCAAGCGCCAAACGCTATAAGAAACATTCTTTTGTCACACAATCATCTACTACATAAAGCACCTTAGACTTTACACTCCAACTCATCGTGCACATTTATTTGAATTGGTATGCAATCATTATTTTGGTTGGGTTGATTCAAAAACCCAACAATGCAAAGCCAATGCCAGGCATTTCAAGCATTCCAGCAAAGTCAATAAATTCAAGTGAGCAGGTTTATGAAAGCCATCAACTACTAATGATCGAGTGAATTCCGGTTGTAGTCCTTTAAAACCATATGTGCATGCGAAAGTTTGATCAAGAATGCAAGGAAACAACCTTCAAAAGATTCTCAAAGCCATGAGGTGTTGAAAAAAAAGGAGCTTGAATAAGCTAGAGTAAGGCATAAATACGTTTGCCGATCCGTTGGACCAAAGTTATCATGATTGTATTGCCATGCTTGCTTTTTCAAGAAGCACGATGAGCTGCTGGAAGGAGAGTAACAAAACTTTAGCCTCAATAGTTCAACGGCTCAAGCAGGGCTTATGCAACATTCCAAACATAAAAGCTGGGCCTTCCTGATGAACCAAGCAAGCAAAAGAAAGAATCATAGAAGAACATGAGGGGATTTTTCTGTCTTGGTGGAGGAGGATATTGAGAGGCTCAAGGACGAAAAGAATGGTGGAGGACTAATTTCAGCACCAAGGCCAACGTGCTATGCGGCTAATCGTAGTTGGAAATTGGATAGTTTATTTTAGGGTTAACTACATAAAACACCCCCAAATTATAGGGTAATTTTCAGGTTCATACCTAACTTTAGAGACATGTACGAGTACATTCTCAAAACTCCCGGAAACCCTACAATTTGCCCCCATCGTCAGTCAAACTATTAATAGGTCTGTTAAATGCTGATGTGGAAGACATGAGCTCCATTTTTTAATGATATGGATTCCTAGTGGACAAAACAAATAATAAAAAATTATATACTTTTTAAAATAAATTTTAAAATATTAAAATCACTATTTAAATTTTTTTAAAAGAATCTCTCTCCTCTCCTCCTAGCCCCCATCCACCCAAACCACCACCCAGCTTACTCATAGCCGCCTCCCAAGAACCTAGCCACCAACCGCCTCCCAACCACCCAGCGCCACCGACAGACCCGACCCAAATTCCACTTTTTGAATGCGGGAATGACCAAAGTACCATTTTTGCCCTAATTCGCAAAATGAACCGTCCAACACTCCAACCGACGCTGGGCCCACTTACTATTTTACCCTCTTTCCCGCATTCATAAAGAAAAAGGGTTAAGACTCCTACCGAAATTTTGGTAGAGTCTCCCCTGAAAAACGGACATTTCCCAAAAAAAATTAATCCCATGTGAATAGTGGTTGTCTTTGAATTGCCATGTTTCTCTTTGTAACAGTTAAGATCACGCTTTGTAATATATTGGTGGATAAAAATACTAACAAAATTAATGCTTCTCATCAAATTAAAATAATTTTTTATTTGTGTAGTGTGTGTGATTTTAGTATATTCAGAGTCTCCCCTGAAAAACGGACATTTCCCAAAAAAATTTCCACCTATAAAAACGCAGTTATAACTCCCAATCGTTCAACATACACAATCTAAAATCCGCATACCAAATTACCAAATTTACAATAACCTCAGGCCCCTTAATACCACATAAACAAGTTATCAATTCCAGTATGACCTAACTGAACAAATATCCATAACTTAACCATGCGGCTGCACCTAGGAACTCTAGGTTGCCTACGTACCCTAACCAAGGGATCAAGCCACACGTAGTTCTTCAAACAAGAGAATCAAACTCTATAATTGCAATTAACCAATTAACCACCCCATTAGCTAGAACACGTAGAGAGGATGAAAATCCATACCTCAATCGACAAAAACGGCCGCCGAAATTGCCATTAATGGCGGTAGAAACCTTCGAAACCCTCGATCCATTTATGAGCTAGCAACGGCAGCGAGACAGCCAGAGGTTGGGTTTTGGCCTAGACGTGGTCGCCGGTCCATGATGGTCATTTTCCGACCGGTGGTGAAGCTTGGCATGGCCAGAGCTCGGAGATCAATGACCAAATTGGCCAGCCTGTGTTTTCTTGAAGAGAGAGAGAGAGAGAGAGAGAGACGATCGGGGAGAGAGAGACAATGGTTTTTAAACAAATTTCATAATTTCCTTTACGTCCTTTCAGTTTTTAGACTTTTTCTCTCTCAAAACAGCTCGAAATTGAGCGTGTCTGCCTATCTACGGACTCGTATCGACGAGCTTTACACAACGGTGCAGCTCAATTCCCTAAATTCCTTCCCGAACAAAAAGTCAACTCTAACTCACTAAGAAACCCTAAGGGTAAAGTTGTCATTTACTTGAATAATTTATGAATTTAATTAAATTTTAGGAGCGGGATGTTACAACCACCCCGATATGCCCCCACTCATCTCCTAGACAGACACACCTCCCCCACCTTGATAGCCGCAGAGCCCACAACTTGAGACCTTAGGGGATGGTGGGTTTGTGGCTTGAGAGATTTTCCAAACCACCTGTCAAGACCTATACCGTTGGATCAAGCACAACTAGAGGAACCTTTTTTGGTCTCCGACCCCGGCCAAAAAGTGGTCGGAGTGGGCTAAATCACAGCCAAACTACCGGACAATTGTGGGTGTGTAAATCAAACTCTAAAACTACAATTTCGATCCTAATTAACCATATCATTAGCTAGAACATGTAGAAAGGATGAAAATCCATACCTCAATCTACAAAAACAGTTGCTGGAAAAGCAATTAACGGCGGCGGAAAGCTTCGAAACCCTTGAAGCTTCTTGGATCTCCCGACGGCGCTGTGCTGTCTGAGCTCGTCGGAGACTAGGCCGGTCGAAGTCGTCGGCTCCTTGCCATCATTCCTCCACCGGTGGCGAGGCCTAAGACCCCAAGATGACGCCGGACCATCGGCTGGAAGTCGAATGGTCACAGGTCATGACCCAGGCAAAAACTAGGAAAACCCTAGCCGCCAAATATTTTCGCCTAAAACCCTAACCGAAGAGGAAGGGACTCTATGTTAAGAAAAAAAATCCCCCTAAGGTCATGATTTATTTTCTTTTTCATTTCAATTTTTATCCAATGAAAAAAAAAAGTTGGAAGATTTTGGTGATTTGCACATTGTATGCAAGATATTTGCATTAATTGGTCTTCAGGTCTTAAATAATACATATTAAATTAAAACATTCTAGACTAAATAAATTATAAGACTAATGATTTTGAATATAATCCATCCATATTACTCCGGCAATGTGATCTCTAGCGTCACTCATTTCATTAGCATTGTCCTCATGCAAATGGATGTGTTCTTGATTCACTTTAGAGTTTTCTTCATGTACAACTTGAAGATCATTGGCTTGATATTGATGAAATATGATGTCATTTCTCGATTGCATTCTAATGAAGTTATGCACGGTACAACAAGCAACATGAATACGTCTTTGTTTCCTAATTGGATAATTTGGCATTAACTTAAGAATAGGAAAGTGAGCCTTAAGCACTTCGAAGCGTCTTTCAATAGTGTTATGTAGTGATGAATGCCTATAGTTGAATAATTCCATTGCCCCCTTTGGATGTCTGCCTCTCCCTCTATAATCACGCAAGTGATAACGCTCTCCACGATATGGTGCCAGAAACCCGCACATATTTGCATAACCAGAATCAACAAGATAATATTTTCCTATTTAAGAACAATTAATATAAATACTTTACTCCATTTAAATATATTATAAATATATATATATATATATATTGTAGGTCGATATGTTTAAATAATTTCATACCTTTTTAGGCAATGGGAAGTTGTTCTCTTCTCTACTTATTGCATTTGTTGGTGCTCAAAACTAGACTAGTAGTAATGGGCCCAACTTAAAGATGAGATGGACGATCGAGGGATTGGATCTACCTTCGATAACGACTTCCCTTCGACAAGCCGAGCAGAATCTGCTCAAAGAAAGAGAAGAAAGCAATGGGTAAGACCTTAAGCACCGGTGAGGTACCAGGCTAAGGCCCTCCGATGCTAAAGTTAGCTGAATGAGAGAAAGAGAGAGGGAGATGAGTACGCTATTGACAATGCAAAGGCATACATTTCAAGTAGAAACTCCTTACATTGTATCTGGGGTGAGGGGCTCTATTTGTAGGGATTTTTGGGCGTTCTCTAGGTGTGAAGTTTTGATGTGGGACTTGTAGGAGTAGCTTGAGAGGCTGCCACATGTCCCAACAAATATACATGGGAGGAACTCGAGAAATCCCTGAAAGATGCCCTCGAGGAGGTTCGCTCGGCAGGGGGTGCCGAGAGAACCTGCCAATCTTAGATTAAGAGCCTTGGTGGCTGGGCTGACTAGTAAGCAATCGACCTTGGATACCGAGAGGTCTGCCGATTACCGAACTGGGTTTTGTCGGTGCGGGAAACTGGGATGTGTTGACCTTACAACGAGCCGTGGGTGCCGATGGTACCTACCGTTTGTAAGGCTAGGCTCACCAGTGTGGGGCCTTCCTAGTGTGAGGTCTTTTCCACGTGTCATGGCATGAGAGGCCAGTCAAATATGGTACAAATAGAAGCATCCCTGCAGGATCGCACAAAGGCAATGATTTTCCTTCGTCATCATCTTCATGAAGGATTGAAAACTGAATATCTTGGGGGTGAGAGATCCAGTAGTGCGTTGGAAAAATTTGGAAGAAAGATATGACCACCAAAAGAGTATAATACTTCCAAAGGCTCGATATGATTGGATACACCTACGCTTGCAGGATTTCAAATCTGTAAATGAGTATAATTCAACAATTTTAAAATTGTATGTCAGTTAACCTTGTGTGGAGACAAAGTTACAGAAGATATGCTAGAAAAAAACATTCACAACTTTGCATGCATCCAACATGCTCCTGCAGCAGCAATACAAAGAAAGGGGATTTAAGAAATATTCCCAACTGATTTCATGTCTCCTTGTTGCAAAAAAAAAAAAATAATGAACTTTTGATGACAAATCATCAGTCCCATTCAACTAGCTCAAAACCACTCCTTGAAGCGAATGAAAATGAGAATATGCGTACATTATCGCCTGAAGCAAATGCAAGCAAATATAGGCGCGGTCGTGGACCCGGCCAAGGTCGTGGCCGTGTACGTGGTCATAGTTATGACAGTTACCGAAATCAAGTAAGTTATTCAAACAAGAAAAACACATCATACCACCACCAGTAGAATAATGATGATGATGGAAAAGGAAAAGGAAAAATTGTGTATAATTCCCAAAAAAAAGATGATGATGCTTGCTACATGTGTGGCATAAAAGGACATTGGTCACGTACATGTCGTACACCAAAACATCTTGTTAATCTATATCAAGAATCAATTAAGGGAAAGTAGTAGATATCACCCATTTTGAGGTTTCTGATTTCTTTATAGAAACAAGTGGAAACACTGATCTCATAATCAATGAAGAAAATGCCAATGATGATGACAAGACCAACAATGATGGCAATGATGACATGAATGTAGATTAATTCAATGTTGATATTTGTATTGTACTTTATGTTGTCTGTTTGAATTTCTACATTTTGTGTGTAATGCTTTAAAAATAAAAGGCTTGTTGTGTGCTGAGTGTTTGAATTTCTGCATTTTGTGTGTTTAATTCAATAAGATGGATCCATGATCTAATTATTCCTATCGTCTTATATAGAAATATGGAAAATTTCAATGCCTTGAGCAATTCCAAGAGATGTGATGGAGATGTATGTCTAGTAGACAGTGCAACGACTCATACGATTCTTTGAGATAAGAAATATTTCTCGCACTTAAAAATAGCTAAAGCCAATGTAAATACCATTTTAGGTACTGCCAAGTTAATTGAGGGCTTCGGAAGAGCAATAATAATATTACCTAGGCGAACAAACATTTATATAAAAAATACCTTGTATTCTGTTAGATCCAGAAGAAATCTACTAAGTTTTAAAGATCTTCGCTTTAATGAGGTTCACATTGAAACTATGAATAAGGGGAACAAAGAATATCTTCGTATCACTTCTATTAACTCCTGCCAGAAGCATGTGGTAGAAAAACTTCTAGCTTTGTCATCAGAATTATATTATACCACCATAAGTGCAATAGAATCAAATTATATAGTAAACCAGAGGTTTAACAATCCAAAACTTTTTATGCTTTGGCATGATAGCCTTGGCCATCCAAGGTCAACAATGATGCGTCGGATAATTGAGAATTCATATGGTTACCCATTGAAGGACCAAAAGATTCTTCCATTTGCTAAATGCCCATGTGAGGTTTGCTCACAAGGAAAGTTGGTTATTAGACCATCACCGGTAAAAGTTGTTTGTAAATCTCCCATGTTTTTACATTGAATCCAAGGAAAAATATGTGGACCTATTCACCCATCATGTGGACCTTTTCGTTATTTTATGGTATTACTAGATGCACCATCTAAATGGTCACATGTTTGCTGCTTACTTTCTTCTCGGTCTCTGCTTTTGCAAAACTTCTTGCTCAAATAATCAAATTAAGGGCACATTTTCCTGATTATCCCATTAAAACTATTCGTCTTGATAATGCTGGTGAATTTACATCTCAAACATTTGATGATTATTGCATGTCAATTGGTATTAATGTTGAACACCATGTTTCACACACTCATACTTAGAATGGTTTAGCAGAAAATTTTATCAAACGCCTTCAAATGATTGCTAGACCCCTACTTTTAAGATCACAATTACCCACTTGAGTCTAGGGACATGCTATATTACATGCTGCATCTTTAGTTCGCATTCGTCCAACTTCTATTCATCAATATTCTCTATAACAACTTGTTTTTGGACAACAACCTAATATTTCTCATTTAAAGATTTTTGGTTGTGTTGTTTATGTTCTAATTTCTCGACCACAACGAACTAAGATGGATCACCAACGACGTCTTGGGATTTACATTGGATTTGATTCTCCAACCATCATTAGATATCTTGAACCCTTAACGGGCGATATGTTTTTGGCCCGATTTGCGGATTGCCACTTTAATAAGATAGTTTTCCCGCTGTTAGGGGGAGAAAAAGTACAGATTCCAGAAGAACGGCGTGAAATCACATGGACTGTACCATCACTATCTCATCTTGATCCACTTACAAATCAAAGTGAACATGAAGTTCAAAGGATGATTCATTTGCAGAACATTGCAAATCAATTACTGGACGTATTTACTGATACCAATAAAGTAACAAAATCTTATATACCGGTCGTAAATACTCTAGCAAGAATTGATATCCATGAAGGACAACATGATAATTCATGAAAGGCACGCCTGAAGCGTAGGCGTCATGTGGGTGCTAAAGATAAAAATCCTCGAAAGAAAAAGACACTAGTGCATATTCCAGAAGAATATAAAATCATAAAACAAATGAGTGCTCCTGAAGAGACAATAACTTACCAGTTTAAAGTTATTAAAAACATAGCCCCTGTAGTGGCATATACACTCGAAGATGTGTCTAATGAGATTAGTTTGAATTACATGAGTACAGGAGAAAGCTGGAATAGTGAAAAAGTGATTATTGATAATATATTTGCATATAAGGTTGCAATAGATATTGTAAAAGAGAATGAAGATCCTGAACCAAAAACGGTTGAAGAATGTCGACATAGAAATGGTTGGCCAAAATGGAAAGATGCTATACAAGAAGAATTAAATTCATTGGAAAACCGTAAAGTATTTGGACCAGTAGTCCGAATGCTTGAAGGCGTAAAACCTATTGGATACAAAAGGGTGTTTGTACGAAAACGAAATGAGAAAAATGAAATCGTAAGATACAAAGCACGTCCCGTAGCACAAGGTTTCTCGCAGAGACCCGGAATTGATTATGATGAGACATATTCCCCCGTGATACACACAATTACATTGCTCTTCTTGATTAGGATGGTTGTCACAGAAAGACTTTATGCGACTTATGAATGTTGTTACAGCATATTTATATGGATCACTTGATACTGATATTTATATGACAATCCCTGAAGGTTTTAAAAACACTGCAACAAATGATCCAAAGCATAGTGGCTTGTATTCTATCAAATTACAACAGTCCCTGTATGGACTAAAGCAATCAGGAAGAATGTTGTACAATCACGTTAGTAAATACCTCTTACAAGAAGGATATATAAAAAATCCCATTTGTCTGTGTGTTTTTATTAAAAGATCGGCAAATGGATTTGCCATTATCGCAGTTTATGTGGATGATTTAAATCTTATAGGGACCCCTGAAGAGCTAATGAAAACTGATGCATATTTAACGAAAGAATTTGAAATGAAAAATCTTGGAAAGACTAAATTTTGTCTCGGCTTGCAGATAGAGCATTTGTCAAATGGAATATTTATCCATCAATCAACGTATATATAAAAAATTGTTGAAACGATTTTACATGGACAATCAATTAAGTAGCCTTATGGTTGTTCGATCACTTGATATAAAGAAAGATGTTTTTCGTCCAAGAGAATATAATGAAGAGATACTTGGTCCCGAAGTACCATACCTTAGTGCAATTGGAGCTTTAATGTATCTTGCAAATTGTACACGACCCAATATCACTTTCTCAGTCAATTTATTAGCAAGACATAGCTCTACACCAACGAAAAGACACTGGAAGGATATTAAACATATATTGAGGTACCTTCGTGGAACAACCGACATGAGCTTATATTATTCAGAAAGATTGAAATCACACATAGTTGGTTATGTAGATGCTGGTTATCTTTTTGATCCACATAAAGGTAGATCTCAGACTGGTTATGTATTCACTTGTGGGGGCGATACCATATCATGGAGATCATTAAAGCAAACTTTAGTAGCCACTTCTTCAAGTCATTCTAAAATATTAGCACTACATGAAGCAGGTCGTGAATGCATATGGCTGAGATCTATGATTCAACATATACGAGAAACATGTGGGTTGTCTTCAAATAAAAATACTCCAACAATATTATACGATGACAACGCAACTTGTATTACCACTACTACAAAAATTGAAATAGACGACGGTAATCCACCGTCGTGTATTAGGTTTTCCAACCGTCGAGAAATCGACCGACATGTATTAATCCCCGTCGTCTATTATAGGTACAGACGACGCTTTTTTATATCAAACCACGACGGTAAATAACAATCGTTTATAAACTATACAACGTCATCCATAAAATAAAAAGCGACGTCTATTTACTGAAAATGGACAAAAAACAACAACTATGTTAAGCTAAGGCGACCCTTTTCGTAAATAAACGACGTTTAGAGAAGAAATTATGACGCAATTTTAAAAAAATACAGATGTAAAATATATTAACCACGATTCTACCTACTTAAATATATATCGACGTAGTTAATTTATTTAACGACTGTGTTAGATTTAAAATGACGTTGTACTAGATATTACCACGTCATTTATGATAGATATTTAGCCGTGATGAAAAATTTATACGTCCATTTTATAATTAATTGTATCATGTTTATTCCTTTTAGACGTCTGTTTTTAATCTCTTACCAACGTGCACAAGAGATTTGATGTCAGGTATGTATTCGAAAATGACTTTTGTGGCTGTAAACAACGACCGGAAATATATGTTGAAGGTCATAGTTAAGTCATTAAATACGTCGGTATGTTTTGATTACTGCAATGTTATCTTTTTTAAATGTCGGTTATTTTTATATCACCGTCGTGAATATGCAGTATTAACCTCCGCACATGACCATCGTTGTTCAGTTGTTATCTACGTCGCTTTGGATTCAATGAGCAGCCATGTGAGTTATTCTTTAGACGTCGGTACGTACATTATGGTCGTGCTATGTTAAGGAAAACGTCGTTATTTTTAATGTTAATTGTCTTAAAACCGACGTCTTTATTTTGAGAATTTGATTTCGTCAGTTTGACGTCGGTTTTTATAGTTAAAAATGACATTAGATATCATTTAAACGACTGGTTTTACAATTTTTCAGAGAACCGTCGTGTTTTGCATCATAAACCCAGTTTTTTTCGATCAATGTACCCAAAACCTGCACAATGAAAGTGAAAGAAATACATTACAATTTCTTGCAGAATTAATGTCATACAAAGCCATTTAGGTAATAAATAATGTCATAAATTACAATCATCATTCAATCCATATGTCTTCACACCCATCTCGAATATTTTCACTCCCAAACTCACGGGCTAGTTCATCAAATGTGTCAACATTTGGCATCCCTCTAGTAAATGGCTCACACTCAATTCTCACATCACCTAAGACATCATCCCCAATAATATCATTATAGTCTCTATTAGGCATTGATAACACTACTAACCAACTAGGATGCATTGGGTCGTCAACAAAAAAATACTTGTTTGACTTGAGAAGCCAAAACAAATTGGTCATTCCTATGTCCAATTTTACTGAAATCTACAAGGGTAAATCCAAGTTCGTCGACTACAAGACCAGAAGTGCTATCTATCCAATCACACCTAAAGACTGGAATTGTAAACTTTTGGTAGTCAAGGTCCCAAATATCTTGAATGACACCATAAAAACCCATATTTGAGACAATTGGGTTTTTATCCTTGACACTAGCAACTTGCATAGTATTTGCAAGTAAATAAACTCCACTATTTTGAACTGCCCGCACATCATCTTGTGCTTTCGTGTTAAATTTAACACCTTTAATAAGATAGCTCTTATATAATGGCACTGTCATGCTTGGACCACTTGCTAGCCATCTCAAATTTTCTGATACGCCATGATTGTGTTTCTCATTGATTTCACTTTGAACCTGCAAAGTAATCACATCTTAATTCAATCTAACATAGAAAGGACAAAAAATCAAACTCCAATGTGTTATTCAATAACATATACCTTAAAGCGTATCCATTGAATGAAAGTGCTGTTGTGCTTATCTTGCAACCACTTTGTTCTCTTTTTCTATTTTGGATAGGTGGTTTTCAGGTGGATCATATGTTCCCTATGTTGGCGCAGAAACTAAAGCAGACAATAGTTTTAAGGCAACTTACTGGTGATGCGGATGGTCGTGGGGACCGGATGGACCTTCGGGATGAAGGTCTTCTCCTCTCGGCAATTGGTGCGTGGCTTCCGGCACGAGAAAAGAGGGAGAGAAGGTTGATCGGACCTTGATGCCGGTGTGGTACCAGCCGAAGGTGCTCCGATGCCAAAGTTAGTATAGGGAAGGGCCAATATTAACGATAATGTAGGGATCTCGAAGTCCACCCACGTAGTTGGGGCAAAAGGCTCCTTTTATAGAGCGGGCGGGGGATCCTCCAGTACTCGATTTCGATGTGGGACTCGGAGAGTGCCTTCCGGCGACACGTGTTGGTAGTAAGATATCCTGGCGGAGACCCCAGAAAGATATGGGAGATATCTGTGATGAGGTAGAATCGGCATGCAATACCGAACACGAGAAGGCGTCAGATCGGTCGATCGCCGATCGGCGTGCAGGTGGAAGGTGACCACCGAATTCAGCATCGGTCATTGGGTGATAACGAGGTCATGCTGCCGATGGATCACGTGTACCGAGGAATCTGCCGATCCTTATGGCCGGGCAAGTCGGCGTGGACCATGGGCCTTTCACGTGTCATGACATGAGTGGCGGGTCAGATATGGTACAAGCAGAGTCCCCAAGTTTCCGATTGAGAAGGGACTTCTTAGTTGGGGACTTGCTTGCGTGTCCTGTGTGATCTACCTTGTTCGCCGGCCTTGTTTGTGGCGAGGCCCGTAGTCCCCAAGTCCCCGAGTAAGGGGGAGCGTGGAGGAGGAAGCGTGGAGTGCAGGCGAGAATGGGGTCGACCCTAAATGCGTGCCGTTCGGCATAGAGGGGAGTGAGAACTCGTCCCACGCCATGAGTGCCGTTCGGCATGGAGGGGAGTGAAAACTGTCCTTTGCATGAGTGCCGTTCGGCATAGAGGGGAGTGAGAATCTCGCATGAGTGCCGTTCGGCATGGAGGAAGTGGCTTCGTCCTGCATGAGTGCCGTTCGGCATAGAGAGTGAGAACTCGTCCACTGCATGAGTGCCGTTCGGCATAGAGGAGTGAGAACTCGTCACCCGCATGAGTGCCGTTCGGCATGGAGGAGTGAAAACTTCGTCCCTGCATGAGTGCCGTTCGGCATAGAGAGGAGTGAGAACTCGTCCCTGCATGAGTGCCGTTCGGCATGGAGGGGAGCGGAAACTTCGTCCCTGCATGAGTGCCGTTCGGCATGGAGGGAAGTGAAAACCGTCCTTGCATGAGTGCCGTTCGGCATAGAGGGGAGTGAGAACTCGTCCTGCATGAGTGCCGTTCGGCATGGCGGCGGGTGGCTTCGTCCACTGCATGAGTGTCGTTCGGCATAGAGGGGGAGTGAGAACTCGTCCTGCATGAGTGCTCGTTCGGCATAGAGGGGGAGTGAGAACTCGTCCCACTGCATGAAGTGCCGTTCGGCATGGAGGAGTAAACTCGTCCTGCATGAGTGTCGTTCGGCATAGAGGGGAGTGAGAACTCGTCCTGCATGAGTGCCGTTCGGCATGGAGGAGTGGCTTCGTCCCTTGCATGAGTGCCGTTCGGCATGGAGGGGAGTGAAAACTCGTCCCTGCATGAGTGCCGTTCGGCATGGAGGAGTGAAAACTCGTCCCACGCATGAGTGCCGTTCGGCATAGAGGGGAGTGAGAAATCGTCCCTGCATGAGTGCCGTAGCTGATTATGAGCAGTGTTTAGGCGTATGAGGAGAAATGCTGGAGTGGAGAAGGCGCGCCTTGGCTTCTGTGCATGGGTGTGCATTGGTGACACGCGCGTCGCGAGGAAGGCTGTAGGGGTCGCGTCGTTTCGTATCCCGATGCTAGGTTCGTTCTATAAATAGGACGAAGGTAGTCATAGGACGGGTTACTTGGATTTTGAGAGCAAAGCGAGCTTGAGGGAGGCGATTTCCGGTGTTTGTACAAAGCGTTGAAGGCGATTTCCGGTGAGTGTTCTGGCGGGGCGATTTCCGGCGACGTAGAACAACCGTGCAAACGAGGTTTGGAGCCTTACCTAGTCCCAGTTTAGATCAAAATTTGCTATTTTGCTTGAACTTTGTATGAACTTGTATGAACATGTAGAACTAAGACGATCATAGGCATGAAATTTGCATTAGAATCATAAGTGATCTGAGCATGGCATTTAGTTTCCTTCAATTTCCGTTTGTAGATGTCGAGAAGCGATTCGGGGTACACTAGTGGGGAGGCTTTTGCGGAGAGTCAACGGCCGAAAGTTCGTCGGCTGAACTTCAAAGTGCTGATTTTGAGGGTTCGGCTCTGGCGAAGTTGTGGTACTTGCAGAATGGCGGTACTTGCATTGCACTGTTTTGGGTGTTGGTGAGAGTCGGCCTTCGACGTACGGTCTGGCGTCGGCTTCGAAGAGGTCTCGGTAGCCCCCTGGAGAGGGTGTGCTGGCCAGTGGTGAGAGGAGGCAGCGGATTCCGATGGCGAAGCCAACGGAAACCGCGTTTATGGAGTCGATCATTTGGAGCGAGCGTTCTGACCGGTAGAACCGCGGCGATTAGGCCTGAGTATCATATTCCGGATTCGGTAGTTATGCGAATCCGGGGCCGGATGAGTCGCTCGTGAGCCAGGTTGATGAGGTAGTATTTTTTACCGATGTCTTCAAGCATGGGCTTGATTCTGGTTAGAGGCCTTTCGGTGCAGAAAGTGGTGGCGGCAATCGGTTATGCACTGCAGGCGATTCAATCGAACTTCCTGATCACCCCCTGGGCACAATTACGGCTTTCGGAATTGCGAGGAGGGTGTGCCGAGCACTAGATTCGCCCAGTGTATAGTGTGACGAGGGCGAAGAGTGCCGATCGTGGAGGGTGTGGGTGCGGTCAAATTGCCTGCATGCCAGTCCAACGGGGACACTTCGTGTGTGGCGTGCGAGCTCGCAAAAGTCTTGGCGCAAGCATCGGGTTCTTGTGTCCGGAGCTTGGGAGTCGGCACCTGGTGTCGAGGTGGAAGCAGCTTTTATACCACGACGTTCCAAGCGATCGGTAGGTTTTAGGGCGTTGTTTAGTAGGCGCATCATAAACCGGTTGCATGCGAAATTGTGTTTATTGGTTGATTGCTTATGCGTAGCGTGTATATATGCCGAATCTGATGCTTGTTTATTTTGATGTCCTTGAAGCGGCCGAGTGTGTCGAAGGAGGAGGTGAGGGGCGATTGACCGAGTCCGAGAGAAGGTTCTTTGAGGAAGATCGGTTTCACAAGACCCTCTTGAACTTTAGGAACCTGTTCAAGGCCGGCCCTTACTGCAGAAAATTTGAGGAAGCGAGCAGAAGAAGAAGAAAATGAGAAGAGTAAGTGAGTACCGTTCGGCATCGTGTCTTCGGTGATTTGGATTTGAGTTCATCTTTGCGCCGTTTCTAATTTGCCTTTAATTTTGTGCAGTGGTCATGAGGAAGGGAGATGGACGGCGACGAGGGGAGGCGGCCGATCTCGGGCGTCGTCGAAGAAGAAGGCGGTGCTTGAAGCCGAAGGCCTCTTCGTCGAGGAAGGGCGCCACGCCGTCGGTCGATGAGTTAACGCGGCCGAAGCAGCGAACGCGGAGGCGGAGGAGGCCGAGCGTCTGAGGTTCATCTGCAGTGACCGTAAAGCGGCATCGAGGCCCTCGATGTGACGCCCTCTACGAAGAAGGCCGAGCAGGGCGGCGAAGAGATCCTCATTCGGTGATGAGGGCGAAGAGGGTTCGAGCCGATGAACATTGCCTGTCTCTGGAAGGTGGTGCCCGTTAACTGCTTTATTGACGGGGCAGAGATGGACTGTCCGGCTGTCGAGCCGGCGAAGTCTTTGCGAGCAGGACGAGCCTTCGATTGCAAAGGCTGCCGTACGTGTCACCACCCAATCTTATGAAGTTGTACTTTGAATGTTTTTAGGTCTAATCGCCGTTTGTTGATTTGGATATGCCCATATGGAGATGTGGCTTTGCATGAAGCGGGCGGTGAGCAGTGGCGTCTCGGAGAAGAAGGTTGAGGAGACCGGGCCAAATAAAGTCGCCGAGGTGGCAAAGTGATCCGGGAGGCGGATCGGCATGCCGAGGCCAATGCAGCCAAAATCGAAGAGCTTTACTGCAGGCTAGCTGCGGAGAAGGGGTTGTCGAGGGCCGAAGAGGCCAAGGCAGCAGCGGTGGTGGCAATGGCGGCAGCCTGGCCGGGCCCATATTGCCGAGCTGGAGAAGGCGAAAGTGGACGCTGTGGCGGCCTACTCTGAGCCTCGGAGGAGTTCACTTTCTGGTGGGACGAGGAAGTCATGAAACAATGTGACGACCTCGTGTGCAGTTCTAAAAAGGTTTAATGCCGACAGAAGGCTGAACCTGAACTTCCTCAGGAGGCCCCTCCTCTTCGAAGGCATGACCGAGGAAGCCGGTGGAAGCATATATAGGCGAGGATGCCGAGGACGAGGGCGAGATGAGGCGGAGCCGGAGCCGACCGATGTTGCCAAGAAAACCCGCTTGAATTTATTTTTGCGTTATGATTATATATGTAATATTTTTTGTAGAACAAGGTTGGCGAAAGGCCTTTTGAACAATGAAAGTAACATTTTTGCGATGAAATCATAGGCAGTATGACTTAGCATTTGGTGCCGTTTGGCGTGGTGAGTCAGGCGTATTTTGAAATATGAGCACAAGTGGTTTCCAATCAATGTTAAATCGTTTTGCACTAGTGCAGTAAGGCGATTAAGCCGTAGGTGTATAGGATACATAGATTAAAACATAATGAAGAAAAACCTAACGTTGTGTCACTTGGATAGATTGGACAAAAGTTGAGTTACATACGCATAATACAGCTTGCAAAGTGATAATGCCGAAGGTAACTTCTATTTGTAATAGTACTTGAGGTGATCAACGTTCCAAGGGTGGCCGAGGTTTGGCCTGACCGCCAGCCAATCGATAGGTCCTGGGCGGCGGATGCCGATAAGCCGTAAGGTCCTTCCCATGAGGGGCCGAGGTGCCTTGATGAGCTTCTTTGTGGCCAAGGAGACTTTGCGTAGGACCCAATCCCTATTTTGAACGATCGGCGCTGACTCGGAGTCGTAATAGTGCGCCGTTTGTTACTTGTATTGGCGTTCGGAGGTGTGCACATAATCGGTGTTCTTCGATGAGGTCGAGGTTTAGGGTGAGCTGCGCCTGGTTTTCTGCTTAAATCGTAGCATGCCGTTCGGTGTGATGGTGTTTTCACCTCGGCGAGGACAACGCCCGGTGCTGAAGGCCGAGGAGAAGGGAGTTTCACCGTGGACCTTCGGCATGAAGTGTTGATTGCCCAGGCGTTTACGGCAATATGTTCGGCCATTCGCCTTTAGCAGCCCCTGACTTCTTCTTCGGATGTTTTCTTGATGATTTTGTTGATGGCTCTACTTGGCCGTTGGAGTAGGGTGTGCGGGGCCAAGAAGATGTTGATGTTGAATCGGAGCATAGCCTAAGCGAGAAGAATCGAATCGTTCTGGACCGTTGTCGGTAACGATAGAACTTGGTAGGCCGAACCGAGCCGAGATGATGTTCTTCCATACGAAGTGCTCAATTTTAGCGGCGTAATTGTGGTCGAGGGTTCGGCCTCGACCCGTTTGGTGAAGTAGTCAACGGCGGCGACCGCGAATTTGACTGTCCCTTGCCCCGGTGGCATGGGGCCGATGAGATCAAGTCCCCATTGCGCGAATGGCTGGGTGATCATCGAGTGAAGTGGTTCGGCAGGGAGCTTTGGGATAGAACTGCTGACTGACAGCGGTTGTCGCATTGCCGGGTAAGTTTGAGAGCATCGGTATGAAGGGTCGGCCATTAATAGCCTTGCCGGTGTGTCTTGAAAGCCAAGGATCGGCGCGAGTGATCACCGCAAGCCCCTCGTGAATCTCTCGCAATATGTAATCGCCTTGTTGGGGCGTAACACATCGGAGTAATGGTAGCGAGTGGCCGCGACGGTAGAGGGTGCCGTTGAGGATGAGGTACCTTGCGGATCGGTACGGATGGATTTTGGCCTCGGCCCTCATCTGGTATGGTGCCATTGGTAAGGTAGGCGTGAATTGGATCTATCCGGCCAGATCCTGCCGAGCGGTGTATACTACGTTTGTCACGCAATTGGCGAGATTTCGGCAAGACGTGGCGCGTGACGCGTGCGTTGATTGCGAAATGCCGGTCCGGTGAGACAAAGCGTGGCGTGGTATTCTCGGATCTCGGATCTGTGAATACGGAAGGTGGCTGTTTCAGCAATCGGTGAGCGTGCTAGGTAAGTAGACATGGATTTGTCCTTGGCTCGGTGTTGATCAGTTTACGACGTTGGGAGTCGCCTGCAAATCCGAAGTTGCTCTACACCAAGATTCTTTGCGAGCCGAAGGCCCACTGCTAAGAAACCGTGCTTCTGTTGTTTGAAGCATGAAATTGGAATCGGATGGCGTACTTTCGATGGTGGTGTGATCGGTGTTGTTAGGACAAGTCGGCTCGCTTCGCTTGGCGATTGGAGGAACCATCGGCGTGTAAGATCCAGATTGGTATCTTGGGATTGAACGGTCCTTCGGCAGGTGGCTGGTTCAGACGGTCGGAGACACATTATGGGGGGTGGGTTCGTTTGCGATGGTAAATTCGGAGATGAAATCGCAACGGCTTGACCCTTTTCGGCCGATGCAGTGATAATGAATATCGAACTCGCGAGCTCGATTGCCCATTTGATTAATCTGCCGGACGTTTCTGGCTTCGTAGGACTGCCGCAAGGGTTGATTGGTGAAGTACCGTATGTGTGAGCTTGGAAATAGGGCGAGAAGCTTGCGGCGAGAGATAACGAGCGCGTGGCGAGTTGTTCAGCTTTGGATCACGGCTCGAGCGTCTTGCTGCTGCGTGGCTGATGTAGAAGATTGGGAGCTCGTGCATTCGGTTTACGAATCAACACGAACCGAGTGCGAGGTTGAAACTGAAAGATCTGATGAGGTTCTCCCCCTGGGAGTGGGTTTGGACAAGAACGGTGCCTTACTCATGTAGGCCTTGAGGTCCTGGAATGCCTTGTCGCATTCGTCGGTCCAAGTAACTCATCGTTTGGTACCCTTGAGGGCTTTGAAGAAGGAGCACATCGGTCGGTGGCTTTGGAGATGAATCGCCAAGGCGGCGACGGGCCGGTAAGGCTCAATATCCTTCCGTATTTTGGTACCGCGCATATCGATTAATGCCTTGATTTTCTCGGTTGGCCTCGATACCCCGTTGGGCTGATCATGAAGGCAGAAATTTACGGAGGAGGACGCCAAGGCACACTTGTTCGAGTTGGCGCATGTTATATTTCTTGATGCAGCCCGAGCGTGAGTGAAAGATTGTGGAGTGCTCATCAGCGGTTCTGCTCTTAACCAACATGTCGTCTCGTAGACCTCCATTGAAGCGCATTGAGCTCCGCGAATATCTTGTTGACTAAACGCTGGTATGTTGCGCTGCGTTTTGAGACGAACGACATGGCGTTATAGCGGTAGAGCCCCTTGCGGTGATGAATGCGTATGCTCGCGATCGCGAAGTGCATGAATATCCTGATTGTAGCAGAATAGGCGTCCCTGGGAGCTCGTGGCCTGCGATGGCGTCCACCGGTTGGTCGATTCTTGGAAGGAAAGCGTCGCTTTGGGCATGCTTTGTTCAAATCTGTGTAATCCTAGCACATGCGCCCAGTGCGGGTCGTGTTTTTGACCAAGACTGAGATTCGCAAGCCAAATAGGGTAGGTTACCTCCGGATGAAACCGATTGTTGCAACTTGTCTACCTCCGATCTCATTGCCTCGTACTGCCTGGCATAATCGTAGGTCGTTCTACGGATCGGTTTGATGGTGGGGCAAATGCTTGAGCCGTGGCCCGATTACATGGGTGATATGCCTGGCATGTCGTTATACGACCAAGCGAAAACTTCGAATTGGCCCCGAGAAAAGTGAGGAATTCAGCCCTTGAGGCGGGGCGTAGGTTTACGCCGATCTGATCTGCCGATCGGGCCTGTCCTCGGAGAGGGCTGACCGGTCGAGATCCTCAGCGGGTTGGGCACGGAGCATGAGAGTTTCACCCCTTGGATCATCGGGTTGCTCGGCCCCTCGACCGCTTGGTATGAGTTGGCGGAGGTAGTGGACCGAATATGATTCCCGGTGCGGCGTGCGATTCGCCTTGGTTGCCGATACATAACACGTCCGTCCGCTTAATTGATCTCTCCGCACTGGCGATGAGTGTGTTGGGAATTTGAGGAGCAACATGTGTGGTGATAGCACAGCCTTCAATCTCGTTAGCAGTGACCTACGATGATGGCATTGTAGGCTGTTAGGCGTCGACAATTAGGAAGTGGTGTAGATGACCGACCTTCGGTGCGATGCCCATGGCAAGCGGTAGTTGGATCTTTGCGATTGGTTTTACTCGTCGCCGAGAAAAAGCGATGAGGGTGATATCCTTGTTGAGGTGCCTTAGATGCTCTATGCTGGGCGTTGAAGGCGTCGTGAAAAGTACATTGACCGAGACCAGTGTCGATTAGGATTATGCCTACATCGTAATCGGCAATGTCGGCCCGGATGATCATGGGAGTCGAATGGGGAAAATGATCCCCTTTTCTTCTTCTTGAGGAGAAGGAGATTGGTTCCCAACCGATTCGCGGACCTTCTTGCTTACGCCCGTGGACAAGGCGAATCTTGGCGGATACCGTACGGCCCGTGCGTAATTCTTTATCGACCGATTCACCGGCTTCGGCGATTGGTATGCGCCTCGGCCCGATCATGTTGACCCGTCGGTTTGCGGTGGTTGGAGGTCGAGGCGATCGTGAGGTATTGGTTTAGCTTGCCTCGGCGATGGCGCTCAACAATCTTCCGAAGGGCAATGCATGATTCCGTGTCATGGCCGTTATCTTGGTATCGCTCACGCCCGGTGTCTTTGTCGCTTGCCGAGGAGCTTTGTTACCAGGTTTTGGTATCATCGATTCTCGTTCATGAGAACGCCTCGTATGTGGTGTTGATGAGTGAAAACCTCCGTCGGCCGATTCTGTTTGGGCTTTTGGAAGCTGCCCGGCCATCATATGGCCCTTGCCGTGCTTGCCCTCGCCTATGCGCCTGAAAGCCGTCCTTACGCTTGCTCCGACTTGAAGGAACTTGCACACGGGGGTGCCGTTGGTAGAGCGAGCTTGATTGGTAGGGTGGATGGGAATCGGTCATAGACCGGGCCCGTCGATGGTGGCGATGAGGTGGGAGGAACCGAAGGTCCGCATTTGGAGTTGAAATGTTCGGCCTTGGCGTGGATAGCCGCTGCTTCATCGATTCGCCGTAAGTCGTCCAGTTGTTGTTGTGGATGAGTAAGCGGGTGCGGCGATCGGAGGCCGCTTTTGAAAGAGCGAATGCCACTCGATCATCGGTTTTACGGACATCGAGTATTCATGATCGAATCTTGCTGCATACTCCCGTAAAGGTTAAATCGTTCCGTTGCTGACAGTGTAGAGATCATCGGCGAGAATAAAGGACGATCGATTACTGTATCATGAAGTGATTGAGGAAGGTTTGTTTTAGTTGGTTAAAAGAACTAACCGTGTCTGGCTCCAATCGGAAGAACCAATTTAGTGCGGCCCTGACCAAGGTGGAGGGGAATAGGAGGCATTGGCCTTCATCGGTGAGCCCTTGCAGCCTACGCAGACCGGAAAGTGTGTAAGTGGGATACAGGATCCTCAACCCCAAAGTGTAGAATGGTATCCCGAGGAGTGAATATCCTTCTCATGCTTGAAGGTTCGATTTGGTTAACAAACGGCCACTGGCTGGATCTTGCCCAATGCCGTTGTCGGGGATCGGTCTGTTCCTCTTCGATCCAGGTGGATCTTTTGAAAGAGGAGTCGGATGGTTGGGTCGGTGGATGGCGGATCGTTGCCAAAGTGCTCCGTGAATGCCCGAGGCTTGTCGTTCGGTAGTCGTTTCCCTTACCACCACGCCGATCGTGGTTTTTGACGGTTCGCGTCGCGATTCGATGGTAGTTCACGGTGATCGGTAGGAGATCGTGGTTCCCGGTGACGTTGGAGCATAGTCGGTCATTCCCGGTTTCTTCCAGGTCGTCTTGTACCTTTGGTGGTTGGGGGATCCGCTAGCTTAGCGAGTACCCATATGTTGATCGACGGGTGGATGTTGGTGGGATTGGTAGCTGCGGCCGTTGCTTGCGTCGGTCGTTGAGTGTCTCGACAATCGGAGTATACCGATACTCCTGACGCGTCCTAAGTACGAGCAGATTGACGAGGCGAAGGAGTGCAATTTCTTTGGTCCCTTACCCTTGTCTGCTTGCTCGGTTTTGGGATGCTTTTGTGGTAGGACCGCTCTGCCATTGTGTAGTCTGTTCGAGGTCGTCCTCATATCGAGCCGAGCGGGACGCTGGTCATCCAGCCGTTTCAGCGTATCGTCGAGTTTAGAAGAGGATGTTGTTGCGTTCCTGCATCCTCGCCATTTTCTTCTCGATGTCGACTCGTGCCTCGAGGGTGCCTCGTCGGCGGCCGTCTCGGGCCGTGGCGTGAGCGGAGGGATCGGACTTCGCTCGGTTGCCAGGCCGATGATAGGGCCATCGGTATTGAGGGGTGAAGATGGATCCATTTTTGGCTCGGAAAAGGAAAGATATATTGAAAATCTGATTCCCACGAGGCAGGCGCCAATGCTGTGCGCTTGAAACTAAGCAGGACAATAGTTTTAAGGCAACTGCTGGTGATGCGAATGGTCGTGGGGACCGGATGGACCTTCGGGATGAAGGTCTTCTCCTCTCGACCAGGTGGTGCGTGGCCACGGCCTGAGAAAGAGGGAGAGAAGGTTGATCGGACCTTGATGCCGTGTGTTACCAGCCGAAGGTGCTCACGATGCCAAAAGTTAGTATAGGGAAGGGCCAATATTAACTGATAATGTAGGGATCTCAAGTCCAGTCCCACAGTAGTTGGGGCAAAAGGCTCCTTTATAGAGCGGGCGGGGATCCTCCAGTACTCGGTTTCGATGTGGGACTCGGAGATTGCCTTGAAGCCCGACACGTGTTGGTAGTAAGATATCCTGGCGGAGACCACGAGAAAGATATGGGAGATATCTGTGATGAGGTAGAATCGGCATGCAATACCGAACACAGAGACGGCGTCGTAGATCAGGCGATCGCCGATCAGCATTAGGTGGAAGGTGACCACCGATTCGATCATTGGAGTGATAACGAGGTCATGCTGCCGATGGATCGATCGTGCGTCACCAGGGAATCACGATCCTTTAGGCCGGGCAAGTCGGCGTGGACCATGGGCCTTTCCACGTGTCATGACATGAGTGGCGGGTCAGATATGGTACAAACACCCTACATGACACAAAATTCTAGTATCACGATCCCTTGTATATAAGAAAAACATAAGGAATGATTTCAAACATAATGAATAAAAGTCATACTCAATATAAGGTTGGACTTCCTCCGTATTCTCCAACACATATAGATGTGCTTAGTTCAACAGTCCCGATCAACTAAGGTCACCGAGCAACTTGATAGTGGCTTTGAAAGTCCTATCTTCTGGCTTGATGGCACACCAATTGTTCTAACATCGATAAATGCTCGGTACAAAACTCCACAGCTTCTTCACTATATAGCACTCAACAATGCAACCTTAGGGATGAGTACGGTTCTGAACATACCCCTTTAGCACTTTCATATATCTTTCGAACGGATACATCCATCTAAAATAAACCGGGCCATATAGATGAACTTCTCGACAAGATGTACAACTAGATGAACTATTATATCGAAGAATGATGGGGGAAAGTATTTCTCAAGCAAACACAAAGTAACTACTACATCTTCTTCCAACTTATCTAGCGAGGAAACATCCACCGTCTTTGCACATATAGCATTGAAGAAAAAGCACAGTCGAGTTATTGCATACCGTGCAGGCTTCTCCAAAACAGAACGAATTGCCACAGGAGCAATTGTTGCATCAAGGTATGACAATCATGTGATTTTAGGCCAAGAAGTTTTGAATCTTGTAAAGATACAAGATTTTTTATATTTGAAGAATAACCTTCAGGGACCTTCATACCATAGAAAGAATTACAAACCGTTCTCTTCTCTGCTCTTGACAAATTCCACGGCCCTGGAGGTAAACGCGTACGTCTTTCTCCATACTCGGGTTGCAAATCAGTCTTGACCCCCATGTTCAATAAATCTAAACGAGCAATTATACCATCTTTATTTTTTCCGGGGATCTCCAACAATGTACCAATGATACTATCGCAAACATTCTTCTCAATGTGCACAACATCGAGGGAATGCCTAACAGGAAGGTATTTCCAATATTCAAGATCAAAGAATTTTGACTTCTTCTTCCAACAAACTCTGTCACCATCATTTTCACCTCCACCTCCCCCTTTTTTCGAGCCCCATTTGTAATTAATATCTTCAACCCTTTGTAGCACTTCTTCTCCAGTTAATGGCTGTGGAGGCGTGTCATATTCAGCTTTCCCATTAAAAGCTGCACGCTGCCTCCGATATGGATGATATGTTGGTAACCATTTTCTATGCCCGATGTAACTGATTTTGTGGCCATTTTTCAACCTGTGACTAGGTGTATCATCGCCGCATATTGGACAAGCTTTATATCCTTTAACGACACAACCAGAAAAGTTTCCATAGGCGGGAAAATCATTAATTGTCCACAGTAACGCAGCTATGAGTGTAAAGTATTCTCCCACATGTGCATCATACACTCCTCTAATCCCATCCCACAAAGCTTTTAAATCATCAATCAAAGGCTCTAAGTAGACGTCTATATCATTGCCGGGTTTTTAGGACCGAAAATCAATAAGGCCAACATCATGAACTTTCGTTTCATGCATAGCCATGGCGGGAGATTATATGTAACTAAGATAACTGGCCAACAACTATATCTGCTACTTAAAGAACTGTGAGGATTGAATCTATTAGATGAGAGAGCCAATCTCAAGTTTCTCGGCTCTTTACCAAACTCGGGCCACTTATCATCAATGAGTTTCCAAGACGGGGAATTCGTAGGATGAGACATCTGACCGTCATTTGATTTTCTATCAGCATGCCAAGTCAAACTCTTAGATGTATTACTTGATTGAAACATCCTTTTAAACCTTGGAATTGGTGGAAAATACCACACCACCTTCACTGGGACACCCTATCTCAATATTGAATCTTTGCCTTCCTTCCACCTTGAGATACCACAAGTGGGACAATTAGTTGAATCGTCATAATCCTTCCTATACAAGATGCAGTCATTGGGGCATGCATGGATTTTCTCATAACTCAGGCACAATGCAGAGAAAGTCTTTTTTGCCTCATACATAGAGGAAGGTATTGTATTTTCTTCTGGAAGCAAATCTCCTTGAAGTATCAACAATTCTGTAAAACATACATCACTCATCCCATGTTTTGCTTTCAAATTATATAACTTCACTAATGTTAATAACTTGGTGTGCTTACTACAACCAGGGTACAAGGGCTGATCTCCATCCATAATCACATTGGCAAACTCATAAGGATCGGATCCAAAATCTCCTAAATCATTATCACCCATCTCTATTTCTTTAGAAACAAAACTGTACATACTATGGCCATCATCTTCTTCCACATTTCTACTAGCATTAGTAGTTGATTGCCAAGGTTCTCCGTGAAATGTCCAATTCTTATAGCTTTGGTCAACTCCATTAAAGTATAAGTGGTCCCTTATAATTCCAACCCCAAACAATCGAAAATTCCCACATTTAACACATGGACAATGAATATGTATTGTAGTTAGAAGATTTTCTACAGTAAAATTCAAAAATGCCTCCACCCTAACTCATATACCTTAGATCTTCTATCCACATGCATCCATGACTTATCCATCTCTCGACACTATACCCTATTATATATAATAAAGTGAAAAGACAAGCAATTACCATCACTATAGCAAATTATGAAAAATAGTTAATAGAAAGTAATATAAGAAATGCATAACGTTTTTTTACAAATAAAACGACGGTTTTTACAAATAAAGACGAAATACGGTTTTTTACACCGTATTAACGAAATACGACGACGGTTTTCCAACAACCGTCATCTTATGTTACGGAAGGTAAAGAAAAAACCGCAAAACTAATTTCATACGACGGTAGTTAAAGAACAACCGCCTTATAAGAGAAATACAGACGTCGGTTTTTTTTAAAACCATCGTCATGTGCGAATAAGTAACCCATAGCTAACCAGAGACTTATTAATTTCTCCAATTGGCATTCTATTTCCAAGAACCAATAGCTAACCAAACACTTATTAAAACCCATAACAAATGTATTTTTAAGAAAAGATGATGTCCCTTAATGACAGACAGTGATTAAGAACCCATTGCTCACGAAAACATTTAAAGGACTCAAAAATTATATCTAACATCCATAAGGATCTGATCTAATGAAATTATTCAATGAATTCAGAAGCAAAGTCAGATTATGTTTCTACTATTAAGAACCCGGAACTGAAAATCATTCAATGAATTCACAAGCACGTGATATTAGGGATAGTATACTTACAGGTACGCAGAGCTAATAGATTATGACAAATAGTTTGCGAGGTCAACTTGGATTCAAAAGAGGCTGGAGAGCACAACTTAAAATTAGATTTGAAGAGAGATTGAAAATTTTAGGTCATAAGAAAAATTTCAGAACGCGCGCTTCTTTAAACATCGACGCAAAAAATTAAACCCGGCGTTAAAAGTTTACAATTAAACGTCTGTTAATATATTAAAACTGCTGTTCTTTGCAAATATTACGTCGGTATGTACTAAAGAGAGACGTCTAATACAAGTAGCAAAATGGTGGTATTTAAAACGACGGTGAGTATACAAAATTGGACGTAGTAAAGACATTTGACGGCTACAATATCATTACCGACGTCTTAAAATTGGCATTATATAATATAGGTTTGGTTTCATTGGGATTTGAACGCGTGTGCGAAAAGGGAAATGACCGGAAAAAAAAACTGGCGTCGTTTCAATATACAATAAACCCTAAATTATATATATATATATTTCTAAAAAAATAATAATGAATGAGAAAAATAAGCCGAAAATTGCTACGGACTCCTTATGAAATTGCCGTCTAAATTAGACTGCTAAAAGTAGTAATTAATATATTTGAATTTATCACACCAATGGATGACACAAGCCATATGAATATGTTATGAAACTATAAGTGATGTTGTGATTTATCAATAACTTTTTTTTGTTTTGGTGTTCCTTTTTAATTTTTATGACTGAAATTACAATTTTTAATGCATTAGGGGGAATAAAATATCTGAATGAGTGCATAGGAGTTTACGTTGTATTTTTTAAAATTTATTATGCATAATATGATTTAATTTGAATAAAAAATAGAATATAAAGACATGAAACCACGTCATTATAAATGAATAATCGCCGTGGTATATTGTTACAAATTCGTAATTTTTCTATATAATGCCATTGTAACACATTTAGACGTCGGTTATATGGAAAAAACAGATTGGTGACATTGTTTACATCTTACAAAGTCTGTATTTAAGTAAAAGTGACGTTGTTTTAATTTACAACGTCGGTTATATTTCAGAATTACTTATTGGTGACATTGTTTACCTCTTACAACGTTTGTATTTAAGTAAAAGAGACGTTGTTTTAATTTACAACATCGGTTATATTTCAGAATTTCTTATTGGTGATATTGTTTACCCTTTACCACGTCTGTATTTAAATAAAAGAGATGTTGATTTAATTTACAATGACGGTTTTATTTAATATTTAGTCATGTTTTTAGTTTAAAGATATTTGAGTTTTCCACCACTTCAGACATCTATTTTTATATACACCGTCGTTTTTTGAGTATAAGACGACGGTATTCGAAATAATGTTGTCGTTGTAACTCTCATCATACGTCGGTTTTTTTAATTTTAATAATTTTCATAGTTTAAGTCATAATTTTATTTCTAAGCCAAAATAAGATGCAAATTATGCAAAAAATATGTACAAAAATTGTTTAATTTTAACGAAAATATGTACATTATAAAAATATAGATAATAGGATTAATGTATACAAATAATTTGCTATATAATACAAAAATTTAACCTAAACCCTAAAACTCCCCTACTTCGTATGAAGGCAAACAAAATCTGCCCATTCCTTCCTCACTTCATTAATGGCTTCTGGGGGGTATGGTGACTGGTCTTTGCCCTTTTCAAACTGCAAACCAAAAAAAAATCATAATATGTTAAAAACCGACGTTGTATAGGAAAAACCAACATGGTTTGTTAATACAAACGGCAAATTTTCCATTTACCGACGTGGTAAATTACAAAATATAAATAAATTAAATCTTTTATTTTTCCTTTTACCTTATTCTCAAATTCCAGGGCAGGATCCTCGATGATGTCTCTCATAAATCGCATCACATAGTAGCCACACTCTACATTGCTAGGTTGCTTTGGAGTGCCTTCTAGTGTTTTCCAAATTGGTGATTTGCGGCCTTGTCTGCCTATGTGGGAATTATACATTTTGATAGCACTGTTTCAAGACAACAAAGTGTTATTGAATACAAATTTTAGGCTACAAACACACATTACAACCTAGTAAATCAACTTACGTGTCATCAACAGATCGGTTTGGTAGTGCATCCAGATAATAAACAGTCTCCTTCTTTGCTCTCACAATGACCAAGATCCAATGACGGCTACACAAATTTAAAATAAAGGTTAAACACTTATATACACTACCAAACAAATAAAATCTTGTTAACGGGGACTAACCCTGGATTGTATCGCATTAAGAAAATTTGTTCCCCATCTGTCTTTTGAAGTCGATTGGCTAGCAAACGTGATCTTTGAGTTAATGCGCCAGAGTTAGCACTAACTTGACAGGGGTCCACAAGGCCAACCATGTTCACCATATTTGCAGTTTTCAACATTTCAAATAGGCACCTAAAATACATGAATGAAATGATCCAATGACTTATAAATTTTTAAAGAAAAAGTATAGTGTAAATAAAAATTTGATAAGGACAATTACCTCATATATACACTGCAACCACAATGGCTCCAATTTCGTCCATGGCTCCAAACTGTGTAATATCTTCATGCAAGATGAAGGTTTCACGATCAAAACCAAACACTTCCTTCTCAATTGTAAAGCTGATAATCTTGTCATGAACCTTTAACGTGCTCTCGGAATAATCACTAAGGGATCGTAGAGAAGATGGAAACTCTAGCTTTGAGTAATCTCGTACTTGTTGTTCCTTCTCAGAAACGTCTAAGCACTTGTCTTTCTATTTAAGAAATATAGAAAGATATATAAGAGAGGATGCATAAAAGTTGAAAAAATTATTTAAACAAAACTAAAACGACGTGGTAAATAAATACAGACGACGGTTCCTAAAAAACTGCCGTTGAAATAAATACAAACGTCGGTAACTACAAACCGTCGTGAAATTTCAATTCGCACGACGATTTATTCAAAAAAGCAACGTGTTATAGAATATACAAAGTCGGTAAATATAAAATGACGTTGTATGTATTTTATAACGTCTGTTTATAAACATAACAACGTCTAATTACAATAACAAACTGAAAATTTCAATCGTAACTAGCATGCTATAATTATAGAGAAAATCAATTGCGAGAGAGAGAGAGAGAGAGAGAGAGAGAGAGAGAGAGAGAGAGAGAGAGAGAGAGAGAGAGAGAGAGTGGAAGTTAGCTTGGGAAACAAGTAAACCATATACAATGCCCTATATACCGTCGTGGAATTGCAATTCCAACGACGATTTATTTAAAAAAGAGACGTGGTAAGAATTTTAAAACATCGTAAAATAGAAACCTTCGTGGTAATATGTTTATAACGGCCTTTTAATAAAAATAACAACGTCTTATCAAAATTAAAAAACAAAGTTACTCAAATTTCAGAGTAGTTACCATTTGTTCTTCTTGGTTTTCTTCAGCCTTGCCATTTTCAGCCTCAAAATTGAGGGCTCTCCCATCAAGTGCCCCAGAGCAGCTTGCTTTGTCCGACATTGGATTCTTGGGACTTTGATCTAGGCCTTCGATTGGAAAGGGGGTACTTATAGGTTTGAGCATGCTGGGATCAAAATTGGGCAGTAATTGGCCCAGCAGATTCAGCATATTCTCCCTCTCAGCTGCTATTCTGGCCTCCATCTTCAGTTGCTCTTCTCTAACGATATTTCTCACACTTTCCGTTAATTGATCGGAAAACTTTACCCTCTCTTGTCTAGGTAAATTGAAGTATTGCCTAGTGGAAATCCCAGACCCTACAACTCTAACTCTGCCTGGATGCTCTGGACCCAATGCCATGGTCAACACATCATTATTGCCAGAGACAGTAAGAGTGCCTTCAGAGACTTGTTTTTGCAAATCATCCTAACAAAAACACACATTAAAGTAAAACAAAACAGGAAGTCAGATTCACATGGAAGTCAAATTATAATTTAAATGCAGTTGAATACAAATTTAAAACATAGTGAGTGAATTTAGAGGTTTACAATTATTTTTACTTTGTCTGCAACTTTTGGATCAGGGATGTTACCATGTTTGTCTTCTCTGGCTTTCTTCCATAAGGTAGATCGATCAATATCTACCCCGGTCATGGTTTCCTCCAAATGCTCCCCCAAACCAACATATCATTTCCGAGATAACCGATGATTGTACTCGCATTTCTCCCTCCTCTCTCGCTTGTTCAGTATGCACAACCTGAAATTCTGTAGATAACCTTGAAGCTACAAAGGCATCCCAGTGTGCTTGCTCTATGAATGAATATTGTGCAGGGGTTCCTTTAATATTGAGCAAGAAATGGAAGGATATACTGCCTCGTTAATGTAGACCTGAAATCCTTCCATTTCTTGCTAGCAGATGAAATCACCATCTTCTTGCCCGCTTGCCCTACCACATAAGCCATGTCAATGGCTTCCCAAATCTACTCTTTTAAATCTTCATTCACTTGTTTCCATTTAATGTTTGCAATTGGGATTCTGGAGCGAGCCAACACTCCAATGTAGGACTGCATCTCATTATGTGCAAGGCCACATGGTTGCCCCTTTTTGTTATACTCAATAACCGGCTTGATTTTCTTATATTTTCTCTGCACAACACGGGGCATTGTGCTTATACCACGCCCTGACTTTGGCTTTTCAACAAACGTGGTAGTGCTGTCTGAACCTTTCTCAGCAGATGAAACAAACTTCATCTTCTTCGAGGACTGGGTTTTACTTGGTGCAACTTCAAGCCCCTTACCTTCATTTTTGTCCAAGCTCCCATCCTTTCTCTTCAAGCTAGCAGCCTTACTTTGCGATGGAGAAACCATGTTTATAGAAAGAAACTAAACCTGCAAGAGAAATTTTTTCAGACTTTAAAACAATAAACACGACGGTAATTTTAACTAAATGATGTAGTATTCAAGTTCAAACGACGCTATATAAAAACAACCGACGAAATTAGAACTTTTACACGACGGTGTATCATTACCGTCGTGGTTTAACATTTCAAACGATGTATATAACCCTAAACCGTCGTCTAAGTAAGATGAAACACTAAATGCAGAGTATTTGTTCCAGACATTTTCATTCTTCGCATGTATATTTTATAGAATTGGAAAAATGAATTTAAAAATAAACAAATATAAAGATTGAAAAACCAAGTCTGTAACTGAAAATATTTTTGGAGATTTTCAAATAATAACACGACGGTTATTTTTAAAAATATGACATAGTATATCATTTCGACGACGCTAAAGAAATAATACCGACGTAATAAGTAAAATTTAAACTTCAAACGGCTAAAAAACAGAGTATTTTTCCAGACTCTTTCGTTCTTTTTGTATATATTGAAAAAAAGCAAAATGATTTTCAAGTGTAAAAATGTAAAAAGATTTTCAAAAAAAAAAGTATAAATCATTTGAACTCAGAAATTCTTTCGGTGTTGTAGTAGGAAATTACAAAATGAGGAATAAAGAAACGGTTACCTTTTGTGTGCAGGGAAAGTTTTCTCTAGACTCAGACGAACACGAAGACGAAGAGGAGAGGAAGTCGATGAGTTCAGACACGGCGCTTCGGGAAGGAAAAATTAGTGCAGAGTGAAATTTTTTCTCGGTATTGGAAACAGTGAAAGTATATAGGTCAGGTCATGCAAAATGTTTTAATATAAGGAACAAAAAAATAAGACGACCCTATTAATAATAACCGCCCTGGTATGGTACTTTAAACGTCGTATTTTAGTAATCTATACTACCAAAACGACGTAGTTATTTCATTTAATACGACCGTAAATTCTTAAAAAGCGACGTAGTTATTTCATTACACGTCATACATATTTTTTTACGTCGTGGTAACGAATTTTAAACTACGGTAATTTTCACCTCCACCGTCGTATTAATTTATGTCTTCACACATCGTTAGTTAGTAAAACGTCGTGTTTGTTGTTTTACTGTTACAAATAAGACGTCGGGTTTTAAGTTCTGTCCGAAGTTTTTAGTTAATGATAGACGGCACAATTTATAATGAAATCGCCGTGGTTATAAAATAATTTCTATAAATTTGTGTCGTTAATATGTAACAAACTACGACGGTATATTCTACTATATCGTCCTGGTAATACACTTTACAACCTTACTTTATTTATAATTACCCTCGTATTACATTATAGATTAACACGGCGTTAAGAATAAAATTACCGTCATTGTTACTCTGCGTTTAAACGTCTGTAGTATGCCTAAAACGTCGTCTATATTTTTTACATCGGTAGGTTTATACCTACTATCGTTGTTTATTTGTTGAGTCTTTTCCTGCGGAAACTCATGTTTCATACGACGACGCTTTTTAAGTTTCATGCGTCGTGTTTTATAAATACAAGTACGGAACCTCATTTTTTGGGTGTTTAAGTTACTGATCCACGTCGGTTTTAGATTACAGTCGTCTTTATAAATAAAACGTCTGTATTTATTTTCCGTCGTCATTTTTCCGTCGTCTATTTCGATTTTTGTAGTAGTGTACACAAATCAGAAATGGTTACATCAAGGGTGACAAAGTTAAGCACATTTCACCAAAGTTCTTCCACACACATCAACTTCAACAAAACGGTGACATACATATTTAGCAAATACAATCAAGCAACAACTTTGCAGATTTGTTCACCAAAGCATTACCAACTACAAAATTCAAGAAGATGGTCCACAATATTAGGATGTGTAAACTCATAGATCTTTTGCCAGCATCAGGGGGAGCGTGTCATTAATAAAAAATTTCCACACATTGTACTCTTTTTCCTTCGTCCAGGTTTTTATCCCACTGAGTTTTTCTTGGAAAAGTTTTGATGAGGCAGTGTCACATGCTTGTCTGTGTTATATAACACAAAATTATATGTTGCACATGAATATGTACTATTTTTCCCTTTGTCCAGGTTTTGTCCCACTAGGTTTTACTTGCAAGGTTTTTAGCAAGGCATATTTCATACATAGTGGTCTCCAAGGGGGAGTGTTATAAAGAGAAAACAAGTGGAGCCAACTAGAAGACTTTGGTGCATGAGATGTTGTAAAGTGGTGGGGCCCACGAACTATTTATTTGAAGACATTGTTTGACCTTATTGTACATCCACGGGAACCTTGGATGTTTCCATCAACCTTGTCTATAAATGAGGCATCATTATGCCTTTGTAAAATACACATCAATTCTATGCTCATTATCTTCCTCTAATTCTTCCTATAATTCTTGAGTTTTATTTTTATTTTATTTTTTTTGGTTGAAAAAATGAATATTTTGCTCACCACTTTAATACAAGGTGTATCATCACCACCATTTTCAACACTTCACATGTGTCCATAGTCATAATCATGGTTCCATAAATATAAAGCAAAAGTTAACTATGGTTATACATATGGACACTTGTGAAGTGTTGAGAATGGTGGTGGTGAGCAAAAATATTTTCTATTGTAATTGATTCCCTGCCACCTCTACCACCGCTATTGGGTGGGTGTGAATATGAGGGCTCAAATTAAAATTACGGTTTTTAGGTTTAATGGTCCCCGAACTTTGACCCGATTCGCATTTTGGTCCCTCAATTTTCAAAATCGTTCCCGTGGTCCTTCAACTTCAGTTTTGTTAGGACAAATGGTCCTGACGTCACGCAAAATGGTATTTTTTGTATTAGAAATATTAATAAAACTGATTAAAAATAAGAAAAAGATTTATAAACATAAGATAAAAAAGCAAACCCCATCGTGAAGACTTGATCAGCACAGAACAGAATGCGAAGCTTCTCTTTTCCATCATTATTATTACTCTCTTCAAACTGCTGCTCCAATGTCCCCTCCTTGACCTCCTCTGTTTCTACTCAGACTTGACAAACAGCTTCACTTGAATGAAACACAAAACCAAGCAAAGAAAATGGATGAGTTTGGTCTTCAAGATCTCTTTGCCTCAGAATCTGACTACTATGCATTTAGCCTCGAGCCATTTCTGTATTTTTACAGGTAAAAAATGAAATAGAATAAGAAGAAGAAAAGAATACTTGTGAGCTCTGTTTCTTCAATTAATTTCTCTCTTCTTGCGTATTGGTCTAAACTTGTCATAATTTATCAGGCACAATATTCTTGCAACCTTGACCCTTTCATGCCATATGTTGCCATTAACTACCAGGATCGGTTCTTATCCAAGCCAGATATTCTGGTGATTATGACAAATTAAAGAGCGTGATTTTCTTTAATTTGGTGAAGGAGGCGAGAGCTTGAGGGTTTTCTTTAAAGTCAAGGAAAAAAAGGTCGCGCCCAGACCCTCCTAGGCCGAAATTTTTGCCTCAGATCTGGGTAGGAGCTGGTGCTCCTCCGTGAGAGACTGGCGGCGGGGTGTGATGATATGCTGCTGCTCCTCAGATTTGGGTAGGAGCTGCTCCCTCTCTGAAAATCCAAATCATTGTTGTGGAAGTAAGGATTATCATTCTTAGGTCGTAAACAGATCCCCACAACTGATAACAAAATCACAAATGAAATTGAGAATTGGATGATTCCAAGAAGAAGAAAATTCAATATAAATTTAGAGGTCAAATAGATCGGCTTAAGAACATTCGTGAAAATGCTAGAATTTCAATTGGTGCGAAGAAGAAGGCGTACGTCTGAAGCTTCAATGCTTCAATCAATGCATGAAAAGAGCGAGAAGAGAGTCAAATGGGCAAAAGAAGCTGACCCGTGTTGGTCGTAGCCCACATCCATCTCCATGAACAAGAGCTTCATAGGTGGGGTTGAGACGATGGTCTCACTTTGCTGGGCTTTCATGGCGATTAGTGGGGATGAGTTTTTTTTTAATTTTATTAATAAGTCATTTTTTAATTCTTTTAAAGTAAATTAATTTTGAGTGCTGTTAAACAAACTTTAAAATTAACTGAGTACACTCTACTATCAAACTATTTATCAATTACTAATTTATCCTAATATAAAATGACAAAAAAGGATATATTGAATATTGAAACAAAAGTAATTTTAATAAGTACACCTTATTAGGAATGGGCATGGTACGGTACAGTATTGAGCTCATCCCGACACAGATACTGGAATTTGGAACCGATATGGGATTATAATTTGCCAAAGTTGGTACCGTACTGTCTGGCCTACTGTCTGGATTTGGAATTATACATATCACACAGATTTGTTTGACCATGAGTAGCACACAGATTTGTTTGACCACGAGTCTCAAGAGCTTAGAGAAAAATATCTAGTTTGTGAGTTTCTACCATCAACACATTCATGATCCATCTATAAGTATCTCAAGTTGCTTAATTAAGTAGCAAAGCAATATGGCCAGCCTGATGAGCCTACATTTTGCTGCATACTTGATCTTCTTCTTCACATTAAACCTCATGCCTATGCCTAGTTTTTGTTGTCCCCAAGAACACAAAGAAGCTCTACTAGAATTCAAAACTTCATTAACTGAAAACTTATTAGCAGCAAACTCTACCGATGAAGCAATGGTAACCGAGTTATTAGAGTCATGGAATTCCAGTTCAGATTGTTGTCAATGGAACCTGGTCACTTGCCATTCCCATGCAGCATCAGCTTCAAAACATACTAAGAGATCGATTTGAAGCAATTGAACTTGGATGAGAATTTCATCCAAGGAGAGATCGAGGTTTTGAGAGTGTCTGTCTGAGAGATCCAGGTTTGAGTTGAGAGAGAGACTGAACTAATTTTAAAACTTACTCAATTCGGTATGGTACGGTACTGAACGGTACCAAATTCCCGGTACCGCTCTCGTGCCATACGCAATTGATACGGTACAGTATCGCACCGAATATTGCCTAATACCATATGATACGGTATGAAACCAGTTTGATACGGTACGGTCCGTGTATGGTTTCGGTAGTTCAACTTCATATGCCCAGCCCTACACCCTACTCAACATATTGAACTCTAATCAAATTAGAATTTCAGAGTTTGATTCCAAATAGATTTGAGATAAAAATTCTAAGTTTTTGTCGGGTGTATATTTTTTTTCTATCACTCTAATAGTTCTTGACATCAATGAAGAAGAAGGTTTCTTTCTTTCTATGGACTGAGAAATATTTTCTTACTAGAATCTGTGTTTGGTAAAAGTGTTATAATTAAAATGTTTAACCAGAGAAAATACATACATAGAAAGTATATGTCTTCCCATCATTATAAATGTATATTACATCATCAAGTACAGTAGCACATTTGGTAATTTGGCGCACCATCTCCTGGATGGATGAAATCCAAGCAGATTATTCTGACAGTACAATTGGTTTTCATACTTCAGGATTAGCAACTTTTTTTTTTCCAGTCATTTGATCTTTGCACACCTATGAACAAAAAGTTCATTTCATTCTTGATATTTGTTGCATTGGTACTAGGTATTATACAAATTCCAAATTAAGGTTAACATGAATGTTTTATAATTTCTCATAAGCACTAGGGTGTATTAGATCCACTTGAAGTGGTTGCAGGAGAGATATCCGATGATGCAATCTTGTTGTGTCTGGATGAATTCATGGTAGAGCACTAGTATTTACAACTATTGTTAGAAATCATCTCTGATTACTAAGTACTTTTGTTGTACTGATTGTCTCGTGGTCTTTCATAGGTGACTGATATAGCTAAAGCATTAATATTAAACCGTCTGTTTACACATCTATTTAGCAATGGTATCTTAAGTAGTTTACCTCCATGTACTCATGAATTTGGTTCAATGAGTGGGTGAATCTATGAGGGTTTTGATTTGATAAAGAGAAAATGAGTTGACATGAACAGATTTGATGAAGATGACCAATTCATGTAAAATAGGGTGTACTTAGTATTAGAGTGTTATGGATAGAGTGTATTATGATGTATCAGAGGTATTTTTGGTAGTTAAATACGGTGTACTTAGTTAATTTTATATTTTAATTTCATTATTAGGGTGTACTTATATCATAGGGTGTATTCAATTAATTTTAAGGTTCGTTTAACAACACCCTTAATTTTTTATTAATTTTTGCGTCACATCAATATAAAAAGGGTTTTTAAATATTTTGGTTTTTTTAAAAAAATATTTTATTAAATTTATAATAATATAAAAAATACCATTTTACTCCTGAATTTAACAAAAAAATAATAAATTTGACGGGAATAATTTTGGAAATTGAGAGAACAAAATACGAATCGAGTCAAAATTCAGGGACTAAAAACCCTTAAAATTATCTTAACCTTTAAATATCTCCAAGGTCCGAGCTAGCGTCTCTTTTTGGTTTTTCTTTTCCTCCACTGATGAGGTGCTATTAGACAAAATTCAGTTAGAAAATGAACTAAATCGCAAAATGAAAGACGACAGTAGGTAGTAGCCGTATATACATGAACGAAGGATAATGGTGGCGCAGCAGCTCCTGGTGGGCCCCATCCCCATCAGCGGCGGCCATGGCAGCCCCGGTGCCGGTGGCTTCTATTCTAATTTCAGCAATTTGTTTCCCCGCCCATGTCATTTTCAGCGTAGAAGAGCCAGAACCCGTACTCGCCGGTGGACCCCACAATCAACGTCATCATCGTGGTCGTCGTCGTCATCATCATGGGACATGATCAACGGCCAGCAGACCCACTACGGCGTGCTGGGCCTCACACGCCATGCCACCTCCGCCGAAATCAAGAGAGCTTATCGCCTTCTCGCTCGCAAGGTACTCTCTCACTCAATCACTTGCCCCTAATTTCTTGGTTAGCCTCTGTTTTTCTTTAATTAGTTTTTTGGTTGGTTCCTGAGAAACCCTAGAGGTCACCCTGTAAAGTTCTGCAGTTCTACAACTTTAGAGATTCATTGTACTTTAGGAATAAAAATTTATTATTTTTGTATTTGTGATTGGAACTTGATAGCATTTCCAAAGAATCTGTGGTACAGAATTATACATTTGTAGGGATAATAATTTATAGAATCATATCTTACAGAAAATAAAATAAAATGAATTTGTAGAAGCATAATTAATACTAATTACCTGATGCTTGGATTTGTTACTGGTAATAATAACTTTACTCTTGGTGGAGATGATGATGTGTATGAAGGGTTCGAGTGTGTATGAAGGGTTCGAGTCCTCAAGGGTTCATTAGAGCCTCTTTACAAGGGTTATAAGGCATATGAGGTCACTTGGCCAAATAATAACTGGTGTTTTGAGCTTGTAAGAGTATATCAAACATATAGTCTAGTCCATAGAGCTCTAGAATTTCAATACATGCGGAGAGTCATATGTTCCCAGAGGGTCCCCCTCATGATTTAGCAATGACATTTAACTGGATCAGCTTGGAAGGTTGAAATACAGAGATGCATTCAAATACATTGGATAAAATTTAATGTGTATGTTCTATTTTCTGGTAATGGGGGAAAACGTAGTGTTCCAATTGTATTGTACTTCATATGTTCTCTTTTGTGTTAAATTTCCCATGAAGTCTTACATAGATGTATATCAGTACGGTGATGAATATGCAGTTGGGCTAGTTCTTTTAGCCTCCTCTCCCAAACCCTGTATCAAGTTGATCCCTGGGGAATGAACTCCCTTTGACATGAGGTGGTGTTTGGTTTCTATAATGAAATGTAATTCAGATTTGGTATAATGGAATCTTGGTTGGAGTGGAGTTTGGAGAGAGTTCGAGAGTAGATACGATAATTGAAAATTGGTAAAGAGTGCAATTGGTATTATTTCACATTTCGGGGGATTGACACTTGATGGGAATGTTCATTTCATTCCAAAGTTTAATCCAATAAACCATACACTGCCTTATAAAATAGCATTACATTATAAGTGAAAGAAGGGGGAAAAGAAGTACAGCCATCTTCACCACATTGATTTTCTGTGTATTGAGTCTATTGACTATTTATGGAACCTATGAGAAAGAAGGGAGGAAAAGAAGTGCAGCCATCTTCACCACATTGATTTTCTGTGTATTGAGTCTATTGACTCTTTATGGAACTTATTTCACTTGTGTTGGAAATTTTTGGGAGATTTTCAACTTCCTTGAAAAATGTGTGAGAAATATAATATATCTTTTCTATTGTGATACATATGTTTGTAGTGATTTCATTATGTTTATTCCATGAGGGAAATTGAAGGACACACACACGTATGCAGACACAATCAGTCATACACATACACATCCACATCCACTTCCTATCAAAGGTATTTGTTGCCTTCTCCAACTTATATAGTAGAACCATGACGGACGTCTCGTCAAACACTGACATGTATTACATATGCTCTTTCTCATTTCGTTGCTTAAAGCTGTTGCAAAGACGTGTTCAAATTCACCAATTTCATTTGGATTCATGGATTCTGTTTTATATGTGTATGCTTTATTGCTTATTAATGATTGCAAGGTATGATATAATGGAATGCCTGTGTGTGTTGGCGTGTAATTTCTTTAGTGACCGGTACATGCCTCATGCACCAACATCCTTGGTTTGTCGTGATATGATCACACTTGGATTTGTGGATATAACCATAATACTTTCTTCCCTACTGCATTAATGTGGTTAGGAGGTCTCATTGAAATTCATTTTTGAGCAATTTATGGACTTTATAAGGCAGAGGCTAACAGTTAAGAACTTATGTATTCTTGCATATCTATTGCAGTATCATCCCGATGTTAGCAAGGATTCTCAAGCTGAAGAGGTGTTCAAGAGTGTCCGTCAGGCGTATGAGGTGAGTAATAAGTTAATAACTACTTGTTAATTTTCTTGGTTGTATCGGTAACTTTTTTTGCTTTTGTAATTTAATACTATAAAAAATCCTCTTTGTTACTGAACCTAGGTGAAATGTCTAATATACCCTGATCATTTTTAAGGAACTTTAATAATAATTTGAAGAATCAAGGATGGTATGGTCATTGTACACTACCCTAAGTTGTTTTCTAATTTCAATCAGTTTCTTTCTTTTACTATTCATCTTCTTCTTTCTCAGCTAATCCATTCTCCTCCTCTACACCCAAACCCTCAATCTTCCCTGCAAGTAAAACACTCCAAGACCTTGTCGCTGATGGACTACTGCGACGGCACACAAACCCCTTGAGAATAAAACACACACCAAACCACAAAGTAAACACACCCACAAGAACACAAAGATTTATAGAGGTTCGGCCTCCCCGCCCACGCCCTCTGGTGATCCACCCGAGAAATTCACTAGTATGTAAGAACAACTTTGGTTACAATCAAGAACCCCTTAGCTCTCACAAGAACCCTAGATCTCTTTCTCTCACCCTTGAAATAATACCAAGAATTCACCCTTGAATTCTCGTCTTGTGTTTTCTCCCTTGAAAATTCACTATTGAATTTTCCTCTCTATTTGTGCTTCTTAAAACCTAGTCCTAAAGTGCCTATTTATAAGTATAGGGCTTTAGTACAATCATACAAGGAATAGGAAACCTAAAGGATCCCAAAACAATTAGAAGATCCAATCCAAATCTGACAAGGATTCCTAAACAATGAGAAAACCTAGTCCAAATCTGATAAGGATTCCATCCTTCCTTCTATGGTGAGCCAATCTTCAACAAACTCCACTCTTGGCGAACCGCCCATCACCCATGAACAATTGTTGACCCCTAGAACCTCTTCAACCTCTTGGAAATCGCTCTAGTAATTCCCAATAGCTCCACCATGGCAAGAAACCTCTTGCCTCAACGCACCTTAGGTGAGAAGGTGCTCCACCCAATCTTAGACTTGGGCCATCCCACCTCTTGCGTAGAAGAGAGATCCCCCATGCCGAACTCCTCGCTCCTCGCCTTCGAACCTTGAATTCTTGACATGCCTTGATACGCAAAACCGCATACCAACCCTTATTCTATAAATCCCCATGTAGCCACCAACCTTGCTCTTGGATTTATGAACAGACTCCTTTCTCATCCAAGCACCCATCCAACCTTCCCGCCCATGCTCCCCAAAGCACTCCGGCAAACGTAGTTGAATCTTTCTTTGTCCATCCATCCAAAACCTGGGACGATTTGATGGATTCCTTAAACTTGACCTGCTTGTGATGAAGGCTCCACCACAAGTAGAACTCCTTTAAGATTGTTGTTGATACCTGCCTTCTTCAACCCTTGTGTCAAGCTCCACCCGCCTCGAGTCCCTTCCATGACCACCTTGGTAAGAAGTATCTTTTGCTGCCACCGACCCAACAACATTCTCCCCATCATCTCTTGCCTTGAATTCACCCTTGTGGACCTTGTCCGCCACTTCTACACTTTGAAATCAAGCACCCTTGATGATGAACTATTAGTCATACAACTTGACTAACCTTCCTTGCCCAACTATCCTTGAGCGAACTTGTAGCTATATTCCGTTGCACCGCTCCTCGACGTGAAGATCCCTGCCCGCTTTTTCTTTAGTACAAAGCACTTCCTTGGTAGAATTTTTGCTCCACCGCAATTGTACTTCCCCAAAAGTCGATAAACGTTGTTAGGTTGAATCTCCCCCTCATAATCACCACCGAACCTTGTGTGTGACTAAGAGCTTCTCTTCTTTGGCCTTGTACGAATACCCTTCTATCTAGAGCGCCAAGAGAAATAAGATTCCTTCTTAGTTTCTGCACATGCCTCACCTCACTAAGGCTCCTAACAACACAATCTTGCAATCCTGATCTTCACTGCTCCCACGCCCAAAACATCACAACTTGTTTTGTCTCCTAACAGTAATCTTGCTACTCCTTCCTTTCCTCGTATGTATCAAATATACTCCTATTTGAACATACATGATAAGAACAACCTAATCTAGAATCCAAACAAGCAGAACACTCACCCGAAAAACTTGCCATGACGCTCCTGCTACGCCTTCTTCTTCCGTAGAATCACAAAAGTTCATCATCGGTGTCACACCTAGTTGACACGCTTGCTGCGACATGAACTTTCGCATTCTTCATCTTGTTCCGCTTCTCCTTCCATACCGGACAATTCCGCCTAATGGTCCTTAGACCCACACTCGAAGCACTCTTCATTGTCCCTGATCTAGAATTCCCACCATTGCTTGATTTGCCCTCACGCTTGTTTGAACGTGGCCCGCCCCTCTAGTCCTCGCCACGAGACCTTCACTTTGAGAGCCTTCTTCCGAACGTTGAAGCATCCTCGTCATGCGCTAAGATGTCTTGCACGATCTCTTCATACTTCAAAGTTCCTTCCCGAACATAAGCTGCCGTATGCTTATAAGATCTGAGGTAGGGATGTCAACAACATCACAGCCTTGTCTTCCGACTTATAAACCTCATCCATCCTCCTCGCAAGTCCGCAATACACTGCTAAATGCGCTAACATGCTCCATCATATTTGCGCTCCTCCATCTTTAGAGAGTGGAGCTCCTCCTTTAAGAAAAGCTTGTTGGACAACGATTTTGCCGCAAAACATCTCTTCAAGCTTTTCCTCATGTCTCGCCATGTGTCTTCCATCGCATTACACAACACCTCATCAAGCTAGATGTTGTTCGATGGATCCTCTAGCAAGCTCATCTAGGTCCTCCTAATCCGCATCCGTCATGGTTGTCGGCTTTCTTCTCCTTGCCTCGCCAAGACTTTGTTGAGACCTCCCGCCGCTAAGGACATGCTTCATCCTCCTTTGCCAAAGCGTGGAAGTTCTCTTTTGCCATTGAACGGCTTTTTAACTTGACCTTGTGCTATACATTTGTGGTGTCTTTTTGTCGCCCGCCATCGTCAACACTTGCAAATACTCTTAAAACTATAAGAGCCCACCGCTAACCGCGGCTCGATACTCACTTGTCGGGGCGAAACACTCCAAGACCTTGTCGCTGATGGATTACGCGACGGCACAAACAAACCCCTTGAGAATAAAACACACACCAAACCACAAAGTAAACACACCCACAAGAACACAAAGATTTATAGAGGTTCTCGCCTCCCCGCCACGTCCCTCTTGGTGATCCACCCGAGAAATTCACTAAGATGTAAGAACAACTTTGGTTACAATCAAGAACCCCCTTAGCTCTCACAAGAACCCTAGATCTCTTTTCTCTCACCCTTGAAATACTCAAGAATTCACCCTTGAATTCTGCCTTGTGTTTCTCCCTTGAAAATTCACTATTGAATTTTCCTCTCTATTTGTGCTTGTCTTGTGCTTCTTAAAAACCTAGTTCTAAAGTGCCTATTTATAAATATAGGGCTTTAGTACAATCATACAAGGAATAGGAAACCTAAAGGATCCCAAAACAATTAGAAGATTCAATCCAAATCGACAAGGATTCCTAAACAATGAGAAAACCTAGTCCAAATCTGATAAGGATTCCATCCTTCCTTCTATGGTGAGCCAATCTTCAACACTTCCCACGCCCTAACTTCCACCATGTTGCAGATGCAATTGCCTTCTATTTACCAATAGATGCTTTTTTTTTTTTTGGAGAGAACCAATAGATGCTTTTATATGAATGTAAAAATGGAAATGTCTTGCAACTGGGAAAAAAAAATGGAAACCTCTTTTGATCTGTTCAGAAGACCATTCTGTCTCTTTAGCATCTATATTTAATTGATGTTGAAGTAAATCACTGCCTCTTTTTACTCCTGACTTTCCTGCTTCCTGAGCAGTTCTTTCTTCCTTTTCGTAATTTACTAATAACTGCTTTCGTAAAAGGTAGAAATCTAATTTCTATTATGACCATTCTGTCTAACTCATGTGTTTTCCAATTTAGCTTGAGGTAAATGGTTTAAATAGCTCTAAGAAAATGTAATTTCGAATACCTGACTGTTTCTTTATGAATTCCCTGGAACCACAAATGAATTAGTGTCTGGAACAAGTGGATCAACCTTGGTTATTGACGTAAGTGTCTTGTATCAATGACTGGAGCTGTTATCATGATAGAATGTCTAAGCAGAGCATTTTCTTTTACGTAAACGTATTTTTTTCCTTTTTTGTTCATGTTTAGTAGACAAAATGACAGAACCCTTCACGTTTCCCATGAACAGATTCTATCTAATGAAGCAACTAGGACTCAGTATGACCAAGAACTTAAATTTCAAATGGACACTGGCAGGAAATATAGTGGGAAATGGAGCTACAGCCCTGAGTTTGAAGATGGAGTAAGGATCTATAAGTGGGCTGAAGTGAGGCAGAAAATGCAACGGGAGAGACATTGGGAACGGTATAATGTCAATGAAGAAAGTTCGTCATATGGTAAAACCGATGAAGCAACTGAAGAAAGAGAGACAGTGCAAGAGAGAGGTTCCTTTAGTGAAGTGCTTAGATCTGCCTTTGTATCTCTGTTCTTGTTGCAGACATTTGGATCCCGTTTATCTCTCACTTTTAGTAGCCTGGTGGCCTTATTTGACAGGAAGTTGGATGCTGGATATAAGATTGGTTATGTAATTGCATGGGTTTTAGGTGGGAGAGGTGGTATCTTGCTCACTTTGTGCCTGTCGTTTGCAAGTTGGGTTTGTGGAAAAACCAGCAGCAATATAGTTGCTCTGGTGGTGGTAGCCATGTGGGTTGGCTCAAACCTTGCAAGATTTGCACCACTTCCACAAGGCGCTCTGCTTACTCTCCTGTATATGTCTATTAAGCTACAAGTTGATTTGAACTAAAACCGCAGCTGTAACGCGAATGTGTCCTATCAGCTATTTTCTTTTAATGGTTAAAGAAGGTGTGGTACATATGTTGTATTGACTACAATCCATTACAATGTTGTAAACTGGTTCGTTGCAAAAGGATGAAGATGTGAAATTCATGTTCTTTTAGAGCAGGAGTGTGCTATGGGCTGATCCTTGTGGACTAAATCTCCATTCTGTACCAATATTTTATTTTGTCAAAGAACAGTTAAAAGAAAAGGAGTTGGTCTGCTTAGCTGCGCCAATCAGTTGCCACTCAATTTCCTCAAAAGTATGCGCAAATCTGATCATTCTTTTCTGGGAAATGAAAATTGACACTACATTTGCAGAATGGTAACTCATAATTTTTCTCTCTAACCAAGCACAATCATCAAATCCTTCCCCGTGAAAAAGAAAAGAAAATAAACTAAATCAATAAGATCTGCATGTTTTTGCAATAATATACCCTTGATCAAAAGAAATTTTAAATAAATAAAAACCATTTACAATTGGCTAACTAGTTTTGACTTGCTCTTGTTTCATCTTCCTCCACAAGTATCTCCCGCTGGCCATGTCGACAAGTACCCAGAAGCCATTCTGAATCATCTGAAATTCAATTCACCCGCGTTAACAAAAAGACACAGATAATTATATTACTTGAAGAAGAAGGAAATAAGCATACCATTCTCAAATTGAGCTCTTCTTTTTTGGTTGGTATATTTTCATCGGTAGAATCCTGTGAGTTGATGTCAGTTCCGGGAGAAGAACGAACCGTCCTCCATGCACAATATCCCGCAAGAATCGCTGAAAAGAACACTAAGATGAACCTCAGAGGACACATCTGGGTTTGCTTTCTGGAAATCAGCACCAGAGAGAGAGAGAGAGAGAGAGAGAGAGAGAGAGAGAGGGAATGGATGAAGCTCTTAGACCAAACAAAAAAACTAGACCTATTAGTTGTTGTGTTTTCTAAGGAAGATAGGGAACAAAGACAGCCAAAACATCGAAAGCCTTTACTTTTTTAAAGGTTGAAATCAATTTATATGAGAATGAGCAAGCGCGTGGTTGAGAATTGAAGTTTTCTTGTGCTAGCTGCTTTCTGACTTGGTACATTTCATAATTCGTTGTATAATTGTATTCTTTATTAATACAATGTCCGATGTCAATGGTAGGTGGCTGGCTTATCAACTGCTCCTATTCCTAGTCAACGATTATACTAAACGTTTTCCAAGACATACAGATAAGAGAGAGGAAGCATTTTTGCTCACCATTTTAACTGGGTTCAGATCTTCTGTCCATACTTTTGTGTGTCCCTCTATGTCCATACCTTAATTTTGTGACACGTGGCATTATTTTATTATTTTATTTGTATTAAAAGATAAAAACATTAATTTTGTTAAAGTATGATTAAGTGGAATACCACGTGTCACAAAATTAAGGCATGGACAGAGATGGACACACAAAAGCATGGACAAGATCTGAACACATTTTAACTCAATGTGTATTCTCACAACCATTCTTAATACTTGACACGTGTCTATAGGCATGATCATGGTTTTATAATACAAAGCAAAAATTAATTATGGTTATGTCTATGGACACGTGTCAAGTGTTGATGATGGTGGTGAGAGTACACATTAGGTTAAAGTGGTGAGCAAAAATATTTTGTAAGAGAGATGCGCTCCATTATCTAAAAAATAAGGGTTAATTACTCATTTGGTCCTCAAACTTGTACTCGATTTACATTTTGGTCCCTCAATTAAATTATTCGTTCAAATGGTCCATCAATCCTATATTATTCGTTCCATTGGTCCTACCGTTCAATGTTGCAGTCAAATATAAGAGTAAAATTGTCCAAGGTGATAAAGTGGTGATAAATAGGTGATAAAGGGGTGATAAATAGGTGATAAAGGGGTGATAGAAATTACTGTATCACTACTTTATCACCTATTTATCACCACTTTTCACCTTTGTGGACGGTTATTGACGGTTTTACCGCTACATTTGATGCCAACATTTACGGAATGTAATGGTAGGACCATTTGAACAAATAATATAAAGTTAATAGACCATTTGAACGAATAATTTAATTGAGTCGAGTACAAGTTTGAGGACCAAATGAGTAATTAACCCCAAAAATAAATTAAATGCAAAATAAAATACAACAAAAATAAGAATAACTCTCAAACTAATTGTTTTATTTTATATTCAATTATTGATGATTTCAAAACACATACATAAGCTCTTATAAACTCTATAAATAGTCTTCTTCGTGACTCTTTTATTTCCTTATTTTAAAAAAAAGTAAGCTCAGCCACACTAGTAGAGACGTTAACTCTCCTAATTTGGCATTTTTAAGACCATTTTTCTTTTATGTGGACCTCTAAATAGAAACAAAATAATATTTTAAATATAATTAAAATATTAAAATAAAATAACATAAAAACTAAAATTATTCACCGAAAACCAGAACAACAACCGCCGACTACCCCCGTTCTCCAAAGATATGCCCAGCCATCCAGTGGTGGAGCCACTTCTAGGCCAGGAGTGGCCCTGGCCCCCATTTTTTTGACATCTATCATATATTATATAATGTAATATATACAACTTATACTAATAGACAATTTGTAATTTAAATTAATGGCCCCTTTAAAAACAATTAGACATGACTAATTTTGAAGATTTAAGTTCTAACATGTGTTTTAAACACTTATATGTATTTGATATACTTGTGTTTTTTATCTTGGCCCCCAATCTTACAATTCTAGCTCCGCCCCTGCAGCCACCCATCATCTAGTCGCCCTTGCCTTAGCATAACAACAAGCCCAACCATAGCCACCTCTCTCTCTTTCTCTCTCTCTCTCTCTCTCTCTCTCTTGGAGCATAAATTATCGGGTCCTCCAACAAGTAGTCTTGTAATCAATGTCTAAAAGTAGAACACCGTATTCGCTTGCCAACAATGAGAGAAAAGACATGCAAGAAAACACTTTGACATTCAAGTCAATAGGCGTTCAAGAAGATTGTAGTAGAGTTTTAGAATAATCCATGTACATTTTCCCCTTTGTGTTGGTGGGTTAATTGGCCTTATGGATGCATTTGAGTCTTGGACTCCAAGTCTGATATTTCGTGGGTTTCTCGATGATGCACAATCACTTCATTATAGGCCTGGTAGTCAGTGATCACGTAGTCTTTACCACAGTGTCGAAGCCAGGACTTCATGTGTGAGGGGGCCTCTTACAAAATATTTATAAAAAAAAAAATTTGAACTCACAATACATTCCAAAGTAACCAAAAAGACCAAAACATCATACATAGTACATATCTAATGAAATCTTTACCCTTTTTTTTTCTTATGGTAATCTACAAATTAATTGAAAGATCCATTGAACTCAATAGTGAATAATTCAAATTTTCATAAACCCTAACAAACCATAGGCAAAGAGAAAACAATAAAAATTAAGAGAAATATTAACGATCTTAATTAAGTGAGTCAACCCAATTGAAACTTGATAATTTGGCAAAAACAAAATTGAAACTTGATAATATATTATATGGAGAATGAGAGAATAAATAGTCACAAATCTAGAGAAATGGGTGAAAATGAATCTTAGATTTGAAGGACTTGTGTAAAAATAATAATATGTACACTAAATAGAGCACACGCCTATTGCACCAAGTATAATAGTAATTCGGCACGTGTACTGTTATTTTGTCAAACTTTCTTTGCTCTTTTACTTATCCACACCCATCCTGCTAAAGGACGTCTCCGACCAAAGGCATGCATACTTCTAAATTGGTTCCATTTTTGGACATCAATAGTTTAGCGCCGTATGTGGGAATCATCACTTAACTTCCCATTCTTCTACCAGTCAAGTTGCATTCTTCACCCGTCATTAGGGGTGGGCATGGTCCGGTCCGGTTCAGTTCGGTTTGGAGCTCACACCCAAACCAAAATTGGTACTATTCATCCAATTAGATCCGATTTGATTTTTCAAAAAAACAGGAGGGAAATCGCACCAACCCGGGCTGCCAATTTCTGGTGCGGTTTTTAGATTTCCGGTTATGCACCAACTTCTACCATATCTACCAATAAGCACATACAACTCCTCAACAAAAGCACATCAAACAATAAGCATGAATCTACCAGATCTACCATATCTACCAACCTACCAATCTACCTGATCTCAAACAGCACCAATCTACCAGATCTACAACCAATAAGCACAAAGGAGACGAGTGAAGTCGCAGAGAACCTAGTGCTAAAATATTATGCTCCTCGGCTTTCCTTTGGTGTTCAAGCAGTTCCTCATCCCTCTGACGAGCATATGCAACATGACCAATTGACAGGACCCGACCCAAATTCCGCTTTGGAATTCGTGTCGAACCTTGTGAGTGTCCGACACCTGTTGGGTGCCAGGCACAATTGACCAAAATGCCATTTTTCCCAATTCCCACTTAAAACTACTTAAGATTTTACAACTTCTGCCGGAAAACTGGCAGAGCCCCCCTTGAAAAAATGGACAATACCCAAAATATTTCACCTTTAATAATACAATTTTTATAATCCCAAACGTTCAACATGCATAACTTAAATCCACACACAATCAAAACAGTTACTCTCAATGGCCTCTGGCCTTACCAATAATCCGAGCAACAACGTTATCACCAAATCAATCCTATCATTCTTATCCACTGAAAATCATCAATTATTGAAATATTAATTCAACATCCGCAACAACAATCCTTATCATCTTATTTTATCTAAAATGAAACCTAACCAATCATCCAGATACAATCGTTTAAGTAATTATCATCTTAACGTGCCCATCCTCATTATTAACAGCATTATGTAAAGAAATCTCATAAATAAAGTTTATTTTCAAACAAGCCTCCAATCTCAATTATCTATCGGGTCTTAGGCCCGCCCATCAGTTCAGATTGAATTCATTTAAGATGTTAAGTAGATTTCAACTCAACTCCAAATCAACTTACGTAAAATCCTCTTCCGTGGCTGCACCTAAATTATCCTAGGTTGCCTACGTACCCTCCGTGAGGGATCAAGTCACACGTAACTCTTTCAACTAACGCAACACCATTCAAATAAAAATAATACTCTTTTATTACCTAACCATAAAGTCTATAACCATTCTTACTTAGATTTTCAACAAGCTATAAGTAATTGAGTATCAAGCCTAAAATTTATGTACTTAAATATTCAATTAATTTGTTATTGTTCACCTAACATTTACATAATACTTACGTAACCAAACTTGTTACGCGAAATTTATGTACTAAACTATTGATTGAAATTGCATGTTTTGTATCTTTTCACCTCATCTCTCTCTCTCTCTCTCTCTCTCTCTCTCTCTCTCTCTCTCTCTCTCTCTCTCTCTGAGTGTTTACTTACAACCAGCGAGTAAGTCACCCACAAATGACCACAAATGAAGAGGTAGCTCTTTCTATGTTCTCAAACCAGAGCACTACAAATACCACGTTATATGGTATGTAAAATAATTAAGATTAATATTGTGTGGGAATTAATTATTGAGTGGGGGTGGGGGTGTGAAGGTGGTGTAGTGAGTGACAAGTGTGGAGGTGGTGTAGGAATCTGAGAGGTACAAAATCCCACAGGTAAGAGAGAGAGAGAGAGAGAGCATCGTATGTATTCCGCCCAATTCTCTTATTCTTATTTTGAAACAATTTAATCATCACCACTACCATTTGCACTTTCCACAGACTGCAGATAGATAGACAGAGACACTGTCTTCTTAATATATATATATATATATTGTTAGGCCGTTATCCTAATTATGACTGCATATAATTGCTTGCAGCTGTTATGCTATTATTGTATTGTAGTAACTGATATGGCAGCTGTTATGCTATTATTTATATTGTAGTAACTGATGCTATTATTTGTATTGTAGTAACTGATAGGTTTACGTTTATATTCCTGTGTATAAAGAGATTGTAAAATCAGTTTTGTTAATGTAGAAAACTCTGTTTCTACATGGTATCCAGAGCCTAACTTTTCCTTCTTTTTTTTTTTCTTCTTTCGATGGCTTCAAGCTGTGTTCCCACTATCTCCATTCCCAATATCTCTCACCTTGTCTCTGTTAAACTATCTGATACCAACTATCTTGTATGGGAAAGCCAGGTCAAACCTTTCTTACTCGGCCAGAATCTTTGGCGCTTTGTTGATGGCTCTCATCCTTGCCCCTCCCCTACACTTCCTCCTTCTGATAAGTCTGAATCCTCTACTCCACAAGTTGGCCAATCCTGACTATGTCTCTTGGTTTCAAACTGGCCAAAGTCTGATTAGTATCCTCGTGCTACGCTTTCGAGAGTGTTCTTCCTCAAGTTATTGGGTTTCTCCACTCGAAGGACATTTGGGATTGTCTCCAACAAAATTTCTCCCAACAATCCCTTGCCAATTCTGCCCAGCTCAAATTCCGCTCTTCTCTATTACCAAAGGTTCCAAATCCATCTCTCAATACCTTGCTCAAAGCCAAGAGTTTGGCTGATGAACTCCACCGCCATCCAGAACCCGTCTCCAACTCGACTGGTTACTTATGTGCTTCGTGGTCCTGGGTATTGACTACCAAATGATTGTGACGGCAATTTTGAATTTCCCACCACTTCCATCCTTCTCGGACCTCCGAACTCGCCTTCTTGCTTTTGAAGGGCAAATGCCTTAAGCTCGGGATGGCTCCTGTGGCTTCCCCGCCGCTTTTGTAGCTGCTCGCTTTCCCCGTGGCCCCGCCACTCTCGACCGCGTGACCAATCCTCTCGTCCCTTTGATGGTCCTCCTTCAGCCCGCCTTTTTCTAGTCCGCCAGCCTTCTCACCGTGCTCCACGCCCTTCCTCCTCTCAAGGTCTTTGGGTCCTCCACCCTCTCGCCAAACCAATTCAATGCCGGAATTGCTGCCAGCTTGGTCATGTTCAAGCCAAGTGCCCTTATCCTCGTGCTTTACTGGCATGCATGTTAAGCGCCCTCTTCCGATCCTAATTGGTATTTGGACTGGTGCCACCCATCACATGACCCATGATGCGCAGAAATTCCACTCCCAAGACTCCATGGCCGCCGGATCAGGTTGTTGTTGGTAATGGTGACACCCTCCCCATCACTCATTCTCGTAATCTTTCCTTTTCTTCCGGGTTCCTTTGTCTTTCGCCTCTCGATGTTCTCCGTGCTCCTTCCCTTCGTAAAAATCTTTTATCTGCGTACTTTACTCGTGATTTTAATGTTAGTATTACCTTCTTTCCTTGGGGATACCAAATTCGTGACTTACAACGTGGTGTTGTTCTCTTCGTGGCCTATGTAAGGATGGTCTTTATCCTATCTTTCCCACACTATTGTCCAGCCTCCAAGCAAGCTTTTTCTTCTATCGTCACGCCGTCCTCTTTGTGGCATCGCTGCCTTGGTCATCCCTCCAATAAAGTTCTTCGCATTCACTTGTTTCTGGCCAATTATTAGGTTCTCTTCTCGCTTATCAACTTCCCCTTGTAGCCACTGTATGCTATCTAAATCAATAAAACTTTCCTTTTCGCCTCATGATCATTGCTCTACTAAGCCATTTGATTTAATTCATTCGATGTGTGGATGTCTCCCGTTGTTTCGCTTCTCGGATATCGATATTATGTCTTGTTTACGATGATTACACTCGTTATTCATGGATTTTCCTATGCGCGCCTTAAATCTGAAGTTTTTGGTCATTTTTCTACTTTGCCGTGGTATGTTCAAACTCAATTCTCCTTGTCTATCAAACAATTTCCAGTGATGGGGGAAGGAATATGATAACCTGCAATTTAAACAGCTTTTGTGCTACTAATGGCATTGTGCATCGCTTTTCTTGTCCTCATACACCCCAACAAAATGGGTTAGCAGAGCGAAAATATCGTCATATTGTCGATATGGGTCGCACTCTCTTACACATTAACGCTCACATGCCTCACAATCTTTGGGTCGAAGCATTTTGTACGGCAGCTTCTTTGATTAATCGACTTCCCACTCCCTATCCTTAAAGGGACTTCTCCCTATAAGTTATTATTTGGCATTTTCCGGATTACGCTGCCTTCGTGTTTTTGGATGTATTTGTTACCCATATCTTGGAGATTATGTAACCTAACAAATTACAACCTCGTTCTCTTCAAAGGTGTTTTTGTTGGCTACAATGATCGCCATCGTGGTTACCGTCTCCATCCTCCTACAAAGTCGGCTCTACGTTTCTCGCCATGTCATTTTTCATGAAGATCAACTTTATTATGTCACGCTTCTAAGCCCTGCTCACTTCGCACCTTGCTGTGGTCCCCTGTGGGCCTTCTTCCTAGTCCACCATTTCTCGGCCCATTATCGCTATCACTTCTCACGACGCAGCCCTTCTCCAACACCACATTTGGGTCAACTTCCTCTCAACAACCAGCCGACCTCATTCTTCCCAATCAGCCTCGCCCCATCATCAGCCCCCCGTTCTCCAACACCACCAGACCGGCTGCCTCTTCTCCACCACCACTGCCGCTCATCCCCATCCTCCCGACTCCAAGTTCTCAAACACCACCCGACTCCCTTTCTCTTCTCCTCCTAGCTACCAGATCCGCCTCTTCTCCCGTCCTCGCCATCGCTCCTCCACCACCAAGTGCTCTGCCTCACCCGTGCACACCCTGATCCAAGTCCGGAATTGTCAAGCCAAATCCCAAATATCATGCCAATTTTTCTACTTCCTGTGACTCGCTCCTCATGCTTTCTCTACTTTGGTCAATACAGACGCTTGAACCCACTTGCTACACACAAGCATCTCGTTATCCCGAATGGCAACATGCCATACTAGATGAGTATCATGCCCTCCTTCAGCAGGCACTGGTCTTTGGTGCCCTCGTCCCCTTCGCTCGCCAATACGTTGGTTGCAAATGGGTCTTCCGAATAAAGCTGCGCCCGATGGCACAATTGAACGATATAAGGCACGCCTTGTTGCCAAAAGCTTCCATCAACAATCTGGTGTCGATTATTTTGATACATTCAGTCCGTGGTGCTTAAGCCCACAACCGCTCGCATTGTTCTCTGGCTCCGCTATTTCTTCTCCGGATGGCCTCTTCGCAACTCGATGTCAAAAACGCATTCTTGTACCGCTCTCTATCCGAAGATGTTTATATGCGGCAACCACTGCTTTGCCGACTCACCGCCTAATCATGTGTGTAAACTTCATAAGGCCATTTATGGTCTTAAGCAGGCTCCCGGCATGGTTTCGTAGATTTAGTTCTTTCCTCCCGAGTGTTGGCTTTACTCAAAGTCAGGCCGACACTTCTATGTTTGTTTATCATGATCACTGCTCAAGTATGATCTTGTTGCTATATGTAGATGACATCATTCTCACTCGGCAGAATTCTTCTCATCTCCTTGCCTTTCTCCGCAAATTGGGTGCTGAGTTTGACATAAAAGATTTGGGGCGTTGCATTATTTTCTTGGTGTGGAGGTCCATTATCACCTCTACTTCCATCCATCTTACTCAAAAACAAGTACACCGTTGATCTTCTCAAACGCAAAGCAATCTCTTGGACGCAAAACCTGCTTTCTACACCCATGACTTCCAAAGGTACTCTTTCTGACCCATGGTAATCGCTCCTGTGGATCCTACCCTTATCGACAGATGGTTGGTGCCTTACAATATCTCACCATGACTCGTCCCGATATCTCATACGCTGCTCAACATGTCTCTCAATTTATGGGATCACCCAAAGGATGTTCATTTTGAAGTCACAAACGAATTTTACGTTATCTAAAAGGCACCCTTGGAGTTGGTCTTCCTGCTCGCAAGTCTCCGACTGTTCCTTCTTAGTCGCCTATTTCGATGCGTATTGGGCTGAATGTCCCGACACTCGCAGGTCCACAACCGGGTATTGTGTATTCTTGGGACTCCAACCTCATTTCTCGTGGAGTGCTAAGAAGCAGCCCACCGCTTTCCCCGTTCTAGTACCGGCCGAATATCGAGCTCTTGCCTATGCCTCGTGCAGATACTTTGTGGATTCAAGGCCTCTTAATCAACTTCGTTGTCCGCTACTCGGCCAGTTTTACTTAATCGTGACAACCTGTCTGCCACATACTTAGCCGCTTAATCCTGTCTTCCATGCTCGTACATAAAACACATTGCTATTGATTATCACTTTGTCCGTGAACGGGTCGCTTCCGCAGTCACAAAGTTCAGTTTGTTCCTTCTCAACTCCAGCTTGCAGATGTCTTCACAAAAGGATTACCAGCTGACCATTTTGAACATCTGGTTTCAAACTCGTCACCTATCCGGTGTCCAGTTATGGGGAATGTTAGGCCGTTATCCTAATTATGACTGCATATAATTGCTTGCAGCTGTTATGCTATTATTGTATTGTAGTAACTGATATGGCAGCTGTTATGCTATTATTTATATTGTAGTAACTGATGCTATTATTTGTATTGTAGTAACTGATAGGTTTACGTTTATATTCCTGTGTATAAAGAGATTGTAAAATCAGTTTTGTTAATATAGAAAACTCTGTTTCTACATATATATATATATACACACAGTGACACACACACACAGAGAAAAGTCTGAAGTAGAATATGGGATTCTTCTGCTTGCGTAGGTAGAGAATTGGATTCTACTTTTTGTCCTAATTTCAATTCCCTTATAGGCTTTTTTGCTCCATATATACACACAAACACACATTCATTCACACAACAAGTTCAACGTTCTCTCTCTCTCTCTCTCTCTCAAGGTCGGGATCCAGCTGCTGCTGCTGCCTAGCCAATTTATAATTGCCTCTTGAGTTGAGTGCTCTCCAAGCACACATATATACCTATAATATTGAATTGAATTCAGCTGCCGCTGAATTTTAAGTTCACCCACCATTCTTCTCTCTATATCTTTCTCTCTTAACTAATTAACCACTGTGAGTAGACTTTGTATTTTATTCTCTCTCCCTTGTCTCTCTCAATTCTACACTCATCTCACAATTCTGTTTCCTATATTAATCATATATTGGTTTCCGAATTTCGCTTTTTATTAACATTTTCTCTTCTATCTATCCATCAATATATATATTAAAATTAATTACATGCACGTTGTTGTAAACAAGCATCCATCTTCCGATCTTGCTTCATGTATATATCATGGACATGGAGTGAGTATACTCACTTTATTTTTATTTTCTACCTCCTTTCAAGTTTTTTTTTTAAAAAGTTTTCAACAACATCCTTTCAATGGCGCTCTATAAGTTTGGGGGGTAATGAGGAGGAGACACTTTCTATCACCCAATTGCTCGTTGGATACGTACTAGGTCTTAAAGTAAACGTCAAATACGTGCAATTTTTTGTGAACCATAAAATTAGGCAAATCAAGTAAATATTACAACGTCAAAGTTTACACTTCACTTTCACTTTTTAACCTTTTTTTTAAAAAAAAAATTATCACTTGATCACATGTGCGGGCTTTCAAATGGATTTAGTTTTAACATTATACCAATAAATTCCATTTTTCTATCTATTTCTCCGAATAATGACGTATTTTCTTCATACATACGAGAGACATGTAAACTATGAAAAGTTTTATAGTGACAATTTATTCTTCTAAAAAAATCTTCGCAATATATATTTTGGTAACACGCAGTATATTTTTTTTATTTGGCTGGATTTGTAAAATTTATTACGTCTAACATTATACTTTTCTTTTTCATTCAATGGTATGAACTAAGTGACAAAAGAGTTGACATACAAAAAAGCTACCTACAGCACCTTTTCTTAAATTCTTTTGGCTCATGGAATCATATGCTTTTTTCAGCTTTTAGCTGATTTTCTGCAACTGGAAGCAACTTTTTTCCAAATGCAACCTTCATAGGCAGGTAGGTTGGCCAGCCTTTTATATATATTTATTATTTAGGTCAAAATCATGAATCACGTGCCCTTGTCTATCACATTTTTCTTTACTTTTTTTGGTCTGATTTTTTCATAATTTACTTTTGCAATATTGAAACGATATATATTATATAGCACTGTGTTGTGTGTTGTGTTGTGGTTTGTGGGATGCCTCATTTCATATTACCTAATTTGTTCATACGTATGCCTTTCCTCTCCTTTAGTTGGGTGTCCATTTTTTTGGACTTGTGACTTAATTGTGACCTAATTTGTTCACCTCATTTTATATGATATGAATTGAGACATATCGATCTATCGTAACCTCTCAATCACCAAAAAAATGTACCGTTATCTGTCACTAGATGATCAAACAAATTATTTTTAATCTTGGAATCATACTAATTAGTTAGAATTAGGAAATGTTACCTTGTTGTCAAACAGACCAGGATTATTTTTGGCTGAAAACAGTTTCTTACATACGTCTAATTCAGTGGTGGATCTATGCCAAGGGCAGGGTGGGCTACTGACGAGCCCACATTTTTCCAAATATACAAATAGCTACATGTGTTAGCCTACACTCATACACTGCCCACTGAGTATCTTCTCCTCTTCTCCGTTTGGCCAGGCAAAGCTTCTCCTAAGGCAATAAAATAGTATAAAAATTACGGTTTTTTAATGCTGGGAAAGTTTAAAAGCCAAACCCTCATTAAATACTATAGCTACTCACTCTTCTAGTTGTCATTTTTACCCTTCATTAGGTTTTTTTTTCCATCAACATGTGATTGTGTCGTCATTTCTTTTTTACCCCCTGAGCATAGTAAGAAGAAAAATTTCTACATAAAAACTACTATTGCTTATGAAAACAAAATACAATAGTTGACAGGACCCGACCCAAATTCCACTTTGGAATCCGTGTTGAACCCCGTGCGTATCTGACAACTGTCAGGTTTCGGGCAAAAATGACCAACATACCCTTGTTGCCCTAATCTGCAGAATGGCACTGCTTAAGAGTTTGACTTCTACCAAAAAATCGGCAAAGTCTTCCCTAGAAAATCCGCATGTATAAGACAATTTAATTCAAATGGCATCAGACCTCTTTATACAACATAAAACCTTATGCACTTAACCTCGTGACTGCACCTAGGAACTCTAGTTTTTTTCTATTTATACGAGGAAGAAGAACCATTGTTGCTTCAAATTCTTCTGGTGAGGGTTTTTTTTGAGTAGGAACAATAAACATGGCGGTTGTTGAAGGCCGACTGGGAGGGTTTCTCATTGTTTTGACAATAATGAGCTTGGCTTTGCCAGTGCTCTTTAGTGCACCGCTCCAGGGGTATAACCGTCCACCACCGCGCAAAAACCTCTACGTCACACACATGGCTAGCCATCATCCAAGAATGCAATTGCTCCTCACATACGTTTCTGCCGTATGAAGTAGGGCACCAATAAATGCAAAAAGGCTATAGTAAGTTCAAGAAAATTTTCTTTTCCAGTGACAATGAGTTGAAGAAACTTGTAATTGTTATAAAACTAAAGAAATTGAGGGAGGATTTAAGAGAGTATGAAAATGGAGAAAGCCATAGAAATATTCTCCAGACCGTTTCTTCTTATTCTTCTTATTAATTCATATGCCTATTTATAGGCATAATGGTTCCTTATAATATTACAATGGTCAGTGGATATATACATCATTGATGACTTATATAGCACTAATAGGGTGGAGCATCCATCATAGATAATTTATAACACTCCCCCTTGGATGTCCACCATGCATGGAATATGCCTCATTAAAAACCTTGTCAGTAAAACCCAATGGGACAAAAACTGGTTGAAGGGAAAAATAGTACATAACCATGTGCAACATAAAATTCTGTGTATATAACACCAACACGCGTGCGACACTGCCTCGTTAAAACCTTGCCAGGAAAAACCCAATGGGACAAAAAAATGGACGAAGGAAAAAGAGTACAGTGTGTGAAAATCTTTATTGATGGCACGCTCCCCTTGAGGCTTGCAAAATATCTTTAAGCCATGCTGTTGATCATCTTTCTAAATGTCGTAGTTGACACTGCTTCCTGTGAATTAATCTTGCAATATTGGTGGATGCTCCCCCTGAAGAATTACTCCCCCTGAAGTATTCATACTTCTTTATTGATCCAACATAAATGATATTGATATCACATTTGTACTTCACGGAGTCATATTTGATAGTGCTTGTATAAAACTTGTTATCACGGTATCATGGGAGGATCCATGTGTGTCGTCATTCATCTAATCCCTGTTGAGGTTAGAGTAATACCAAAAAAAAAAAAAATCTAGGCTACTTTCATAAATATTTTCTACATACAATGGCTTGAATAATTTCATATACTATCACATTTTGAAAAACAATGAGCTCATACTTATAATAATAAGAACATTACCTATTTGTATGGTATAATCAGTCATTCATACATATTCTTGTATGTTTTGAGAATAATTGCATATGCTATTCTTCATAGGCTCTTCAGGAGTCTAAATATTTCTCATAACTTTATATATTTAATACGTTGCAACGTCTTTAAACTTGAATTCAATCAAAATACTCTCTGAGGCAATTTATTCATTTCAAGTCGATCGAGTACTTACACTAAGCTTCAAGCTCTACATTGAGCGTCAGGCTCTACACTGAGCTTCAGGCTCTTTACCTTCTTTTTATGCAATTTATATATTGCATGACACATTATATCTCTTAGGATTCATTCCTTTGTATTCTTCAAGAAATCGCATCTGGCGATATATTTCAGACACTTTATAATTTATATTAATATTTCATCTC